>WFKH01010931.1:36729843-36768748 GCA_016163765.1 Magallana hongkongensis
CTCTCTCTCTCTCTCTCTCTCTCTCTCTCTCTCTCTCTCTCTCTCTCATGTTTAGAGTCGCCAAAGGATAATTTGTGAACATTATAAACGTCCGCCATCTTGAAAGATACAAAATATTTTCATTTTAACTGAAATGGAGATTCCAGGGGTAAAACATTTTATAAAATAGAAATTCAATTAAGAAATTAGTTTGTGAGTAGACAAGAATAATGTAATTATTTATCACAAACCTTATAACTAAAAATCAGATCTGTTTATTTCATGTCGGAAAATCCCAGTCAATTGAGTTTTATTGACTTACCTCGATAAGGGAGAATTTGTCTCGGGTGTAAGCGACTTGATCTAACCTTGGAATTTAAATATCGATCACAAGATCGCTCGTTGTGTGAAATCTGTGTATTCAATTTCATAGGGCAAGAGGCACTGTTTAAATGTCTTCGATCGAGAGTGTATACTATGAATTAGTCTGTATTTCAAATATGCTTAAACTTGTCGCATCAGAAAATAGCTTCTTATATATATGCGTTTGTCCATGTTTTCACATATACCTATTTTTCTTTAAAATCATTTCGTACCCTTTTACTGGTGGTGCTTTTTTCATACACTAACAGTCAAGCTCAGGCTCTTGTTTCTGTAATAAAAGTTCACCTTATAGTAAAAATAATACCGCAGCATGCGTGGATCTGGGGGGGGGGGGGGGGGGGTCCGTGTAATAGACAAATGAAACCGAAAAAGTTTATGGAACAGAACACCAACACCCCCACCCCTTCCTATAAAAAAATGTTCTGTGAAGGGTTTAGTTAAATTTGAAAAATTTCAAACAAATATTCAAGATTCATATTTTAACAAAGATCCGAGAAAGAAAAAAAAAGATGTGCATCCCTCGTTTAAATCGTGGGGAAATATTGTTTATTTCGGAATTCATTACATCGTCTTATTTGGTTTCTTCTTTTACAGATCTCAAGAGGTTTCCTGCATGATCATCACTCGTGAAATTGCTAGCCTAAGGTATTTCGCCAGTTTTACTAGATTTATTATTTAGGACTAAATATTCCATTCATATAAATTTACCTTTCGGATGATTTGCAACACTGCAGGGCCCTTGCCTTGTTTATTGAAATTTCCATTGACCTTTGAGAGTATAAATAAAGGACATACGAACTGTTGATTTGATAAAGTAGAAAGAAGGTGATGAAATCAGTATTATGTTGTATGGTGCGACCGAATTATAAAAAAATGTCTCAATCCCAATTCCAATCGGTCTCTTCTTGAATACTTAATACTGGGTTAAAACACAATTTAATTAATACGTTTAAGGTGTGCCCACCCCCCTCCCATTTTTCTTCAAAGAACAGATACGGTTTGAGCTAAGAATTTTCTCCTTTTTTTCCCGATTTTTCATGTCTACAACCAACAACTTGGTTTTTTCTAATGATTGACAAAATTTTAAATATTGATTGAGTTACAAGGAAGAAACAAAAACGAGAAATCTCTGATTTGTACAAAAGCTCAAGCGCCTTGTTTTTGTTCAAATGGGTGTTATATTGGTAAAATATTTATTCTACTCTTGTTTTTTCTGTTTTTAAAGTTATTTATGAACAAAATAAAACAGATTATCTTCTTTGTTACAAGTAAATTTTGTGAGATGTAGTAATAAATCGAACAACTTGGGAAGGGAGATGAGAATAAACGAATAGGACCAGTGTCTAACAAAGATGCATGAAACATCTCCTGTGAAGCACATATTGAACTTGAAGCATGTGTCATTGAAAAGAGCTACCAGTCAAGGTTTTGGCAAAAGTGATTTACTGGCTACACAAAACTGAAGATTTTTTAGCTCACCTGAGCCGAAGGCATATAGGAATATATAGAAAAAATCTTTAAAAATCTTCTTCTCAAAAACTAATAGGCAAGAAATGCTTAAATTTGTGTAGAAGCATCCTCAGGTAGTGAAGATATAAGTTTGTTCAAATTATGGTCCCCAGGGGTAGTGTGGGGCCACAATGGGGGGGGATCAAGTTTTACATAGGAATACACAGAGAAAATTTTTAAAAATCTTCTTCTCAAAAACTATTAGGCAAGAAATGCCCAAATTTGTGTAGAAGCATCCTCAGGTAGTGTAGATTCAAGTTTGTTCAAATCATGGTCCCTGGGGGTAGGGTGGGGCCACAATGGGGGATGAAATTTTACATTGGAATATATAGAGAACATTTTTAAAAAACTGCTTCTCAAAAATCATTCTATGTCTGCATCGATAGCTCTTGTACTCTATATTGAGTCATGTATTGCATATTCTATATAACCTTTGTAACCTTTTAGCCATGTATGAATGAATGTATTATGAGTAAGTGATGCCTCATACCCAGATGGGGGACTCCGAGACTCAGGACTCGGGACTCAAATCCTGCATCCATACTCTTTGATAGGCAGTTCTGACAGTTTTGTTACTTTATTTAGAACTAAAATATAACTCTGGAATTTGAACACTAAATGTTCACTCATGATCATCGTAGATGGGCCGAACTAGTCGGAACTGTCCATCTTAAGTAAAATGTTATATATACTCATGTAAAATGATGTTAAGCAGATCTTTATTTTTTTGGACTTAGAACTTTATTTTGGATTGTGATTAAGCTTATAGAGATCTTTGATTTTTGGCCTTATAATTTAGATTTTGAATTTGAGATCTTTGACGATACGATCACACTTATTAATAAACTATTGGTGAAAGAAGTACTGGACTTCATGGTTACTGAGCTTGAGTTGCATCTCCAGGAGATAACTAAGGTGGAAGGCTTACTGGTTTGGTAACGTGGATAAAAATTGGCAGATTTTTTTAACATGCTGTGTTAGATTTACTGTACTTAATTGTCAAGATATTTTGAATTTGATACTATTATGCTCATTTAATTAGAGTTATGGCTATTGTTGCTGAGGTAAGCAATGTGGCCCCTGGGCCTCTTGTTTAATATGTTTTAGAAGCAGAAGAAGTTACACAACACCTTCTTTTAATTTAGATGAAATTTCCATAGTATGAACATATATTGATAACATATTTTAGCACATGTCAAGTCTTATTTTCCATTTCAGATTGACATGCGCATTAATTGGAAACATCCAGTGATCTTGACCCTCATAATCGGAGTTCCAGTGTCACATTTCGGTGTTTCAGGATACAGATATTTCACCAACAAAGGTGAAACAGAAAGTGACAGCCAGGATAAAAAGTTGCAGCAGTTATATCAAGAGAAAATAAAGGAACAGAGTAGTGAAGCTAAATAGGAGATCAACACTAGAGTTGACAAGAAAAAAACCACATTTATATAATCAGAAAGTAAGTACATATTTAATCAGGAAGTCTTGTATCCGACTTACATGTAGCACCATGAAATTATTTGAATGAATTCATGTTGGCTCAATTTCTGTGTATGTACATGTACATGAAGTGGGTACCCCTCTCTCATGTATTTACATATTCAGTGAATCATGAACCATAGTACATGTATTTCATGTATTCAATACTTTAGAATCCAAGGAATGAACGTCCTCAAACAACTTGGTTAAAAACCAATGGTAATCTATTAGTACTGTTCCCTTAAATATGATATGGATTATACCATGTTATACCTTAAACATGTACATGTACATTAATTGGTTTCTAATGTAGTTTTCTTTACAATTCAGAGATGCCTAAAGCACCAAAGACTAAATTAGGAAAAGTGAGAACTGAAAAAGTGATTCATCCAAACAGCAGGAAAGCTGCATATTTAGCAGGGCAAGTGAATCGCAATGAGAGAGTGCAGATGTCTAAGCAAGCATCATCTCTAAAGTTAGAAGTCCTGGCAGAAAAGTTACTGTGGTTCAAAGAGAGACTAGATCCTGAAAAAAAAGTCTTTACAAAGTCCGATTTTGGATCCCTAGTACAGGAGTACTTACAGCGTTTTGATTCTGAGCTTGAGCAGATAGATATTGTTCGGAGTGTAGGGAAAAGACAAGGAAATCCTCACAGTTCAAGAGAGAATGCAGTGAAATTGACCATTGAACGAGAGAAGAGACAGATAGACGAGGGGTCATTTGAGGTTCCACATGTATTCAATGCTAAGAATTTGGCTTTCTTCAGAGCTTGGAATGGGGAAATTAAGTATGTTAAGAATATTAAGTTAAGCAAAATATCAAGTAAAGATTTAGAAAAGGGCTCTACTGAAGGTATCAGTGAGGAGAATGAAGAAATGGAGGATGAAGAGGAGAAGGAGAAGGAAAAAACAGAATCTGCCACCTGATTGTTTAATCATTTTTTTACAATTTCAAGACCTGACTAATTTAAAATTGTTTTACTTTGTTGTGAGGCAGATTGTTAAGATTACCATGAAGAGTGTTTAATGCATTTTCTAATCTTGATTCATTACGCAGTATCTGAGTTGTCTTTCTTTGTTTAGAAACATTATATTACAAAGCACTGCTTGTTAATTATCGAGTTATTTTGTTATCATTCTTTCTTCATACATCTATTATGTCATTGTTTTTTATGGCTTCCACTGTCTGGGTTTTTTTAAGTTCGAAAAAATTTGATAAATAAAAATGACGGAAGCATTAAACAGCGATTTAATGAAATGTTGGAAAATATATTCTATTCACACTAATAGTAAATGTGTGTAACAAAAAGGTCGTTTGTTACGCTTGTATTATTGACAATTTAAATATAAATCCACCTAAGTTATGGTTTTATTTTATTACTCAAGGATCTCCCATGAAATGATTTTGCAAGTCAAATTTAAACAGTTAAAAGTGAAACCTAATCAGTTGTTAAAAAAAAGTTCTCCTCGTTTAACGGAAGACGTCCTTATTCAGCAGAGGGCAGTTCGATCAATGATCAATAAAAAAAATCAAACTATCAAATTCTTAAAAGGGAACTTAATTTTTTTGCTTTTCAACGAGAACGAGGATGGATTTGACGTACATGTAAAGAGTGTATATATAAAGCAGACGTCAGACCTTGACAAAACAAAGACATGATGTCAACCAGTGACGCGTCAAACCCAGAGAGAGACCAAATCTATATCAGAAAAAAACTATTTATAAAATTGTCCTACACTTGGCAAATGTACTGAAATTTTTAGTTTGATTGGAATCTAATTTGCTATATTAAGTCAGCGATATAAATTGAAGTCCATATATATAATTATATTTGCATCCACTAAATACGATTCTCTCTATTTCTTATGTAAATTCATGTATAAACCATAAAATGCTTTCTTTGGTGATTCATGCGGGTCATGAAGGTCAATTTTAGATCAATTCCACAAAAACATTTCATTTTATGTTTGTTCATATATTCTAAAATTAAATGTCCTTTTGTTATATAGCATATGAACTATCTTTGTAATGAAAATCAGAATGAGACAGGCTAGATAGGACGAGGATCACTAATACAACCATTATAGATATTACATATCAGACAGTCAGATTAAAATAAACCCCCACATGACAACAAATGAGTTAAAAAATAAGACGGGGGTCTGCATTTAATAAAAACAAAATCGGCTTTAAGGGTACCTCCTGTCAAAATATATTTTAGATTAATCTGTCGAATAGGTATTAATCTATGTAACAATAATCGCCAAATTCTGCACGTCGTTATCTGCACTGATTTTGCAGATATCTGCGCGGATCCAGAATTTTTTTCTAGGAGGGAGTGACGTCCGAGGGACATTATTGTTTGCGCTTTGCGCAGGGAAGGGGGGGGGGTTCGAGGACTATTTTTGGTAACTTATTTTTTGAGAATTTAAGAAGTTTGAATTTTCTAGTTACTCGACCCCTTCCCCTAGACCCCGCATGAGATAACGTTTCCTAGTGAAATGCGGTACGTAGAAATGAATAATTGTCTTCATCAAATGAAACTGAAGTCTTAACGATGAAATCAAACGTCGATTAAATGTTTTGTGTTCGTCATGTACAACTGATATGAATTTTCAGGGTGAAGAAACTGCACTGAAGCCAGAAGTACGCCTTAGTTCTAGGTTTGTCTCAAAAAAGTCTTGGGTAGTCATGTCAAGGTAACATGATAAGGGGTAGGAATTATTTTTCTTTTTATAACAATGTCAGTTAAAAATAGATTCTACCAATAAGAATTAGGAAAGCTGATGTAATAGTATACTAGTCTAGTAATCGGGCAAATTTCCAAAGAGGTCTTTAACAAGGTTACCAACTTTAACTTGGTTCATTATTACTAGCATATCTACATTGTACTGCTGATTTGTACCTCCCTGGGTTTTGTATGTACATGTATTATGGAAAATCCAAATGAAAGCCTTGAACCCTTTAGACATACAGATAATGTAATCAGCCCATATTTCTTTTTATAGTTAATATACAGTATTAGAATAAATGGGAATTCGTTTACGTTCATTATTGTTTTGCTTTGTTTTTAAACAGTGACATTTTTAATTTTATATGCATGTACTTTTTACTTAGTCTTGTATTTAATGATTTAAACCTTATCCAATATATAGGTAAGACAGGACTAAACTTTAAAGTCATTTGAGATTTTCGAGCATTGGCGTACATAAGTACACACAAACAAGACATGCAATTTATACAACAGGTGCTTGTTTCATACAGTTCGCTCATTTACTGTAAACAATAACATTGTTATTTTTATTGGTAATAGTAAATTAGGGTACTGTATGAAAGTAATGAAACAAGAGTGTGATTTACAAGACTTAGTATAATTTGGCATGCTCTAAAACCTGGCCTGGGCAGGCCTAAAGATTGGTCTGGCCTTACTTTTGGCCTCAAATTTGGCTTGGCCCTATATTTTGGCCTGGCCTGAAAAATTGGCCTGGCCTCAAATTTGGCCTCTACAAAAAAATTTGGTCTCAATTTCATTTTTATATTTTTCTATATACATTTGATGATTTTATTGATTTTTTTTAATGATTTATGTTCAAAACATATTGAACATCCCACTAGATGGCTTTAGTGTCTTATAGGTTAGTTCTATTGAAATTATTATTTATTTATAGTAACAATTGAAATTATAGTACAATGTATTTATTACTAGATGTAAATGTATGAGTAATTGATTTTGATGAATTTTGATCAAGTCAATTTTAAATTCTGCCCTGTCATTGTATAACCATGGCATGTTTTTCAACGTACTTAAATCAAACTGTTGTCAGGATCGGACAATATTAATGTAACTCTTCTTATATCAACTACTTGTTTGAGAAAAAAATAACGGTAGAGGCCAACTTGTTTATTCTAACCAACATTAAAGGTCACAAAATGCTTTGCTTTGTTCAAATTCTGATAATGAAAAAAATTCCCACAGGAGAACAAATGTTTTCTAAATATACAACACGTGCATGAAAATCTACTCTAATCAAGAGGTGCTGGTAAATGACCATTGCTGGATCAAATTATCGGAAGATGCAACGTTGCAGGCATTCACAAATGACATTACATTGTAATTATGTATAACTGTGTGAAATAACAAACGGCAGAGCAGGCAATGCATCTGACCTAATGTAGTAGATAAGCGACAAAAGGGTGATATCGAATTTCTGCTGGAGAGGGGGGCTTGATCGGTGTTGACAGGTAATGTAAGCAAAATGGCATTTTTAAAGTGAATTACACAGTGATAGAAATTTGATGCTATGTACCAGTTTACAAACGTTTGAGATATTTATAAATCCTTCAACCAGGTCAGTCTCTTGAAATGATGTTTTAGTTTTGAAAGGGGGGGGGGGGGGGAGGGGCGGCTCTTAGTTTTAAAGCTGATCGCTTTGATATAGGCATAATCCATTCCTTGGCAATAGTAAGAGCAGTGCTGTATATGCATATGTATATTTCATAGGTATTTATTGTGGGTTTATACATGGATAAAGTCAATTAAACAGTCGGCCACTTACTATATATTTTTTCATAAGAGTATTATTATCAAAAAGCATTCTAAGAGAAATCAATAAAAATTCAAATGAAAGTAAACTTAAAAGACATTTTGAAATCTGAGGCCAAAAATTTTTGAAGAGGCCAAATTTTGGGGCAGGCCAAAATTTGAGGCACGGTCAAATTTTGGGCTAGGCCAAATTTGAGGCCAAAAGTGAGGCCAGGCCAATTTTGAGGCCAGGTCGGGTTTTAGAGTATGCCGTAAGATTTCGATTAATACTGAATTGTTTTTAAAAAATTACCAAGTTTTTTATTTTTTTTTTTCTGATCATGTTTCTTTAAAAAAGCTTGACTTAATTTGCATTATTTCAATTCAAGTTATTACACATATAACATGTTTGCTAAAGATTAATTATAATATTTTTTCAATATATTTTCCTTCAGATGCTCTTTTGATGTCTAAAATATATTAAATGAAAGTCTTAATGATCCTGTACGTAATAATACTTGGAAACAGCTGTGATCATTAGGATTAGATCATAAACTGAAAATATGTGCTGTCGATATATCTGCTCTAAATTTAAACTACAACCAGGAAACCCCTATAAACATACAGGTTATCAATATTTGCTCTGTTACATATATGTAGACGATATCGCACTTGTTGTCATTTGTAAACCGATAAACAGAGAAACAACATTGTCACTGTTAAACAGAAAACTAACTACAAATAGAAATAATTATTCATACCCATACATCCAAAATGGCTAAATCATTGCCTCCTGTATCAGCTGACAAATCTGCCATGGACACGTTCCATGTTCCCGGAAAAATACGGATCCCTCACTATGGACAACAAGTTTCTGTCTGTAAGTACAATAATGTCTTTTGTGTCATAACATCATATTGTACCAAAATAAAGTCAAGGTCTGAATGTCATTGTATAGTATAAAAAAGATGCATGTACTAAATTCAAATATGGTAAGGTTTTTTTTCCCAAGAAAAATGACGTTATATTTACAGTTACTGTATTCATATTTTCTTTTAAAATAAGGCGGATAGGTAAATTGCTCGTAGCAATCCAAATTCAATTCACATTCCACATTCCGAGAAATACGTAAAACATATATACACTGCACATGAACTTGTTTCTGTGATACGATAGCTTATACCCAATAGCACATGTGTATATCAATAACAATTGTTTCTGCGATAAAACTTTACCCATAGTATAATATTTTATGCGCTGAAACATGTGGCTTTGACACATAAAATGTGCACTGGGTTTAACATCAAAACTGTTTCATAAATAGATCCTGAGGTAAACGTTGATGAAGACATTGACCAAGAAGACTGTGAGCAAATCCAAGTGTTCAGTGAGAATGACCATTGATTCGAGCGACCTCTTACGGACTCATCTCCTAAGAAAGACAAACGCCGATTCAAAATTCAAGGACATCCGAAGAACAGATTCTAACAAGTCTAAGGTAACCTTACAACGCCCAAATAAATCCCTAATAATTTCCGTTACTGCTCAGAAGTTGCTATGTAAATGCAAACTGCAGAGTTTCGCCCATGGATTAATAAAAGATTGAGGAGACTCTCTGATATGTCGCCATTTGAGTGAGCAGTGAATAAAAGTACGCTTAAAAAGTGTCCTTACTGCATAAGACAATTAAAAGTATGAAAGGACTATATGCGCTCAGAAAAGCAAGCATGAAGACCAGTAAAATGAATTTCCGTTGTTTAAAGACGAGAACGTCAAGTTGACATTGCATGTGTACGTTACGAATTAGCATACATATGTAAACTGATTGTTACGTAAACTATCATACATACATTTGTATTTGTTTCAATAACATTAAAGTAATGAAATCATGCTTAGCATTTTTTTTTCAATTTGTGCTTTTATATCGATTAACATTCATGCAACGAAAAATGCAGGTCTATTTGTTTATAGTCTATTTCTTTCCCGTATTAAGGGCCGTGACATTACACAATAATCAGAACAAGAAAGTTTACACAAATTACTTTGTAGAACAAATATGATTAGAAACAGTAAAGTCGTGTACATAGGTGATAATGAAAAAACTGGAAAAAAAAATGAATAGATAACAAAACATTTTTATTTTTACACGAGTCCTTTACTACAAAAAATTAGATTTGAAACTACATACATAATAACTTAATAACCACAGTTAACCGTATTTTAACGTTATTAGCGATCAAACCACTACATGGTATTGGACAATGTTCATCGCCAATGCAGAAGGCCTGAAGAAACACATCAGACAGTAAAGGGTTTTTGAAACAATTTGTCAAAAAAGCAAAGTTAACTTTTGTTTCGTTATCTTCAAGGCTATTTGAGCAGTTTCACGTGTCACACATGATGTTTTTTTATATTACTTTTATAATGCCTGCTTTGTAAAATTTTGAAAACAAATAACATCAATTGCACAGAAATTTATGTTGGAAAAGATAAAACCAAGTTCATCGAAGCACATAAGAAGCCATATTGATACTGCTTCATAGGGTAGACAATAGAACATTAGAAATAGAAATGAAAGCTAACATTCTGAGTGTCGTAATGTTTGTTATAATATCATCAGAACCATTTTAACAAGGACGTAAACTTTATGTTGCTAGTGTCAAAAAAATATGACGTAAGCCTTTCTATTTCCTTTAGTTACTTAGCTCTCCACTAGAAATCAACAACATTCGTTTAATTTTAAGTTTTGCCAACGTATCTAGAACATACGTCACTCGAGACAAGCGTTGCTTTTCATTCCATTGTCTCGTTATAATGATCCATAAATGGTTTTTAGCTCACCTGAATCTTCGGTTCAGGTGAGCTTTTCTGATCACCCGTTGTCCGTCGTCCGTCTGTCCGTCCGCCCGTCTGTCTGTCCGTCTGTAAACTTTTCACATTTTTGACTTCTTCTCTAAAACCACTATGCCAAATTTAACCAAACTTGGTACAAGGCATCCTTATGGGAAGGGGATTATAAATTGCTAAAATAAAGGGCTAATCCCTTTTTGAAAGGGAGATAATTGCAAAACAGTGAGTATAGGGTGCCTGTCTTTAAAAATCTTCTTCTCAGGAACCACTGCACCAGAAATGCCAATATTTACACAAAAGCTTGAATATATAGTGAAAATTTTAAAGTGCAAAAATAGTGACCCCCGGACCAAAACTCGGTCCCCAGGCGGGGTTCAAAGTTTAACATAGAAATACATA
The DNA here is from genome assembly GCA_016163765.1 of Magallana hongkongensis. NCBI lineage: Eukaryota > Metazoa > Mollusca > Bivalvia > Ostreida > Ostreidae > Magallana > Magallana hongkongensis. The sequence continues at coordinate 36,740,969 of WFKH01010931.1, forward strand.
GGAAAATGTTTAAAAATCTTCTTCTCAAGAACCACTGCACCAGAATTGCCAATATTTACACAAAAGCTTTTACAGTGTATATATAATGAAAATTCCTAATTGCAAAAATCGTGACCCCCGGACCAAACCTGGGGCCCGAGGCGTCGTTCAAAGTTTAACATAGAAATACATAGGAAAAATGTTTAAAAATCTTCTTCTCAAGAACCACTGCACCAGACATGCCAATATTTACAAAAAAACTTGTATATATATTATAGTGAAGATTATAAATTGCGAAAATCGTGACCCCCGGACCAAAACTCGGGCTCCAGGCGGGGTTCAAAGTTTAGCATAGAAATACGTAGAAAAAATGTTTAAAAATCTTCTTCTCAAGAACCACTGCACCAGAAATGCCAATATTTACACAAATGCAACAGTTTGTGGGATTACTATGCAAGCATCCTCAAATTCTCAAGATTCTAATTTGTGGAAGCCGTGACCCCTAAACTAATACTGAAGGGGTTCAAAGTTAACATAAAAATATATAGGGAACATGTTTGAAAATCTTCTTCTCAAGAACTACAGTGCAACAGTTTGTGGGATTACTATGCAAGCATCCGTGGCTATTGTAGATTCTAATTTGGTAAAATCTAATACTGGGGCCCCAAGAGGGGTTCAAAGTTTAACATAGAAGTAAATAGGGAAAATGTTTAAAAATCTTCTTCTCGAGAACTGCAATGCTACAATTTGTGAGAATAATATGCATGCAACCTTGGATAATGTAGATTCAATATTTTTAAAATAGTGACCCATGGACTGATACTGGTGACCCAAGATGGATTCAAATTTTATCGTAGAAGTATGTATTAAAAAATGTTTAAAAATCTTCTTTTCGAGAACTACAATGCTTTAATTTGTCAGATTACTACATAAGCATCCTCAAATAGTGTAGATTCTAAATTATAAAAGCCGTGACCCTCGATCTAATACTGGGGCCCCAGAAGGGGTTCAAAGTTTAACATAGAAACATATATGGAAATTGTTTAAAAATTTTCTTCTCGAGAATTACAATCCTACAGTTTGTGAGATTACTATGCAAGCATCCTCAAATAGTGTAGATTCTAAATCGTTAAAGCCAACCATAAACCCTGGACCAATACTGGGGCCTCAGAAAGGGTTTCAAAGTTTAAAATAGAAATAGCATATGATACCAAATTGAATGTTACAAGGAACTGTTGTTCAGGTGAGCGATGTGGCCCATGAGCCTCTTGGTTTTTTTTAGGCTACTAATTTTAGACGAAACAAAATCCGATTAGTTGAGATAATGCAGTTGCTGTTCATCCTGATTTATAACTTATTCATAAAATTCATAAATTTAGCCACAAATATCTAATGGTAAATATAAGTATTAAGACACAAATAAATTTGTAAACCTCGGTGAAAGGTACGAAATATGATTTTATCGATTTTTTTTGTTCGATTCTTCATATTTACACATTCAAAATCAGGAAGTATATTTATATGTTAAGAGTAATAAGGAAGAGTATGGTAAAATCATTTTGATTCTAAAGTTTATATTGATAACATGTTTGCAAATATCAGATGCTCCTTTACCAAATAGACTAGTAATTACATATATATGATTTATTCGTAATGAACAAAAAAATAAGTACACGAGCGATTACGATGCATTACATTATTGATGATTAAATTACATATTGATTTTCGTAGAAGTCTAATTCCAGAAAGAATTGTACCTATTTATATCACGTCATGGACTGTTTGCAAACATGAATTTTTACATGCGCATGCGCCAAAATTTGGATATATATACTCGGTATATAAGCAATCTAACCAAAAATATTTTTTACTTTTTACAATCATGTACTGAATGATTTAAACCTTATCCAATATATAGGTGAGACGAGGACTTTAAAGTCGTTTTAGATAATCGAGCATGGGCACACAAACCAAAACAAGCAATTTACACAACAGGTGCTTGTTTCCTACAGTTCGCTCATTTACTGTAAACAATAACATTGTTATTGTTATTGGTTATAGTAAATAAGTGCATAGCACGACAGAAGCGTGTGTGATTTACACATCGTATGATTTTGATGACACTGACAAATAATACGAGCCAAATGCACCCTATAATTGTAAAATTATTGAATTGATCAAACTATTTTTAAATTTCCATTGGGTTTTTTTCTGATAGTACATATTTCTTTAAAACAGTTTGGCATTATTTCAATTGAAGATATCATTCATTTATTTTTACATGTTTATATGTTTAAAAATAATGAGCATATTCTTTTTTTCAATATCATTTCTTCAAATTCTCTTTTTGACGACAATCACTATCAAATAAAAGTGTTAATGAACCTGTACGTAATAATACTTGGAAACAGCTGTGATCAATAGAATTTGGTCATAAACTGAAAATATGTGCTGTCGATATATCTGCTCTAAATTGAAACTACAATCGGGAAACCCCTATAAACATGCACACATATCTATGCTGTCAATCAATATTTGCACTTGTCATTTTGCCAACCGTGAACAGAGAAAAAACATCGAGACGTTGAACAGAAAACTAACTACAAATAGAAATAATCTTTCGGACCAATACATCCAAATGGCTAAATCATTGCCTCCTGTGTCTGCTGACAAATCTGCTATGGACACTTTCCATGTTCCCGGAAAAATACGGGTCCCTCACTATGGACAACAAGTTTCTGTCCGTAAGTAACATAATGTCCTTTGTATCATTACATCATATCGTACCAATATTAAATCAAGGTCTGAATGTCATGGTATAGTATAAAAAGCTGCATATACTAAATTCAAATAGAGTAAGGTTTTTCCCAAGAAAAATAGCGTTATTTTAACAGTATATTTTCTTCTAGAATAAGATGGATAGATAAATTGCTCGTAGCAATTCAAATTCAATCCAAATTCACAATGCAAAATGTGAAAAATACCAATTCATTCCGAGAAACACGTAATATATATATACACTGCATCTGAACTTGTTTTTGTGATACGATATGTTATACCCAATAGTACATGTACAAATCAATAACAATTGTTTCTGCGATAAAACCTATCCATAATATACCGGGTAATTATATTATTTTATGCGCTGAAACAAGTGCCCTTGACACACTGCATTTGTACTGGATTTAACATCAAAACTGTTTCATTAATAGATCCTGAGGAAAACGTTGAAGACATTGAACAAGAAGACTATGAGCAAATCCAAGTGTTCAGTGAGAATGACCATTGATTCGAGCGACCTCTTACGGACTCATCTCCTAGGAAAGACAAACGCCGATTCAAAATTTAAGGACATCCGAAGAACAAAAAACAAGGCAACCTTACGACGCCAAAGAAAACTCTAATAATCTCCGCTTATGCACAGAGGTTGCCAAGTGAAAACTGGAAACTGGCGACTAGACTCATCGGTATTTGAGTGGGAAGTGAATGAAAAATACGCTTAAAAATGACCTTACTGCTTATAAGACAATTAAAAGTATGAAAGGAATATAAGTGCTAAGAAAAGCAAACATGAAGACCAGTAAAATGAACGCCGTTCAAAGACGAGAACGTGAAGTTGACATTGCATGTGTGCGTTGCGTATTAGCATACATTTATGAACTGATGTTACGTAAACTATCATACGCTTCCATTTCATACATTTGTATTTGTTTCAATAACATTAAAGTAATGAAATCATGCTTAGCATTTTTTTTTCAATTTGTGCTTTTATATCAAACAACACTAACAGCATTTCATACAACGAAAAATGCAGGTTTAATTGTTTATAGTTTATTTCTCATGACAATACATACACAATACATGTAATCAGAACATAAACGTTTACACAAATTACTCGGTAGAACAAATATGGTTAGGAAAGGTGAAATCATGTTTACATGGGTGATAAGAAAAAAAAAAACGAAAAATGAATGAATAAATAACAGTTACAATACTTTTTTTAAATTCTTACATATGTTCTTTACAAACATTTAGATTGTTAGAATCAAGATTTGTACAAATTTGATTTTCAACAATCTAAATTTTGTAAAGGACATATATTGAAAAAGAATATTAATTTTTGTATATTTTCGAAGTGTTGCAGACATTTGTGGAACAACAGTCTTAGGTAAGATGTATTGTCTGAAATTACATACCTAATAACTCAAAAGCCACAGTTAAGCGTATGCCAAAGGTATTATCGATCAAACCACAACATGGCATGGGCAATGTATATCGGCAATGCAGAAGGCATGAAGAAATACATCAGATAGTAATAGAGAGTTTTTGAAACAAAAAGGGAAGCTTGTGTTTTGTTATCTTCAAGGCTATTTGAGATGCTTCAGTGTAACACCTATATTTTTTTTAAATGAATGAACATATAATATATGAACAAATACTGATGAAGGTTACAATATCGAAAGGTTCATCGAAACACAAAACTAAATACTTGTAAGAAGCCATACTGATATTGTTTCATAAGACAGAAATAGGAAAAACACCACTAAAATGTTGAGTGTCGTAATGTTTGTTATCACATCATAAGAACCATTTTAACAAGGACGTGAACTTTGTGGTCATTGTGTTAACAACAATATGACGTAGACATTTCTATTCTTTTAGTCACTGCCATTCAGTCATTCTCCACTGGAAATCAACAACATTTGTCGAACTTTGAATATAAGTTTTGTCTACGTATAAATATAGAATATACGTCACTCGAGACAAGCGTTCCTTTAATTATTAAAATTAGATGATCCGCTCACTTACTCGCTACACAAACGTGAGTAAGCGAGCGGATCTATCATCTTATTTTAATAAGATTGCTTTTAAGTCAATTGTCTCGTTCAAATGGTCAATCTATGTTTGCGCTTTTGGCTACCTATTTTAGACAAAACAAAATCCGATGAGATTTATATATATCAGGTTTACTGGTATACAAGAACAGTCAAACCAGGAACATATTTTGATCTTGTCATCGCTTATTTTAAAACAACTGTCGTTATTTAGAACAAAGAAAGAAATGTCCAAAGGGGCTATTGTTTATGAAAATAAAATATTTCACGTAGAAAGTATTGACGAAACTGTACAAAGGAATAATTATTTTCTGAATATTTTCATACCCATTCAGTAAATGTACGTAACTTTATTCTAAAAAAATATCCTTTCAATGCATGGGAAAATTTGGATCCTGGTTAATTTTTTTCTCAAGAAACGTCCAGTGTCTATTTTATAAATGATCATTTGTCATCAGTATCCACGTACATGTAGGCTATGAAGCCCATATAGAGCTATGTTAATTTCGCTAAGGGTCTGGACCAGTTATGATATACAAAATTTATATTCACATTGAGACATGAGGCATCTGTTTGTGTGGCACCACCCTTAGAAGAACGGGAGAGTCATTCGTACCCCATTGTGCGTAACAATAACGGAACAACAACGGAAGCATATCAAGACAAGATGAGAAATCTTTGCAAAAACTATTTTTATAATTCTGAAAACCAAAATATTATTATTAAATGCATATATGGATATTGGACAACAATCAAGTCAACCTTAGATGTAATACTGATACGGTACAATGCATGTGAGCTTGGCATGTGTCATGTTTAAATATGCTCTAAGTACTACAGTGTATGGTCAGTGTGAAGAAACAACTCAACTGTAAAGCTATCAGACACAAACCATATATTTAATTTTAAACAGTAAAATCCTATAACAACTGAAACTGATATATAGGTAATCATATCAAGGTCGCGTTGTAAGGGGGTCAAACCCCTGCTAAAAATAGATTCGATTAGTAATGCTGATGTAATAATCAGGTCACTTTTACCAGGCCTTTTAAAGCAAATTATGACTATATCCCAATGTATAACATACAGCTCATATCAATAGTTAAACGCCAGATTAAAAGCCTTGAACTTTTTTAGAAGTACAGGTAAGGAAATCGGCCCGAATTTAACTTATAAATAAATATAAATGTACCCACATTACATGTTGAAAAGACAAAATGTTTTAAAGTTTCCTGAACGCATGTTACCCTAATACCAAATCTCTAAGGAAACTATTTATATTACTATATTTGTACATGCAACTCTGACGATTTGTCCCTGTGGTTATTATTTACTAGTACACATTGTATATACGTTTCTCATGTAACAACATGTTTGAGTTGAGCAAAATAAACTGAACAAGTACGTGCAAATGTTCTTTTAAAAGATAAACAATATAGTTTCAATAAAGTTTCTGTTATATACTGTAAAAGCACATATAATCGTTGGGATAAAATTTCGTTGTTTTTAAACCAAATAAAATTTCGTTGGGATATAATTTCGTTATATCGAAATCTATAAAATGTATCGCGTATCAACTTTGTATATATCAATACTTGGGTTAAAAATTCGTAATGGATTTAATTTCGTTAATTAATAATGCCGACGAAAATAACGAAATTGAATCCTCAACGAATATATATATCTAGTTATGTTTTTTTCAAAGTTTATATATATATATATATATATATATATCCAGGCATGTAACGCCCGCGTACTCCTCTTTAACCTTGCTGACGATACATTTAAGTACTAGGTTACTGTTAGTGGTATTTACTTGCAAAACCTTCAATCCAATTTTGTTAGCTGTTACGATGAGAAGCTCTGTCCACTGCTGGATATCTTAATGTCTACTTGATAAGAGACCATGGGCATTAGCATAATCCAGGTCCTCTAGGACTGAGGTCAGTGTCCACTGCAATCCCTGTCTTTTGCCGTGTGTGGTGTTCTTCATAACCCAGTAAATAGCGAGGTAAAAAACAGCACAGGTGATAGAATGCAATCACGCTCTACGCCGGTGTATACTGCAAAGGACTCTGTGAGCTGGTTATTATATATCACACAGCACTTAAATTTTTCATAGAGGGTCTGGATGATGTGAACCAGTTGCTTTGGGATGCCTTAGTGACGCAGGATATTCCAGAGATACTCACGATGTATGCTGTCAACAGCCTTCTCAAAATCAACAAATACAGCATAAAGTGTGCTGTTCCACTCACATGATTGCTCCAGTATCTGTCTTAGTACAAATATATGGTTAACACAGGATTTCCCCTTTCTGAATCCGGCCTGCCCCTGCCGAATATGTCTTCTACAGCAGTTGTGATGCGTTGTAGTATGTTGTGGCTGAATACCTTGCTGGTGAGAGAGAGAAGTGTTATCTCATGCCAGTTGTTGCAGTCTCCATTGTCACATTTCTTGAACAGCTTGATGTTGACTTCTTTCTTTCAGTCATCTGGAATATCCCCTTTATCCCATATACCACTGCAATATGTAGAGTGTTTCTTTTCCTTCTGCTTTCAACATTTCGGGACATACAATATCCTCCCTTGGGGCTTTATCATTTTTCAGTTTATAAGTTGCGGTTTTTACACCTCATTTAGCGTGATGGGGCCCATTTCTATCTCATGGTCTGTCTTTGCGTCATAATGTCGGGAGGTTTTGGTGGATCTGGTCGGTTCAGAATCTTCTCGAAGTGCTCTCTCCATCTCTCAAGTTTTGCCATTTCCTCTGTAATTGCTGGACACTCTTCTGCTTTTACAGAGAGGTCTTGGTTGGGACCATCTCTTTGTTTCTTTGTGATCTGGTAAACGGTTTTCATGTCTTTAATTTCAGCGGCGTTCTCTGCTTTCTCGGAATTTATGTCCGTGTAACATCGCTTATCTCTCCTTCCTGATTTCTTTACTTCCTTATCTTTTTCCCTGTACAAGGCAGCTGCCTTTTCTTTAAATCTATGTGACTTCGCATCTATTTCGAAGGAGGTTTTTCTTAAGTTGTTTCCTCTATTCAATGGTGGTCTACTTGTCTTTGGATAACCATTCTGATCTGGTGGATCTTTTGTAGCCTATGATTTCAATCGCAGCATCATTCATGGTCTGGTGAAATTGGTCGAGAGTGATAGCTGTCTCACCTTGGAGTGTGCTGTATCGGTCTCTGAGACTGATGTTGAATTCTTCTTTGACATATATCTCCTTGGGCTTGGTAACATCAAATCGTTTGCTGTTGCTAGTACCGATCTTGGCTTTTCTCAACTTAAGACGAGTCTTGGCTGTTACAAGGTTGTGGTCACTACAGATGTCGGCTTGGCGCATCGCTCGCTCGTCCTGTAGAGAAGGTCTCCATTTACTTGTCAATCATAATGTGATCAATCTGATTTTTGGTGTGTCGATCTGGTGATGTCCTGGTCAGCTTGTGAATGGTTTTGTGGGCAAATAGACTGCCACCTATGACAACGTCATTTTCCTCGCACATGCTGATGAGCCTTTCACCCTTGTCTTTGAGGTCATCCACTGTATATCTTTACCCACCACTTACTCTTCTTCTGTTGTGGTTTATCTGTCCCACTCTTTCATTGAAGTTCCCCATCAGCAGTGTGGCATCATGCCATTGGAATGTCATTAAGTACTGCTTGTAGAGAGCTTTGGAATCTTCGTCTGCGTTGTCAATTGGTACATAAGCACTAACAATGGACACCTTTGCTACCGGGAGTTGGGTCTAACATACAGTACTCGTTCATTGACAGGCTTCCAGTAAAGGATCGTTTTGGCAACTTTTTGGCTGATTAGAAGAGCTACTCCCTCATAATGGTTGTTATCATTTTGTTCAGACCATATGATGATTTCTCTTGCGTTCAGTCTTTGTTTTCCTGTTCCTATCCATCTGACTTTGCACATGACCAGCAGTTATACGTTGTATTGTTTCAATGTCATTTACCGCTTGAGCAGATTTTCCAGTTTGATATAGTGTCCAGATATTACAACACCCATTTCGGATGTAGTGTTTCGGTGTCAAGAGATCTGCTATCGGGTCTTTAACCAGTTCCAGTTGTATGGCCTGCTTCACCCCGTTTACCGGTTAAAAATAGTTCATTGTAGTCGTTGCCGTAGCAGCAGTCGTGGGTTTTACGAGGAAGGGTCGCTGGCCCTACGCTCAACCCTCCTCCTTTCTCATCTGGGCTTGGGACTGGCAATGGCAGAGTTTATCAGATTATATCAAATTTAAAACCAAAGTTATGGAGCTCTTTTTACTGTCAGAAAGGCCCGAGAAGTTGAGATTGGATGTTTTAGGATTGTCTAACAATCCTAAAAGAACCCAGTTGCAACTTCTCGGACCTTTCTAGCAGAGCTCGGAAAAATACCTCCAATGTTTTGCATAGGCGTCCATGACAACACCCTTTTATAAAACTTGATATATATATACATCACATTTTACGATCTGTTAAGATGAAAGATTTCATGAAATTCAATTATATGCTCCAAAAATGTACCAAAGAAGAGACATACAAGGCTGTATAGCCGACATTTAAATTGATTGGATGTTACTTTATTATGTCAAACTTCCTCAGGAGTTCGTTTGTGCAGAGACGTAGAGGACTATGGGTAGTTTGTATAAAATTCGAACATCCAGTAATGTTAATACATTCGAGTTTTTTTTCCGAGCTGTGGGAAAGGCCTGAGAAGTTTTTTTTACATCTTTAGCATAACCTACGTGTCCGTTTTGCTTTCTGTGACATTTCGTGTCTTTTTCCTCGTTTTCTAGTGTTTTGAATTACAGTGAACTACGTAGAAGCTTTTACATGTTTATCTTTTAAAAAGATACCGGTAGGTGAGCTAACGCTGTAGTCATCATAAAACACAGAAGTAGACTTCTAAACCATTGGTTTAATTTTCTGAATCGATTAATCATTAAAAGGAGGGCACTGAAATTGTGTTGGGGTGGGGTCTAAATTCAGAATGATGAATTTAGAGTTACCTTCACATCGGCACTGGCATAACTCATTTACTGTGCTTTAATCATTCTGTATTTACTGTAATTTTAATAATGAGGTACAAAAAACAAGAGATCAGTAGAACCAATGGTACTGTTTTGTATAGCTGCAGGTCTGTAGCTCCCGGTGTGAAAAAATTCGGATGGACGACTTGGGAGCTACAGTGCCTAGTGAAAAACTGCAATTTACGGCGTACAAAAACCTGCGCTAGTTTTGGACAGATTAACCTTATTTACAAACAAATCCTGTGGAAAAAAATTACTATCAAAGTCTTTAGGTAATTTACAACTGATATCGTCTCTTTATTTGCCTCGGACTTTCTCCCAAACACGCTAACCGAAATCGAAAAATGAAATATATTAAATTCACGTCGAGATCGAGAATCGCCATTTTGACATGCACCACTTCATTGTACTGGGCTGGTGATGGTGTTTAAAAGAATATCAGAGGCAAGTTAAGTGACGATATTTGCAGTAAAATGTCCGAGGATTTTTTTGGAATCAAATATTTGTACAGAATGTGTAAGAAAATAAGATTAATCTGTCCAAAACTAGCGCATTTTTTGTGCTCCGTAAATTGCAGTTTTTTACTATGGGAGGCACTGTAGCTCCCAAGTCATCCATCCCAGACCTGCAGCTATGTTTTGTAGCAATCGTATCTTCTCTAGCCTTTCCGGCAAGCTCGGAAAACATATCTGAGGTTGTTTTTCGAGCTTAATGGAAAGACCCTGAAAGGTAGTTAAGAAAAGATAATTATTTATTATAATTTTAGAAATATCTTGGCATTTTAAGATCTAAGTTAGTCTTACTTTTTGGCATTTATGTACATGATGAACAACAAAACACAAAACTTCAGATCATATGTAGATAATAAAACGAAATTGACAAGGCACAGTTTATCTACAGAAGTATTCACAGAATGCCCTTCTGTGAAGTCGAGCATGCCTATTCCAGTAAAAAAAGTCTAACTTAGTTGCTAGCGCTCGAGAGCGCTAGCAAATACACCGTATACAACCCCTAACGCGAGGGAGTCGACAAAGAGTAAGGGGAAGTCGATTCCAACGTATGGGGGAGTCGATTTTCTCCCCCAAAATATATACCCCACGGAAGAAAGCGATAGTCAGACTTTGTGATGGTCATTGGTCCGAGTGCACAATGCGTCTAGTAGTCTTAAACACTTCGATACCATTTGGCAGATTTCAAATTCACGGTAATCGGGTGGTCAAAATATGCATGGTTTTTAAAATATACGACTTGTTTTGGGTTACAGACAGTTATAACAGTCGAACAAATGATCAACGTTGTAAGTGCAATAATCAAATCTTACGAAAAATGAATAATCAAGGCATTTTCTGTACAGATGTAACGGTAACGTGGTGGTGGGGGGGGGGGAGGAGTGGATTTTTGGAAAACAGAACGTACGGAGGAGTAGAAAATAGTGTATGTTTAATATTACATTTTGAATGTAATGATTTAACTTTTATCATCTTGAAAACCTTATTTGATATCAATTGTAAAAATATAAAGTATAGTATATATAAATGGTTTTATAAACAGTAGCTAGACATGCAAAATATGTGTTCAAATAAAACGATATTATATTCATAACTTGACTTTTTTCTCTTTTCTTATAATTTGTGTATCTCAACCCATATCAAAGGCACCTGAGATCAAAACAACATTCACAAAACTCCAAGATCAAACATTAAGAATGCATCATTTATCTGTTGTGTTTTGTCATTTTCCTGTGGGTTTTTTTGTTTTTGTTTTTTTTGTTTTTTGTTTTTGTTTTGGTTTTTTTTTTTAATTCGAATGTTATCATTCATATAAGCACACTAGTAATACAGAGGATATGATTGAATATGTTGTATTTGTTTTTGTCATCTGTATATCATATATGTATTTTAAAAGAAAAAAGTCAACTTCGTTTTCTTATCCTCAATGCTATTTGAGCTGTTTCATGTGTTGCACATAATATTTCTTTATTATTTTTACAACCTCTGATTTTTAATAAAATTTTGAAAACAAATAACATTCATTGCATAGAAATTTATGTTGAAAAACACAAAACCAGGTTCATCGGAGCACAAAACCAAATACGTGTTAGAACCGTCATTTTTATACGTAAACAAACCACGCCACTGTATGGAGCTGATGATCGGTGGTTCAGAGACAAGTAAAATAATGAAATCTGCGGTAATATTGGGGATATTTTGGTATCTATATTTACACCAAATATGGTAGGGTAACAGAAGAAGAAACGAATCGGACACTTGCCTAGTGAAGACGCACATGTACATATCCCCTTGCACTTTCCACTTCCGTCTCAAGTTCTTTCATATCATCGTTCAATTCGTTTATTGACTGTCGATTGCCGATCGAAAGGTGTAGAAATCGAGGAATTCATGTTTATCACTTCGACTTGTAAGTTAGTAGGTAATACATGTACATTATACATTTACAGTATATACATGAAATGAACGCGGAGCAAATGCAACTTTTAAATTATATTTTGTTTAACGCCGTACTCTGGACCGTAGCTTGAGATTATGGTTTAAGGCCCGCTTAGAGAGAGAGAGAGAGAGAGAGAGAGAGAGAGAGAGAGAGAGAGAGAGAGAGAGAGAGTTTGTTTTTAAACATAGGGGATAGTCGATATTGGGGAAAAATGAACTGTTCTGAGGAATCATTCAGCTCTGGCATTGCATAAGCGTGTACATATAACTCCGCCTATAAGAAAAGGAGTTGACCAATCATAAAGTTTTCACACCGGCGGCGTGTATTGTTTATGCTTGACGTACATATTGATCGTGACGCTATCGGAGAAAGTCAACAAAAGCGGTTTTGATGATATCAGTATTAAGACACAAAAATAAATTATCATCATTTGAAAACCTCGGTGAACGGTGCCAAATATGATTTTATCGATTGTTTTTCTTGTTCGATTCTTCATAATCACACATTCAAAATCAGGAAGTACATTCATATGTTATGAGTAATAGGGAAGAGTATGGTGAAATTCATTATGATTAAAAAGTTTATATCGAAATCATGTTTGTAATAATCAAATGCTCCTTCGCCAAATAGAGTAGTAATTAACATATCAATGATTTATTCATAATGAAAAGAAAAATAAGAACACGAGCGGGCACATACCTATTTGTAACACGCCATTGACTGTTTGCAAACATGGACTTTTACATGAACATGTGCCAAAATTCTGATATAAATCCCCGGTATGTAGCTTTCTTACCAGGAACATATTTTGACCTCGTTATCACTCACTGTCGTTATATAGAACAAACAAAGAAATGTCCAAATGGGATATTGTTTATGAAAAATAAATTATTGAACGTAGAACGAATTAACAAAATTATATAAAGGAATAATTATTTTCCGAGTATTTTCATGCCTAATTTGTTAATGTAACTTTATTCCGAAAAAATATCCCATCAATGCAAGGGTAAATTTGGGCCCTGGTTAAATTTTCCTCTCAAGAAACGTGCGTACAGTGTCTATCTTATAATTACTTGTTTGTCATCAATATCCACGCATGATATGAAGCCCATACAGAGCTATGTTATTTTCGCTTACAGACTGAATCAGTTATGACATACAAATTCACATTAAAATATGAGTCATCTGTTTGTGTTGCCATTATCCTTAGAAGATCAGCAGGGTATTTAGAACCACCATTTTGCGTGACAACAATGGAGACATCAGACAGTATGAGAAACCTTTGCAAATACTATTCCATAATACTGAAAATCAAAATATTATAATATTTGAATATATGGATATTGGCCAACAATCAAATCAACCTTAGATATACTAATATAAATGGTACAATGTACATATATGTTTGTTTGGTACAGGTCATGTTTAAACATTTCCCACCACATGTATTGCATGGTCAATGTGAAGAAACAACTAAACTGTAAAGCTAGCAGGTACAAACCATAGATTTAATTTTTGAATTTGTTTTTAAAGGATCATATCTAATGACTTCTGAAACCGATATTTAGGTAATCATGCCAAGGTCACGCTAAAGGGGGAGCATACGGACTGCTAAATATAGATTCTCTACTAGAAATGCTGATGTAATAATCAGGTGAGCTTTATCAGGCCTGTTAAAGTAAATGACTATATCCCAATGCATAATATACAGCTCATATCAATTGGGAAACGCCCAAATTAAAAGCCTTGAACTTTTTTTTTAGACGTACAGGTACATGTAATATAATAGGCCCGAATTTCACTTCTAAATCAACATAAAACTACACAATTAAATGTTGTGAAAGACAATTTAATGTTTTAAAGTTTTCTGAACGCATGTTAAACCCTAATACCAAATCTATAAGGAAACTATGTATATTATTTAAAATATTTTCAATGCTGTCTGTGTTTCCGCTAGTTGTTTTCCTGATCTGATCTTTATATCAAACTGTTATCCGTATATAACTTCTATTTTACGCCCCTCCCCCCTTTTTTTTCCCTGTATGTATGTATATGTACCTCTGACGATTTGTTCCTGTGGTTATTATTTACCAGTATATATATATACGTTTTCTCATGTACCAACATTTTTAGTTGAGCAAAATAAACTGAACTAGTACACGTACATACCAATTTTTTTTAAAATAAACAATATAGTTTCTGTAAAGTTTCTGTTTTATATATGTGTACATATATATCACCATTAGTACTTTCAGATTTCAGTACAAGATAAATATGATAAGGCCGTAAGGTCGAAGTCCTTCTGATTAAATTTTACATTTTTACATGCATATACATATTAGGTGGTGTTAATAGAGCAGATCATATGTACAAAGATTTTGTATTGGAATTAGATACCAAAAAAGGCAAGTACATGTATTTTACAAATACTTAGTTGGAGCTAACATCATCAACGAGAGGGGAAGTTACTAGCACAAAAGCAAATAGTTTATTGTTTTATTAGAGTTCAACTTTATTTTATTGTTATGATACAGCATAAATATATTCTATAACGGTCTAGCATCAATTTCAATAGCATGTTTTTATAGTTAATTTAAAATGATGAAGTATCCCCCTTCACATATTTTTTGAATTATTTGTTTGGCATATACATACCGGTACCGTTAACGATACAATCTTATCATATTAAAATAGTAATAAGAAATGAAATTATATGATATATACAGTAAATGTAAATATAAATCGCATAGAATGTAGTATGATACATGTAACAAAATATTTAAATGAGTGAAAAATAATAACACCCCCTCCCCCAAATACTTTTAAAAAGAACTAATACTATGCACATGCAGAAAGCTGGCTGGTGTTTTAAAAATGGTTTATCTGGCAAGTTTATGAAAAATTATTGTTAAGTCGTATACAGGATTCACACCCACCCAGCCAATAACAGTTTACAAAATGATACGCTAACATGTACTTTTTCAGGTAACTATATATCTTGAAAGCCGATTTCTTTAAGTGTTTTATTTGTGACGTTAGGATAACTTCGGATGTAACTAAGCATAATCAAATCGCTATTTTTTCTAGGCATAAACAATTCTGCTTCGTGGAATCTGTAGCAAGTTAGCAACCTAATTTTTGTACAGGATGACAATAAAGTAATTTTGCTTTAAGAGTTTCTAAATTGCTTTGATCGCAAAAACTTAACATAAATTTACTAACAGTAATTGTTTTCTTCAATAAATTGGTAAATTGCATTTTTGGAATAAACATATGAAGTAGAAGATCATACAACAGCGTTGGAGTAGATGGTTGACCTCCCTATCACAGACATCTACATTATTGATTTAATTTAAACGTTTTGTATTAAAATTCAAATGGATTGGATAACAGACATAGCCTATGTAAACGTACTTGAATATTAGATAATTATCTGAACATTTACCATTTATGATTGTAAGACATATTGTTGGTAGACATGTTCATTCACACCTACATTAACAAACCTATCACCTTCATTTATATTTGCAGACATACAAACATAAAAATGAAATGTTCATGATCCAACCCATTTGAAAAGAACAGTAAATAAAAGGGAACTATATGATTAGTAAATATTCAGATTCAGACCCCATAGTATAAACATCGACACTCATCAATTAAAAAATCCCTAAATAAGTGAGCATTTAGATTACTAGCTTTATTTCGTAATTGACATAAAATAACATTTACTTTCATATTGCCTAAACTGAAGTGTTTGTAAGCTTTTGGTATATTTTGTTTTTTAAGTCTTGACTTAAAGATGGATAAAGTTGATGAAATTTTCGTTTCCGCATCTAGATTATTCCATAATTTACATGTAGACAGAACAAAGTTATTGTAATAAGTAGTCCGATATAGTGGTAGACGGCATTAAAGGTCATTCGACCTAAAATTATATGCATGTTCAGTTGAAAAATATGGTTGAATTGAATCTAACATGCATTGTGGTGCTAAACCATTTATTTTCTTGTAGAATAAAATTAGGTTATGTTTATCCCTTCGAGATTGTAGGGTTTCCAAACCAAGTTAACTGTTTAAAATGATTTTAGAAGAATTAACTCTCATTCCTGTTACTATCCTGGCTGCTTCAATTTGTACATGTTTAAGCAATTCAAAGTTTTCCTTGATACAGTTGCCCCACGCAACATCACCATATTCCATTATAGGTCTGATAAAAGCCGAATTTTTAGCAAGTGCTCGTCTATCAATTGTATGCTTGAGTAATCTTAATATATTTAACTTTTTGCATGCCTTTTCATATATACCATTAATATGATTAGATCCATTAGAACCATCCTCCGACTGTACATGTAGATACAGGCCTACTTTTTTAAAAAATTGTTTACATTTTTACTATAGAGGGTATATGTTTTGAAAAAATGAGAAAATATATAACATCAGTTTCCTCTGTTTCTAATTTACAGGTAAATAATGGAATTGAAAACTCAAAATAATAGAGATGAATTGGTTTTTTGGTGGGTTTTTTTGTTTTTTTTTTTAAAAAGAACTAATACTATGCACATGCAGAAAGCTGGCTGGTGCTTCAAAAATGGTTTATCTGGCAAGTTTATGAAAAATTATTGTTAAGTCGTATAATATAAATAAAAACTGTTGACGAGTTGTTGGATAAAAATATGACAACTATTTATTTATTATTCTGTCAGTGTAATATTCTGACTTCTTCAAATTTAGCACAGGTACCTGACGTTATATATTTTTGTTTTAATATAAATAAATATACCCTTACCCTAATAACACAGTATAGAGGTTATATATTTTTGATTATTAGAAAAATATACAACGTCAGGTGTCTATCGAATAAAGCTATGAAAATATGAATAAAGCAAAGAAAGGTCCGTAATCAACTGGGTTATTTTGTTGAATTCTTTAACGTTTAATTATGTAGAATTAGACAGTACTGCGGATGGAGGGGGGGGGGGGGAATATGGAAGGGTGAAGGTGCAGTTTTATCGGCAATGGCATCCGAGTTAATGATTGTAGACGTAATCATTTTTTAAAATAATAGACCGTACACTGCCTATTAGCTATTAGTATATTTATTTTTTTAACCATGCACTCTAAACTTTTAAAGAATCGTCATTTGCTCAGAATTTTTGTGTTAACTATATAATGGTCCACACAGCTGATGCAATATTAAAATCGCTGTGACTGTGCCATGATTAAAAGTGGACGTATAAACAAAAAATTAAATCTAAATACGTAGGCGTCAGAAGCAAATTTCCCGCATGAATGTCGTTTCTTTGCTCGGATTTTTTCCGTATGATAGACTCATGCCAAATCGACCAATTATCTTTGTTTGTGCTTCGCAGTACAATATATTCGCTTGAATGTCGTTTCTTTGTTTATAATAGTCGGGCTTTTCCGTCAAAAAAGGAAAAATGAAAATTAAAGAATTATATTAGTGTGGTACTGCACATCTTCCCAAGTCAAGGGTTTCTGATCCGCTTCGCTCTACATAAACCCTTGACAGAATAAGCAGAATTTGACGGGGTTAGAAACTTCGCACGCTGGTTGGTGTCATACAAGTTTGCATGATCCAATAAGAAACGTTGTTTCAATAATGATGTTAATTGTGAATTGATCAATGTTGAACCGTTGTCAAATAAATTTGAGACGGAATAGTAAGTATTTGACTTACTGTTATTGGTTTTTAGTCCGAATAAATCCATATTTTCTACGAATTTGAATTTGTTCATGGTAGCAGCCATATTGCTATACTGTTTCTGTTTATAACGCAGTCTCTGATTGGTCAGAACAAGAGGTCACAAAAGTTTAAAAATGAGAACTCTAACTAGATGGCGTAATCGTTAACCCGCATATGTGTCGTCTTTTCGGTCAAGGGTTAATGTAGAGCGGAGCAGATCAGCAACCCTTGACTTTGGAAGATGGGTACTGCATTGTATCAATCATTCTTGACTTTCCGACATACTCTGAAAAGATTTCCTGTTTTTTGGGGGGGTTGGTTTTTTTTTTCTGAGCTTCGCGGAATATTATTTAGGAAGGTGGTATATCTGTAAGGAAAGCTAGGTTTTACCAGTTGATCTCTACAATCTTGGAATTATATGACCTGAGATTTTCTTGTACTTTTATGTGTAGGTTAGACAATAAATTAAGAGACTTCAGAAATCGGATGATATCTATTTTCATGATAAAACGAAATTGATATTGTTCAGTCTATCTACAGTAGTTTTCCCAGAATGCCCGACCGTGTAGTCGTGCATGCGTATTCCAGAAATATGTACTAACGTAGTTGCTAGCGCCCGTTAGCAATTATCATACCGGATGTTAGAATTTTATACAAAATAGAGTCGCTTCCTATTAAAATAAGTATTGGCTAGACAGCCCTGTGTGTCTCTTCCGTGGTATATTTTAGGGTATATCAATGGCTTTAATGAAATCTAACCCCTATCTCAACAGGTCGTAAAATGTGTTGTATATAATTAAGTTTTATAAAAAGGGGGGGGGGGGGTTGTCTTGGACATAGAAACTATGTGTACATGTATTAATATTGGATTATTTTTTTTTCCTCGGCAGATCCTGTTGCAAATGTAGTAGAAGAAGACATTGAACAAGAAGACTCTGATGAAATACAGACTTTTAGTGAAAATGAATAATAATTCGAACGGCCTCTTACGGACAAGCATCAAAGAGAACCCAACATTCCATTTAAAAATGTCATTGTGTTAGATAACCTTATATAGCCGTCACGAGTCGACACAGGGCCTCTGGCGTTGTGATGAATGAGGTAAACCAAACATGGCTTATTAGAGTGGCAGAGTGGCAGATCCTTAATGTCTTTGCAGTAAAATGGAAGCCAAGGTATTTATCTTTGTTTAAATTCATGTTTGGAATAAAAAATACAACACACTGTTTTGGTTTAATAAATCTATTTCATAATTTTATCATATAATAAGCAATATTTACACAATGAAATGTTTAAAAAATACACACACTGCTCACAGAATGACATGAAACACAGGCAAATTCAAGTCTAATATCTCATCAACAATCTGTGAAAATTTCATACTCTTTCATAAAGTACAAGTTATTAAATTCATACATTTACAAACACCTATGCAGTGCTTAAAAAATGTCCACTTGAACACCACTCACTTCAAAACATACACTTTTTTCATTTGGCCTGTAGTGCTTTGTTAGCCTTTAAAGCAAAAATTCATATACACTATCAATTACAGATATGTTTCAACTTCCTAAAACAGCATTTTATAAAATTCTTAAAAAATTCTTTGTTTTGTTGCAGGTATCACAACACTATTTCTCTGAAGGTTCACGGCAAAACATGGCGGACAGAAAATAGAACCCAGTTTTTCCCTTTGATTTGAGGGTTTTCTAAAGAGGTGGGTGCCCAATTTTTTTATGAGGTGTAAATTCAAGTATTTTCCTTCAGATTTTATGCTTAAAAAAATTGAGGAGGCCAAGAAATATTTTTAATTTTTTTTTATACAGAGTGGGGTGATTTGGCTCCAGGCATGGTTTTCAAGCACCTGCTTGACTTTGATGTAAACAAAGTCTCACGCCTTTGTGGATGGGTAGGTATATTTTGGTACTGAAATGTAGAATAAGAATAGTACTTTCACCTGTGAAAGAGAAACATCTGGGGAGTTTGTTGTACATGAGTGAGAGCAGTCTAAAGGTAAGTGGGTTTGGTAAGAATATATAGGGGAATTTAATAGTGTTGTGCAACCAGTAAGGGGAAGTCGATTCCAACGTATGGGGGAGTCGATTTTCTCCGCTTCGGAGACGGGAGGAATTTAAGTCATGCCTTTTGTAGGTATTTATTACAAGTATTTCCCCAAAAATATATACCCCACGGAAGACAGCAATAGTCAGACTTTGTGATGGTCATTGGTCCGAGTGCACTATGCGTCTATTAGTCTTAAACACTTCGATACCATTTGGCAGATTTCAAATTCACGGTAATCGGGTGGTCAAAATATGCATGGTTTTTAAAATATACGACTTGTTTTGGGTCACAGACAGTTATAACATTTGAACAAATGATCAATGCTGTAAGTGCAATAATCAAATCTTACGAAAAATAAATAATCAAGGCATTTTCTGTACAGATGTAACGGTAACGTGGTGGTAGTGGGGGAGGGGGTGGATTTTTGGAAAACAGAACGTACGGAGGAGTAGAAAATAGTGTATGTTTAATATTACATTTTGAATGTAATGATTTAATTTTTATCATCTTGAAAACCTTATTTGATATCAATTGTAAATATATAAAGTATAGTATATATAAATGGTTTTATAAACAGTAGCTAGACATGCAAAATATGTGTTCAAATAAAACAATATTATATTCATAATTTGACTTTTTTCTCGTTTCTATGATTTGTTTATCTCAAACCATATCAAAGGCACATGAGATCAAAACAACATTCACAAAACTCCAAGATCAAACATTAAGAATGGTTTTGGTGTTTTGTTTTTTTTTAATTCGAATGTTATCATTCATATAAGCACACTAGTAATACAGAGGATATGATTTAATATGTTGTATTTGTTTTTGTCATCTGTATATCATATATGTATTGGTTGGTGGATGCTCTTGTCAAAAAGATTATGTAGTAAGGCCGCGGCGCCGATGACTTGTTTAATTTGTAGTTGTATTCCTGTAAACTGTATTTAAACATAATGCCCGATGTTTTTTTTTTCTTTTGGGGGCTGATTAAAGCATATGTAGTTAAATCATAAATTTTATATTTGACTGTTGAATTACATATCCATATATTTACTCCTATTGTACCCAAAATAGGATAGTCACCAACTGTGTTCATTCAAACAATAAAATGCTTTCGTTGGTGATGCATACGGGTATGGTGGTAGCTAGTCTTCAAGAAAAGTTCATAACCCGATTTCTCAGTTTACGTATGTATATACATCCTGATATGCTTGCTACTACCATAGCCCTATGAATCACCAAAGAAAGCGTTTTTTTGTTTTTGTTTAATTACTGTCAAAACGTTACACAAAAGGAACAATCCATTTTCCTTATATGTGAATGTTACCAAGGTAATGATAACTATGGCTATACTTGGAAGTTTGAACTTAGTCCGTGCAGGTCCGTGCAGTCCGTGCTCTCGGTGAAGCTTAAATAGAATCACTCATTCGGGGGGGGGGGGGGGGCGCGCGCAAATTCAACATTAAAAGTACAAAAAGACATCAATGAGCGATGTAAAAAAAATCATTATGTAGCTTTTCAGATAATTATTCAAATTTGATCAACTTTAAAAAGTAGTTCTTGAAAGTTAATCAAAACGTTTATAAATACGTTCACACACAGTTCGTTTCAATGGTTCGCGTAAATGTATATTTTCTTAAGAAATAAAGAGAAAATACAATTTAATAAATGTATTTTCTTTTAATTCATATTTCTTCTAAAAGATAAAAACAAAATACGAAATGAGATGGAAAGCATGAGTGGTACAAGTACCTGTGTTTATTGCTTAAACATCTGTAAATAAGTAAAACTATTTCATTTATTAGATGAAGTCTACTTTCATAGACCTCGTTTGTATGTTATTCATTTTGTCAAAACAAGTTAAACATTCCCCATAAAGTGCATTGAATTTTATTTTTCTACTCCCCCGTACGTTCTATTTCCCGAAAATCCGACCCCCCCCCCCCCACCCAAAGTTACCGTTACATGAACAGAAAATGCCCCCGATTATTTATTTTTCGTAAAATTTGTTAAGATTTGATAACTGCACTTACAACGTTGATTATTTGTTCGATTGTTTTAACTGTCTGTAACACAAAGCAAGTCGTATATTTTACAAATTAGGCATATTTTGATCACCCGATTACCGTGAATTTGAAATCTGCCAAATGGTATCGAAGTGTTTGAGACTAATAGACGCATAGAGCACTCGGACCATTGACCCTCACAAAGTTTGACTATCACTGTCTTCCGTGGGGTATATAGCTACAAAAGGCGTTACCTAAATTACTCCCGTCTCCGAAGCGGAGAAAATTGACTCCCCCATACGTTTGAATCGACTCACCCATACTTTTTGTTGACTCCCCCGCATTAGGGGTTGTATACGGTGAAAATGGTCCTCAAATAATACTTCGAAACAGCTGTGGTCATTATGATTAGATCATAATTTGAGGGTGCCGTCGATACATCTATAATGAAACTACAATTTACCAATCGGGAAACCCCATATTTATAAACATATACAAGCTATCATTATTTCCACTATATATGTGTAAACGGTAACGCATTGTTGTCATTTGAAAACCGATTAACTGAGGAAACGACATTGAGACGTTGAACAGAGAACCAACTACAAATAGAAAAAATCATTTGGACCAATACATCCGAAATGGCTAAAGCATTGCCTCCTGTATCAGCTGACAAATCTGCCATGGACACTTTCCATGTTCCAGGAAAAATACTGGTCCGTCACTATGAAAAACAAGTTTCTGTCTGTAAGTAAAAACAATACTTATAATATTGCAACATTATATCGTATAAATATATTATTATATTATTTCATAGTATGACATGGATTGAATTGTAACTATAGTAAAAAAAATAATGACTTTATTTCTCAACAGTGTAAATATTTACTTTTAATAATAGATAAATGACACGTACATGCAACAACATTCAAACTAATTAGTTTACCCAAAAGTATATTTAAACAATAAAATGCTTTCTTTGGTGATTCATGCGGTATATGAAGGTGGCGATATTGCAGAAAAAATACATAACCCGTGTTAGCTGGTGATGTAGATTTTTCTGCTATGATCGCTACTTTCATAACCCGCATCTTTTAACAAACTAATAAAGTGATCGTAAAAAGAAAGGAAAATTAACTAAATTATGGTTAATGTACATCACTAAATGGATAAAAGAAACAGCCAAATCGTCTTCTATAGAAATTAGAGCCTGACATCAGCATGATTATTTCTTGCAGTCCGTGATTTTTCTTAGGTTGCTGAAGGTTTCAACAAATCGATAAAAGGGACGGGTAAGCTTCAGTCCTGTCAGTTTCTACAGAGCTATGAATATACAATCAATTTCCGTAAGAAATAGAGGAAATCATACTTGGTAGATGTAAATATATATTAATAATGACACTTGTCTCCGAATAAAGTTTACCCCATAGTATACATGTAATAAACTTAGTAAACGCTGAATCAAGAGTATATGATACAAATCGTGTGCACTATACCAAACATAAATACTGTTTCATTATCAGGTCCTGAGGTAAACGTTGACGAAGACATTGACCAAGAAGACAGTGAGCAAATGCAAGTGTTCAGTGAGAATGACCATTGATTCTAGCGACTCCCTCCGGGCTGATCTTCTGGAAAATACAAACGCCGATTCGAAATTCAAGGACATCCAAAGAACGGAAACAAGCCCACGGTTACCTTGCGATGTCAAATAAACCCCTAATAATTTCCATTTATGCACAGAAGTTGCTATGCAAGACATGCATAGACTAGTGAAAACAGGGTTTCGCCAATGGATTGATTGGAAGCTTGTGGATACTTAATTCCTTATATATTTATCGCCACCATTTGAGTGAGCAGTGAATGAAGAGACTAAAGTACGCTTAAAAGTGACTTTACTGCACGAGACAATAAAAAGTATAAAGAGAATGCAAATGCGCTCAGAAAAGCAAGCTTGAACACCAGTAACATAAACGCTGTTCAAAGACGAGAACGTCAAGTTGACCTTACATGTATGTACATGTATACGTTGGGTAAATAGCGTACATGTACATTTGTAAAACTTATTCTTACGTGAACTATCATACGCTTCCATTACATGCACTTGTATTTGTTTCAATAACAATAGAGTTAGGAAATCGTGACTAGCATTGTACATGTAAATTGTTCAATATATGCTTTAATATCAAACATCATTCATACAACGAAAAATGCAGGTTGAATTTCGTTCCCGTATCAATAGCTGTGACATTGCATGTACACAATAATTAGAACAAGAAAGTTTACACAAACAGAGTTTATTTTGTAAATAAAAGCAATTTATGTTAATCCTCGATATGTTATTGTTATGTCTTATGTCTTGGTATATACATACCATGTTTAATTTACTTGTTTAATTTTTATGAGGACTTACGTAATTTTTCACTGTTGTACATTACCGTTTTCATCCGGTCTTTAAGATTTTTACACAAATTACTTTGCAGAAAGTAAAATCATGTGTACATGGGTGATAACAAAAAATGAAAAAATAACAGTTTCAAAACTTTTTTATTTTAATACACAGATATTTAGATTGTTGAGAATCAAACTGAGCAAATTTTGATTTTCAACAATCTAAATTTTGTAAAGGGCACATGCATTGAAAAAGATTATTTTTTTTGTAAATTTTCAAAGTTTTTCACGCATTTATGGCACATTGTAACAGTTTCAGTCAAAAGGTATCGTCTGAATTTGCATATGTATAATACCTCCATGGCAACAGTTAACCGTATGTCAAAGATATTGACAATGTTCGTCGGCTATGCAGAAGGCTTACAATTCGTACAATTCGTTTATTGACTGTCGATTGCCGATCGAAAGGTGTAGAAATCGAGAAATTCCTGTTTATCACTTCGACTGGAAGGTTAGTAGGTAAAACATGTACATTATACAATTACGGTATATACATAAAATAAACGCGGAGCACATGCAACTTTTTAATTATATTTTGTTGAACGCCGTACTCTGGACCATAGCTTGCGACTATGGTTTAAAGCCCGCTTACAGAGAGAGAGAGAGAGAGAGAGAGAGAGAGAGAGAGTTTTGAGATTTGCACAGAATTTAAACATAGAGGATAGTCGAAATTGGGGGAAAATGAACTGTTCTGAGAAATTATTCAGCTCTGGCATTGCGCAAGAGTGTACAGATAACTCCGCCTATTAAAAAGGAGTTAACCAATCATAAAGTTTTCACACTGGCGGCGTGTATTGTTTATGCTTGACGTAGCTGACAGAATTGATGATGACGCTATCGGAAAAATCACCAAAGCGGTTTTGATGATATCAGTATTAAGAAACAAAAATAAATTATCATCATTTGAAAACCTCGGTGAACGGTACCAAATAAGATTTTATCGATTGTTTTTCTTGTTCGATTCTTCATAATCACACATTCAAAATCAGGAAGTATATTCATATGTTATGAGTAATAAGGAAGAGTATGGTAAAATTCATTATGATTCAAAAGTTATATCGATAGCATGTTTGTAAAAATCAAATGCTCCTTCGATAAATAGAGTAGTAATTACATTTTGATGATTTATTCATAATGAAAAGAAAAATAAGTACACGAGCGATTACGATATATTACACAATTGATGAGTAAATTACATGTTGATTTTCGTAGAATTCCTAGAGGGAACGTACCTATTCATATTACGCCAGTGATTGTTTGCAAATATAGACTTTCATGAACGTCATGTGCCCAAATTTTGATACAAATAGCCGGTATGTAGCTTCCTTGCCAGAAACACATTTTGACCTCGTTATCACTCACTGTTGTTATATAGAACAAACAAAGAAATGTCCAAATGGGATATTGTTTATGAAAAATAAATTGTATAGAGGAATAATTACTAAGTATTTTCCGAGTATTTTCATGCCTAATTGGTTAATGTAACTTTATTCGGAAAAAAATATCCCATCAATGCAAGGAAAAATTTGGGCCCTGGTTAAATTTTCCTCCCAAGAAACGTGCGTACAGTGTCTATCTTATAATTACTCGTTTGTCATCAGTATCCACGCATGATATGAAGCCAATACATAGCTACATGTATGTTATTTTCGCTTACAGACTGAACCATTTATGATATACAAATTCACATTAACCAATTATGAAATGCAAATTCACATTAAAATATAAGTTATCTGTTTGTGTTGCCATCATCCTTAGAGCTGTAGATGATCACCAGGGTGATTGAACCACCATTTTGCGTAACAACAACGGAAAGCCAGTACGAGAAACCTTTGCAAATACTAGTCCTATTCCATTATTCTGAAAATCAAATTATTATCACTGAATGCTTGGATATTGGCCAACAGTCAAGTCAACCTTAGATATACATGTACTATTATATATAGTGCAATGTACATGTAGGTTTGTTTGGTTCGGGTCATGTTAAAAATTCCCTACTACATGCATTGCATGGTCAATGTAAAGAAAAGAAAACTAAACTATAAAGCTAGCAGGCACAAAACATAGATTCAATTTTTAAATTTGTTTTTAAAGGATCACGCCTTATGACTTCTAAAACCGAGATTTAGGTAATCATATCCAGGTCGCGTTGTAGGGGGTCAAACCTCCAATAACAATACCTGCTAAATATAGATTCTTTTTGTAATGCTGATGTAACATAATCAGGTGACTTTCAACAGGTATTTTAAAGTAAACGACTACATGTATATCCTTACGCATAGTATACAGCTGATATCGATTTGGAAACGCCCTTAAAAGCCTTGAACTGTTTTAAATGCACAGATAATGTGATCGGTCCAAATTTCACTCAATAATATAAAACAACACACATTATTCTCTGTCCCGAGTTTTTGCTTTCATCACTTTTCGCTTGATATTTCGATAATAATAAAACACCTTTGTGCTCAAACTACGTTCATCCACTAATATGAAAAATGTCCAGATTATCTATTTTGAAACGCCCCTTCTACCGCTTTAGGTTTCGATACACATCCCAAAATAGAAAGTCTACGGAGATTTTGCATTGCATCAGCCATTAATAAGCCCGGATGATAACGTTGAAAAATTGCGCGAGGTGTCCCGAGTACTTCCGAATGGAGAAAAGATGTAAACATTTCCCATTATAAATCTCCGTAAGAAATTTGTTTTCGTTCCTGTAAACTTTTATGAGTGAAAAGGGATAATTTGTCAATGAAGATATCTTGGATATTTTCCATTTCATCGATTTCAACTGTACTTCTTTCATAGGTATGTATATTTTTATAAAAAATCATCAAAAAGTGATGGAAGCAATAACTTAGGACAGACTATAGATGTTTTAAAAGACAAATTATTGTTTTAAAGTTTTTTGAAGTCATGTTAAACCCTAATAACAAATCTTAAAGGAAACTATGTACATTATTGTATATCATTTGAAATATTTTCAACGCTGTCTGTGTTTCCCTTTTTTATTTTCCTGATCTTTACACCAAACTGTTATACGCATATATGTAATTTCTATTTTACGCCCCCTTTTTTCCATATCCCTCTTTTTTCTCCGTATGTTTGTACATGTTCCTCTGACGATTTGTCCCTATGGTTATTATTTACTAGCATATATTGTATATATGTTTCTTTTGTACCAACATTTTTAGTTGAGCAAAATAAACTGAACTAGTACATACAAATGTTCTCGAGATAAACAATATAGTTTCAATAA
>WFKH01010931.1:36774350-36789326 GCA_016163765.1 Magallana hongkongensis
TTAAAATTAACAAATTATGTTGATGTAATGAGTCTTACTTTGAATCAGAGACCTAGCACCTAAACTAGTTTAAAAGACCTAGATATCTACGACTTGGCGGCTAAGCTAGCTACTACGATCTTGAATGCAGCCCTGATCAATTGTTTGTTGGTATGTAAATAAAGTTAGTTGTTTTAGCACATGATTCCCTTTAATAAAGTCTATAACTATCAAATGACGTGAAACGACAAGTTCCTGGGAGGAATATAACAATTCTTTTCTACGTATTGGCCTATTTTTAGATATTGACATTATAAAGAACGAAACTAAGATGTGTTAATAGGTACATTTTTTAAAAATAATTACAATACTGAACAATTGATAAATTGTTAAGTAAAAAATTTCTGGGGCCCAAATAATAAGTATATTCGTGTCTCCTTATTAAATATGTATCTTATTTAAATTTTAAAAAAAATATATCAAAATTTTCAATTTTAATCTTGACTGTATTTGACCTAGTTTCTTTTTAAATTCAGAAACATTGACAGTCGATTAATTATTAGCAATTGATTTACAATTATAATTGATAATTTAATATTTGCCTCATGTATTAAAGAATGGTTTCAAGCCTATAAAGCTGTGTTCATCTCGATTACGCTCTGACAAAGTTTTCATAATTTTGCAACATCATCATTCGAGTAACAGAATCCGTCTTTAGCAGGCCAGTAGTGTTGTATCAGCAATATTTTTATCGTATTTTATCATAAATTCAACCGAACCATCCTGTGAGACACTTTAAATATAACTTAATGTACCAGTATGTTGTACCGATTAAATGTTTGGCTGTTTATCAAAAGATCCTGAAGATATCATGAAACGTGAAAAAGAGGAAATCTTCATGAATACTCCGAGTGGGTGTTCATGCAAAACGACGACTGATTCGAGATTCGAACGACCTTTATGTTCAGGCAAACTAGAAGAAAAGAGCAATACGATACTCAGTATAACATTAGCGTGCTAATAAACTCTCTTGGAAGCTAGCTGTTGAATAGTTGGGTCGGTATTCCATTGAGAATGAGGAAAAATTTACACTGTGAAGCAACTAGTACTCTAAACAATACATCAATAAGTGACATAACTATTAATATAACACTTATATACCAGGAATTACCTGTTTCGTTAGCAAACTGTTGTATTATTCTTGCTTTAAAAAATCCAAACAAACAAACAACAATACGTCAATAAGTGACACAACTATTAATATAACACTTATATACCAGGGACCCGTTTCACAAAGCATACTTATGACTAAGTTATATCTTAAGAAAGAACTTTTTTCTAAGTTCATTAGTTATCCGTTTCACTATTCCAGTCTTCGAGCCGGAGGCGAGTGCACTATGTATCAAACCCTGACTACTATTTAGGCATAGTACATGCACAACACAACACTATTGTTATTATTATGCCGGCAGTTGTATATATTGCCGTGCTTTGCTATAAGTAGCTGTGACGTTTGAGCTTTGTCTAGTCCCTAAAAATAATCACCGGAAAAGCAAACGTTTGTTCTTTCAAATTAATCAATTGATTTGATTGATTATTTAATCAACAAGTTGCTGTACAATAAAAAATCAACAAAGGTTTATGTTCTTTTCAAGAAATGAGAAACGTTTGACCTTACAGAGAAAACTCGAAATGGTTAGCAGACGAAATCTCATTGAATTTTTCTCTCGTACATTCTTTATCAAGCGTCATTTAAAAAAAAAACGTTTTTTTTAATTCTTATGTAGAATTTCTTTGAAAAACGTTTAATCAATTTGTTCAAAAGTGTATCAGAAACTTTAACTTTAAAATCACCGTCAATAATGAGGTGTTTTGGGTAAGATTAATAATTTTAATTGCTTGATGTCAATCGTATGTATCTAGGTTTTATATATATAAATACCGTCCAATACATCATCGGCTCATGTAGCGTAACGGTAAGGCGTTGGTTTTCAAGACGTATTGATTTTAGGGTCGAGAGTTCTGAACCCGCTATCGGCGCTTGTAAGATTTTCGTTGAAAACATATCGTTGAATATATAGCGAAAAACTGACAGGAGGCATAATAATAACAATTACTGAGTATTATGGCTCCAGTCAGTTTGTCTCTATATATTCACTACTCATCTAATTTCGCATAGTATACCAATGGTTAATATAGCGTAAACATACTATGCCGAAATAGAGCACGGCAAATGTTTTCAACGAAAACCTTACAAGCGCCGATAGCGAGTATCGTACTCACGACCCTAAAATCATTCCGTCGAGTAGCCCAACGCGCTACCGTTACGCCACAACAGCCGATAATATCTAAGGCGGTTTCTCTATATATAAAACAAAGATACATATAATTGATATCAAGCAATTAAATTTATTAATTTTCCAAAATCTCCTCCTTATTGACGGGATTTTTAAAGTTGAATTTTCTAGTAAACTTTTGAACAAATTAATTAACCATTTTACAAAGAAATTGTACATGAGAATCACGAAAACGCTTTTATAAATGACGCTTGATAAAGAATGTACAAGAAAAAAATTCAATGAGATTTCGTCTGCTAAACAACTCGAGTTTTCTCGGTAAGGTCAATCGTGTCTCATTTCTAAGAAATAACAAACGTTTGTTGATTTTTTTGTGATTGTACATTAACTTGTTAATAAAATAAGCAATCAAATCAATTGATTAATATGAAAGAGCACACGTTTGCTTTTCCGATGATTATTTTAGGGAATACACAACACTCAAACGTCACAGCTACTTATAGCGAGGCACATCAGTATACAATAGTCAGCATAATTACCGTCTTCCTTGGAAGACGGTATAAAGAGTTGAAATAATTTACAGTCTCCGGGTTGTGCACTTCCTCTCCTTGGTGATTGGTGGAAAATACATGATGTGAAAATTTACATTTATTTCATTGGTTGAAAAACTGTTCGGCAAAAGGGAGATAATTTTCTGATGATCTTTTTCGAACACGACTTGACAATTTTCATAGATTTCTAATCTTAAAAAGTAAGAAAACGAAAAAACAATAGAAAATGCTACTGAATGAAATTCAGGCTTTAATTTCTCCTTACAACTAGTTGAAAGCAATATTCTATAATATCTATTGAATTTGTTGTGTACTTTTCTTTTTGTATTGTTTATGCAAATACAAAAATGTGAAAATATGTTACGGTATGTCCAATATCAGTAAACGAGTGTGCATACTAGATCGGTAAAACTAATATCAGTAAAAGAAGATGCTGAATCCTGTGGTATTAACTTTGATTTTATTAAAATAATACGACCCTTCCTAAGATATATTTTTCCCTACAATAGTCGATCTCAACTAATTAACAAGCAAGTGGTACTCATTTCTCAATTTTAGTGATGCACGCTTAAGGCACATATAAAAAAGTTCTACACGCCATTGCATGTAGAGGAAGGCGACAATTATATAAAAAAAAAAATAATTAAATTTTCTTTGATAACTTTTTGCTGGTTAGAGTTTGCCCTAAAGACGGTAAGCTTTTTTAAAAAGCTAAACTTGTTATAACAATAGTGTTGTGTTGTGCATGTACTATGCCTAAATAGTAGTCAGGGTTTGATACAAAGTGCACTCGCCTCCGGCTCGTGCACTATGTATCAAACTCGCCTCCGGCTCGTGCACTATGTATCAAACCCTGACTACTATATAGGCATAGTACATGCACAACACAACACTATTATATAAATATAGAGACATGTATATTATATAATACCGAAGCGAGGATTAATGGTAACACGTAAATATAAGAAAATCAGTGAAAAATGAGAATTGAATCAGGGGTACTATAGGATAAAAGATTTTCTTCCAGCTCATGGGCGCCGCCATATTGGCCGCCATTTTGTTTTTAAAAAGTTAGTTCGATCATCAATTGACTGGCACTTATAGATGTTTAATGCCCCTAAACTCGATTAAAACCTTTCCAATGTTTTAATTGAAGGTAATTTAGATTTTTAAAAATTAAAGTGAAAACCTGATAAGTTTCAATAGTGCTTCAATCAAGAAACACGACTAGTTCTACGTATATCTTATCAAATTATCAGATGGAAAATAAAAACATTAACATCAAGGAACTGATCTTTTAGATACTGAATAAAGTATTCAATTGTATTACCGGTAGTCGACATATGAATTAAATTGATAAACAATGAAAGAAGAAATAAATTTTTGTCGGAATCACGTAACTCTCTTCGGCTACTTCCGAAGACAAAACTACGTACGAGACATGACGTCATAATGTAGACTGAGCACGCGACGTTTAGTTTAACTTTGGCTAATGATTTGAGTAGGCGGATCCTACTGTGTGCGTTTCAAATAAATTGTTGTACAAAATTCAAACTGCACTGTGTTAAATCTGCGCTCGGTCAAACGGTCACACCGTTTACATATTAACTATATTCTGATCTCCTACGACAGGCGGTACCCACACTTTGCTTACATGTATATACATTGTATGTGCATATAAAATTCGTCATTAAAAAAATCTGATCTCATTTCAAATACAAACCATCTTTTCAATTTTACTTATTGATACAACGGGTCTTAAGGTTAAGATCTAGTAAATGATTCCAGTGTGTCCTTTAGTACTAGAACCATTATGACGTCATAATTAATTTGATTAATTCTTTTCCCCGTACCTTACGGCTTTAAAGGAATTGTGAAGAAAATGAAACAATTTCTTGACATTCTATATTAAATCATAGGAAAAGTAATCCCGATACTTATATTCAATTTGACACCATTTTAAAGAGGAGGCCAAGACCTTGTTAAATTCCGTTTTTGGAGAGACTGTAGGCATTCTAGATATATTTCATTAGTCAAAAATAGACAAAACTCCGAAATTTGTTATTTATTTCCTTCATATTTCATTGAGAATGACAGTTTAAAACATGATTTTTCATTGTGTTTACCAAACGTTTAAGCCCCGGTACACCCTATCAAACAAAGCTATTGTTATGAAGCATCATTGAAACAATTTATATCATAAATTTCATAAACCTGTAGGCATCTTTCATTTACTAGTTCTTGTCCTTAAGTTTATATTGTTTATTAAATGTCGACATATACTATAGTACATAAATACATGTACATGTAATATGAAGACGTAGAAATTAGTTGGTGTTTTTTTAATTTTTGTTTTAAAAATATTCTCATCCGCTTCATAAATATATTATTCGTTTGTATATATGATTCAAAACTGTAAACGGTCAATTATATTCACATTAACAGATTTAATTTCATTGTATGATTATTTTATTTTTTCAGTAATAATTCTTTAGCGACGGAATGTACGAGAAAATACCGACAAATGTATAAAAGTTTTTTCTTCCATACAGTAGTTTAATATTCTGGTTACAGATGATTATTCGTAATAAAAATATAAAACCAGTTTGTTGATTTTTTTAACTAATCCCTCAAATCGTGTGATTATCAATGTTGTTCTAACATTATTCTATTTAAAAAAAACCCTGTCTAATCTGAAAATATTGGATATTTCTGTTTGAATTAAATTCTTCGAAAGTCTGATAGTTTTTCCAAAATTATCCGCTGTTCAGAAAAAAATATTTAACGCATGAATGGTGAATTTTTTGGTAAAAATATGTAAGTTAAAAACTGATACATATCAGATACATACATGTATATCCGTAGCTCATTATAGCCCATGTTATTAACCATAAAGATGACAAAATTCGTTTAAATTTAAAACTATATCTCTATGTTTATTCACAATTTACAATATGGTTCAGAAATAACTATAATCGTTAATTTAGTGCAAAGGATAAGAATGATGTCACTTTATGAATAAAAGTAGAACTTCTTAATTTTTTTTAAAGAATCCCCAATACCCATAAATTTTCCTCCCTACGAATGTGCGCCAATCTTTGTAGACGAAAATCGATTTCAAAGGAAAGTACGATTACGAAAGGAATTAAACCCACATACGCACATTAACTATCATATCCAATACAGGCAACCCTACATTGTGACCTATATGTGAGTCAGTCCTTTTGCTTCAAATGACTTGTGATGTGTAACCATCGAGTAATGACTAATTGATTCTATTAAAATTACTTAGTGATTAAGCTGGCATTGCATTACTGAGTCTTCTTTTTGATATGCTTATTTGCCAAAACCAATTAGTTTTTCTCTAAGGTAGTCAACATGCACGTACATGTATCTAGAGGGCGGCCGGGGGTCCGGACCCCCCCCCCCCCTTCTTTGAAGAAATCAAATATAATAAATTCATATAACATATTTACCGCAAATAGAACTCACTCTCCCTATACAAATATCCCTCGGACCCCCCCCCCGGAAAAATTTTCTGGACCCTCGTATGAAGTAACCCATCACTCGACATGTACAAAATATTGAAAACTGAACAATACTCGAGATCCCGGTTGAAGCCAAATCACAATGGTGTGTACATACATTCCTTATGCATCAAATTGTGAAGATATAAAAAAAACGACTTACAAACTAACATTTTCATAAAAAAAAAAACTGGCACGAAAACGAATTTCCCTTATCATTCTAGCTGCAGGTCTGTAACAGACCTGCAGCTACAAATTAACTACATTATTTATGATTACAAACATGATGAATTCAGAATAAATTTATCGTTTTAATGAAAAATTATCCCTGATTTTGCACAAAAAATAATTACAGTACATTAGTATATGCACAAGGATCAGTTACTTCAATGACCCTGAACTGAAAATAAGACGGCAAGTATATATAGAAAAACCCACTAAGCAAAATTTGTAAATATACATAGCAGTGTATCTATAGCAGAATCCTGACTGGTTTTGGTGTATTACGCTAATAAAAATTAAAGATTGATATCACCGAGTCTGTTCCACAGAAAACCAACGACAAAAAATATCAGTATTCACTAAATATTGAAATGGCTAAAGCATTGGCTCCTGTGTCTGCTGACAAATCTGCAATGGACACATTCCATGTTTTCGGGAAAATACGAATCCCTCATTATGGAAGACAGGTGTCTGTTTGTAAGATATTGTTTTAAATGTCTTTAAACTTTATAGAACTATTTGTATCAGTAAAAATTTCTTTCCAATTAGCACAATAATAGTTTACCATGCACACTGTACAGTGCAATAATGGAAAGCAGGTATCTGTAAGATGTTGGTTTTAATGTCTTTAAGCTATCGGACATATTGAACTAATATTGGTTATAGTAATTAAAGACATTGCATGATGATTTACCATGAGATACACATGGATCAAGTACACACTAATCTGTACAATACATTGATTATCAGAGAGTAGTTTTGTCTTATCAACAGATCCTGATGTGAACATGGAAGAAAAAGAAGAATTATACTTTGAAAAGAAACACTCCAAGTCGGTGGTCAGTGAGACCAACTAATGATTATGGAATAATCACTAATAAAAAGTCCTCACAATGGCTCCACTCAAAGAACAAAGAAAGTTTGAGGCAACCGTACTGCCCCGGAACGATATTTCCTCTATTGATCAGATTTTGTTTCATGGGCATGGCTGCTTTTAGACTTTGAATCTTGTGACTATTCCATGAATAAAAATTTTGATTTGTTTCCATTGTAATTTAATTTTGTAGTTTTTTGCATTTTCTTTTGGTTGGGAGACCCCTTTTGTTTTATACTTTTATACATGTATTTTATTTTTCTATTCAACTGTTTGTGAATCTTCCAGTCATTTTTGATGTAGTGTAAGATAATGTTTCTATATTATGTGTCATTTTCAATAAATGACAACTTATTATGCTTTACTATATTAATTATATTATGGAAAAAATTAAACAAGTATCAATGTTGTCTCGAATCTATAGCTAAACAAATCATTATCTTAACGAGGCCAACTACAGTTCGAGTGCGCATGACTTTGCGCATCTTTTTATTTTCATTCAGCCGTAAGTGAAAAATTATAACTTTCTTTTGCATTGTGTTTTTATACAGAAATATTTACATTTTTAGTGCCTTTTCCTGTGATAACACTACTTATTGATTTTGTACTATACAGTCCAATAAATTCAAATGACGTATAATTGGGGCACGAGCGGGGTTTGCTTATTTATATTTAAATACGTAATCGTACAATTGCTGAAAATTATATCAAAACATAAATACATAAAAATAAATACTTCGGGCTTTTTTTGGATTTGATAACGCCCCGACCAAAATCATCACCTCATAATACTCAAAAAATAATTCCTTATTCCTTAAATAACATCATATGTTACGTTTATTAGTTGAGAAATTGTGATTTTATGAATTCGAAAGGGTAAAAGCTAAAATGGAGCCTACGCGTCATCGTTTCCCAGTACAAGTATTAAACTATGCATAAAGCCAGTGAAAAGTATAATTAGCTCATTTATTGGAAGCGGTGATGGATTTTAAAAATAAGAATTTATTGACAGAGCATTAAAGGAATCATATTAGCATTTAAGAAGTGTTATTTTCGTAAAATTTAATTCTTAAAAGTCAATATATGCCACAATATGCCACTTTTTGGGGAAAAAAAAATCAACTTTGATATTATTCCTTGACCAAACCGCGGGGTAAATTTTTTTTTTCAAATTTCACCATTTGGTGACTTTTTACCTCAGTTTTGATATATTTGAAAGAAAAAGAAATCCCTAGCGCATAAATACAAAAAATTATGGGGAAAACGTGAAAATTTAGCACTTTTTAAACAAATCCCCATAGGGTCACATAGTAAACAGTGTTAACTTTCGAGACAACCCTCTAGAAAATCGGGTGGTAAATACATATACATATTATTTTTTTTATCTTAAAATAATTCATGTACACGTAGTGGTAAAACTACATGCAATAAATTTCATTAAAATATCTAGGGTAGAAAGAATTAGACTCGGCCTCGTTAAAATTTAATGTAGTTCTGATGGTTAATTTATAGACCATCCCGCCCCCTTGAATGAAGTATATAGACGTCATGACAACCCCCCTTTTATTCAACTTGATATCAATACAACGTATTATACGATCTTTTGAGATGTGATCAAGACTTCATTAAATTCAATGATAATTATATATGCACCCTTAAATATACCGCAGAAGAGACATACAAGGCTGTCTAACCGATACTTTAAAAGTCGATGGGCACTTTAAAGTACTAACGATATTTGACTTATTGGTGTTAAATGAAATATAAATCTGGTGAAGTTTTTCTTCATCATGCCATCTGTGTTTAATATTTAGATATCATTTTTTTAAGATTTCATGAAAACAAATAGTTACCGATAAGGCTCGATAAGTTACCGATAAGGCTTGATAAAACAAGTTGTTTACTACAATTCAGACACAAAAGTAGTTTTGTTGTTTGTATCAGATGATTCATTTAGCAAAATGTTTTGAAATAATGGTTTATCCTTCGTAAACCTTATATATTTAGAACATATATAGACATATAGATCAGTTTCTTTTAATTTTTTGGTGAAAATGTCGTCACATAAAAATCGATATCTAACAATTCCAAATTATTAAATAGCGAAAAAAACCGCGTAATCACTGTAAAAATTAAGAGTTCTTAGTGTAGAAAATGTCATACTAGTATTTCTACCAAAAATGGCTGTGGGTCTTTTCTTTGTAAATACACTTAGATTTATTTTGAAAACGATGACACACTGTAAGTATAATTATTAAATTCTGTATGGAATCATGGATTCATCGTATACAGATGTAGGTCTCGCGCTTAATTTTCATTTTCAACGTTTTTATCAGCGAAGGCTTTTCCATGCTACCTCTCGAAGTCACCTCTCGAAGGTGAATAGTGTACATGTGACATTCTTTATCTTCGAAACCAATATAGCATGTGATACCAGTAATATTCTGACTAAGTATATCGGTCTGTTCCACAACAAAAATGAAACAAGAGGCTCAAGGGCCATATCGATCAAAATCTAGATTCTACAATCATTCCTTACAAGAAACTGTTAATTAAAAAAACTTATATTTTGGTCACGTTATAGAATATACGGCGTCTAATACTAACATCTACATGTAGCTTTTGTGTGTCGGGGAGGGGTGTGTGTATAATAATGACAATTAGCATTAGACCAAAATTTCTTCTATGTGACTACTGGCATCGTTATAAAACAGTGTTAATTTTAACATGCACATTTCTTCTTTTAAATATTGCGGGGGCATTAATTCATTACTCTGTGAATCATTATTCTGTGAATAAGTTAGGCCTAATGTTCATTATTGCATAAAAAATACCCATTAAATGATTGTGACTGCTGTCATTAATGATTCGTACAATGCATATATGGACAACTTCCGGGAAACCCAATTCAGAGGGTTATTGTGCACGTGATAGACACGTAGCAACAGGGGGGGGGGGGGGGGGGGGGGGGGGGCTGGCCCGTACAGTTTGGAATTTTCGGTTGGAAAGATAAAACTAGATTTTTCTTACTGAAGTGAACGCTGAAGTTATTCAATCATTCGATCTATAATATCTCCAATAATAAAGTATGGCTTCTTTTAAACATGCCAACTCTCCTTATCGCAAAACCATTCTCTTATGTTTATTGTACAATTTTGAAACAATAAGTTTAACAAAACGCATTAGTACACGTAAGTTCAGTTAAATACATATACAATGTACATGTACATGTAAATGCCTTTTTCTTGTCGTATATTATTGTACCGGGCTAGCATTTTTTCTATTTAAATTTCAAATTTTAAAGATGAACGGAATTACAAAAGAGAGTTTTGTACAAGTTATCTTGTTCTTGGTTTTTGTTTTAAATTGTTTTGGTTTGAGCAGCTGTATGAGACACAATAATTTTCCACTGCATTTTGTTATAAAAAATTATAAAATGTATCATATATAATAAGTTTATTCAAGTTGAGGGCCTTAAATCCAAAATGCAGAGAGTACCAATAAAAACTTGCATACAACTAATGAACAATTAACACTTAATGTACCACACCTCGACGTATATTGATCCGGTGTTAGAACACAAATATTGTCAACTTTAAGTATTTTTCTATTTTAATTAAACTGTTTCTAAATTTATTGATTACCTCGCACTTGAAGAATATTTCATCATATTTCTTTTCGAAACTGAAACTTGGAAAAAAGTGTTACATACATGATACTGCTTATATACACAAACATATGGTTATGACAAAAGAAGAATTAGAGCGAGAGTATACAGTGTATATATAAATCAGGAAGCATTAATTGACAGTCTATGATCAGAAATCGGTAAGGTTAACACTGTTCATTTGTGAAGTTTAATTCAGTGGTAGCGCCTTTTATGCTTAGTAAAAATATTATTTCTCGTTTATTTAAATGCATGTACGTTTATAGAGAGGGTACATGTATATATTACCCTTACCACACATTTATAGAAATCAGAGGTCTGCGACTCGTGTGACGGGGTTGAATTGTGTTGATTTAATATTAAGGCCATAATCATTACTGTAGCTTTTGAATGAACATATTCTGTGAAGGGTGAAAAAAAACCCACGATAGCGGACAAACCTATCACAATGTCTTTAATTTTTGTCAGTACCAGGTAACTTACAGATTCGATACAGCTGACGCATTCCCTATATACAACAATGCCCAGGAAAGGACCACACGCCGATAAAACTGCTTGTGCACTGCTTCACAGACCAGGGAAAATCAGGATTCCCCACCTGAACAAAATGGTCTCCATTGAAGGTATGTGTATATGTGAGAGAGAGAGAGAGAGAGAGAGAGAGAGAGAGAGAGAGAAATTTGTTTTAAGCATAAATAAATAGTTCCTTGCGTTTATCACATTCATTTAAGATCTAAAACTATAATTTTTACTTCAAAACGTAAACAAAAGCTTTGTTTACATGACAGAGAATTGTGAGCTCTGTTTCTCGCTTATAACATGACGAATGACACTCACATTTTGGTTGACTATTAGAAATGCCTTACTAAAGCAATGTAAGCACTAAAAACGAAAATATGAATTTTGACCATATTCGTGACCATGCCACCTTAAACAGACTATTAAAAAAAGACCAATGACATCCACAATACTTCTTTAAATTATGCAAGGTTTTGAAAGTGTCAGGAAGATAACTAAGTAACTGCCCATTCTTTACTAATAGTTTTATTTTGCTTAAAAAATTGATATTTTTATCTATGTTTAAAATTGTACTTGACTATGTTAACTTGAAAGCAATGTATTTAAATTATAACAGAAACTTACTTCTACACATGTATAGAACTATATATAACATTTTTGAATAAGTTTACTCGTTATATCACAAATGAGATAATTTTATTCCTATGCCCTGAAAATTGCTGAATCACACCGGAAATAGTTATATTGCCCTCCCGGAAACAGTTATATTTCACAGGAAATAGTTATATTGCCCTCCCGAAATTTTTATATCACCCTCGCGTGCGATAATTCTGCATATTAATT
This sequence comes from Magallana hongkongensis, assembly GCA_016163765.1. Classification (NCBI taxonomy): domain Eukaryota; kingdom Metazoa; phylum Mollusca; class Bivalvia; order Ostreida; family Ostreidae; genus Magallana; species Magallana hongkongensis. Next base: position 36,786,830 of record WFKH01010931.1, read on the forward strand.
ACGTCGGGTTCGAAATTTAGCCAAGCAAACGTAAAAATTTCCTCGAAAATCAAATTGTCAGGACAGCGTCTGCTATTCAGAGGAACTTACTTTAATTGTTTAATTTGAAAAACTATCATTTTTATTTAAAGCACCGATCGACATTTTACAAAACTTCTTGTTACATTTATTTGATTTGTAAGATATGAAGATAAGTTTATAAAATACACTTGTTTATAAGGTAAACCTGTTCTTAAACTGATTTTGATTTTTAAAAACTGTTATATAACATATATTACATGTCTTCTCGGGTGACAATACCAGAATATTTGTCCCTCGGTGACAGGAAAGCCCTGGAGTGTTATGTCGCCCTCTGCCTTCAGCATCGGGCGACATAACACTCCAGGGCTTTCCTGTCACCTCGGGCAAATATTCTGGTATGTCGCCCTCGAAGCCATGTAATATATGTATAATATATAATGTTTTTATTAATATCTTTTAATTGTTTACAGATCCAAGTCCGTTATCCCCAAGATCTCCCAATATGCATTTTCCCAACTCTTTAATATCGAAAAATTCAAACAGAAGTCCCAGCAAACAAAAGCAGCACAGGACCAAAGATGAGGGAGATGAGAAAGGGGAAATGGAAGCTACCTCCAGAAAGGAGAGCCATGTGAGAGTTCCAGATTTACAGGTGGAGTGCTCTAAAGGAGAAAACCATGAGAAAGGAAATGGCAAAAGGTCTATGACAGACGAAAATGATGAACCTCGTCCTTCGAGAAAAAGTATGAAAACAAGCAAAGAAGATGCCAATCAGAATGAAGATCAGATGTAAAGTAGCTGAAAAGGACTGCAAAAGCTTATTTTTATTCCTTTCAGTGAATTTCTGAAGTTCACCAAAGCCAGATTAAGACTATGGAGTCTATAAATCACAAGTAAATCATACCCATGATAATTGTGAGAGTGAAAACAAAAGTTTCAGTGAAAGACTTGATTCTTCATTGAACAGATCAACGTACATCATCTTGCAGAAAATTTTAAAGATTCGAAAAATCCATACATGTATACTCATGCATTTTACAAATGGGAAAAGGAAAAATAAAATATGTGAGAATATGTATGCAGTGTTAACAGACAAAATTACTGGTTGCATGTGTGCGAAAAAAAAACTTCAAAAAATCTTAACAAGTGAAAAAAACAAACCAACCAAAAAATAAAAGGAGAGAGACTGAGAAACACAACCTATAAAACTGAATGCAATGTCAGATGTGAATAATTGTTGTATATAGCATTTTCAATGACATAATGCTTTGATAGAATGAGAAAATGTTAATTTACATAGCATGTCAGATTATAAAAGTAACATTTTTATTCTGCATGTACTTTGTGCGACATTGTTATTGTGTACTTGTTTGAAACACATGACTCTTGTTTGTAAAAAAAAACCCAAAACAAATATCCAAAATTTTGTATTGCACTACAATCTACATGTATATTTGCAAATAAGTACATGTAATTGTACGAACAAAGCGGCAATGAAAATTTAAGTGCAAGCTATTTTTTTTTTATCTTAGTCATGATTTTGTAGTAATTGTATTCAGGATTAGTCATCTTGGTAAATAAATCATGTAATATCCTGTGCATTAAATTACAGCTGCAATATATGGGATGTATATAAAAGCTTACAAATACAATGTACCACTTGATTTTTGTTTTTGTGTACATATAAGGACAATGTCAGATCAAAACATCCTATTCTCTAAATGGTCCCTATGTACTTAACAGTAAAGCTTGTTTATAATGGAAATTTTCTGATGTACGGAAATCTCTGATATAAAGAACTTATGTGATTCTGATTCATCACATCTTAAAAACACTTATATGGATTACAATCACAGTTCTAAGAAACTGAAATATCTTTTCCCCCAGGACTTCTGTATATTAAACAAAAGTTTTACTACACGAAAGCTGATATGATTTTTAAACCACTGTCTTATTTCCTTTAATTTAAGGAGGCTGGATGGTCATCAAATTATTCATCAGATTTTAAATTTTTTAGATATGATATTTTTAGCCATAAACTAGATGTTATTCATCAAAGAAAAAAACCCAAATATTTTAGCTTTAAAATTTGGATGTTTTCATATATATCTTTAGCTAGAGCTCTTCACAAAAAGTTTAATAAAGTCTAAAAATGGCCACGACCATCCAGCCCCCTTAAGTTGTTTTGAAATTTTATCAAACAAAAGGGAAAAGATCATTTTTATACTGCAGCTTTGAATGAAACTTTAAGTTCTAGAATAATTTTGTTTTGAATTATTAAACAAAGTTCAACTCAGCATTTGCAGTATAATATTTATTAAGGTCAATAGAAATAACTTAACAATAAACATTTGCACAATACATATTAAGTATACATATGCACATGCAAGCACAGAATATCACATCATATTGATTAAAGTAAATATAAAATTTGGCCAACTAGGATGTAAAAATAAAAGCAAAAGTTTAAAAAAAA
>WFKH01010931.1:36815658-36829086 GCA_016163765.1 Magallana hongkongensis
GGGTCTTTTCTTTGTAAATACACTTAGATTTATTTTAAAAATGATGACACACTGTAAGTATGATAATTAAATTCTGTATGGAATCATGGAATTAGAATATACAGATGTAGGTGTCGCAATTCTTGATTTTCATTTTCCATTGAAGTCACATTTATGCCCGCAAATTTTCCTCTCTGCTAACATTGCTACACCGATTTTAAAAAAACACTTGATGATAATCGATTCAAACTTTCACACACCAACGCACTGATCAAGTACTAGCAATCCTATATTGTGACCTATCATAATATGTGAGCATCCCTCCCCCAACCCGGAAACATATTTCATAGTTTAGCGTGATATTTATCCCCCAGCTTATGACGCTTAGATTCAATAAGAAATGAAAAGAGTCATTTTATCACATGTTTATGTTTTATTTCCTTATTGATTTTATATAGAAATTGAAATCAATGTAATTGTGTAATGATCTATCAGTGTAACTCCTGTGACACTATGAAAACAATTCAGTTTCGCTTTCGAAGATGCAGGGTAGAAAAAGCCTTCACGTTGACAAGTCACCTCTCTCGAATCAGGTGAACAGTGTATATGTGACATTTTTTTTCATCATGAGGATTGCGCATTCACTTGATGCCAGTAATATTTTGACTAAGTACATCGGTCAGTTCCAGCATAAAAATGACACAAGATCGAAGCTCAGGCACGATCCATATCGCTCACAATCTAGATTCTGCAGTAATTATAAGATACCGATAAAGATACATGTACCTACATGTATATTTTGGTCACTTTAAGGCGTCTGAAACTAACCTCTCCGATTTCTCCACACATTGTAACTTCTTTTTTTTGGGGTGGGGGGGGGGGGGGGGGTAATTTCAGTGAGAACCAAAATCGATTCTACGTGACTTTACTGACATCGTTATCAAATTTGTCATGTTTCATCCATTTTTAACGCTAAGGCATTGCAAGACGAGAAACATCAACAGCGTTTTCAACATGCGAGGACATTTATTGATCTGTGAACTAGCTAATATTTATTTTTGCATATAAAAACACTTTATGATTTATCATTGATGATTCTAGCTGCAGGTCTGTAGCTCGCGTTCTGAAAAAATTCGGACGGACGGCCATCGTGACGGACACGAAGCAACAAAAGGGCAAGGGTGTGGAAGGGCGGGGCTGACCCGTGCAGTTTGGAAAAAACTACATCCAACGCCGAAAAGTTATTCAATTATTCGATCTATCATATCCCCAGTAATAAAATATGTGGCAACTCTCTTTAAAGTCATTATTGTAAAACAAAATGCACAGTACACATAATCTTGAACAGTTAGATACATGTGTACATATGTCTTTTTTTCTTGTCGGATATTACTATATAGTATTATTCGAGGCTAGCATTTTCAAATTTTAAAAAGGAAAGGAATTACAAAATAGATTAATGTACCGTGTATCTTGTTTCTGTTTTAAATTGTTTTGGTTTGAGCAGCTGCATGATAATTCTTTCACTTATGTTTAATGGTTACTGTTGATTACACAAAATACAAAATGCGTTTTGTTATAAAAATTATATAATGTACATGTATCATATATCATAAGTTTATTCAAGTTTAGGACCTTTAAATCCAAAATACAGAGAGTCCCAATAAAAAACTTGCATACAACTCATGAACAATTAACACAATATGTACCACACCTCTACGTTTATTGAAATGCGGAAGAACACTTCAATCCTTTATTTTAAATATTTAATTGAACTGTTTCTAATTTTATTGATTACCGCGCGCTTGAAGAATATTTCATCATATTTCTTTTTTCGAAACTGAAACTTGGAAAAAGTGTTATATACTGCTTATATACAAAAACATGTGGTTATGACAATAGACGAATTAGAGCGAGAGTATAGTCAGTATACAGTGTATAACTTGCATTGACAGTCTATGATCAGAAATCGGTAAGGTTAACACTGTTTATCTTGGGTGTTTCATTCAGCGTTCTCTTATCCATACTGAGTAAGGACATTTTTTCTCGTTTATTAAACGCATTTATGTTTATATATAGAGAGGGTATATAATATGTAATGGATATATGCCGAAAACAGTTCTGTATGAAAAAATACAATAGAGAGTTTCGAGGCCCGTTAGGGCCGAGAACTGTCTGATATTTTTTATTTAAACAGAAGTGTTTGAGGCATATATATCGTACTTTTAAAACAATGCCATTGAATTTCATTGTTGATTTACCTGAGACAGTCCGATTTTGAAGGACATCAGCACTGTAACCACTAACGGTCTGATATTAAGATCTAAAATCGGAGTCGCAGGTAAAATTTTAGACTGCTGGAACAAAGGAATGACATCACAGCAGTGTTTTAAATTATCCTTACCACACATTTATAGAAATCAGAGGTTGACGGGGTTGAATTGTGTTGATTTTTAATAATAAGGTCATGATTATTACTATAAACACGATAGCGGACGAACCCTTATCACAAGGTCTTTATTTTTTGCAGTACCAGGTATTAACTTTTAAAAATCAAAGATTCGACACAGCTGACGCATTCCCTATACAACAATGCCCAGAAAAGGACCACTCGCCGATAAAACTGCTTGTGAACTGCTCCACAGACCAGGGAAAATCAGGATTCCCCACCTGAACAAAATGGTCTCCATTGAAGGTGTGTGTGTGTGAGAGAGAGAGAGAGAGAGAGAGAGAGAGATTGATTTTATGAAATTGCATTTGTCATTGATATGTTACCTAATGAGGAAGTATATGTAGATAAACATACTTTAGAGTGTTAGCATGGTTAGTGCAAAAATGTAAGTACTGTAAGTTGATGGTAAAATATATTTTTATATAAAAGACCAATGACAACCACAATCCTTGCCCAAAATATGCAAGATTTTGAAAGTGTCAAGAAGATAACTGAGTGGATGCCCATTATTTACTAATAATTTTATTTGGCTTATTAACAATCTAATTAAAGTTTGTGTATCGAGTAAGCGAGTGGATCTAACATCTAATTTTAATTAGATTGGCTTAAATTATTATTTGTATCTATGTTTACAATTGTACTTTAGACTATGTTAACTTGAAAGTGATGTTTTTAAATTATATCAGAAACTTACTTATACACATGTATAGAACTATACATACTGTTTTTATTAATATCTTTGAATTGTTTACAGATCCAAGTCCGTTATCCCCAAGATCTCCCAATATGCATTTTCCCAACTCTTTCATGTCAAAAAATTCAAACAGAAGTCCCAGCAAACAAAAGCAGCACATGACCAAAGATGAGGGAGATGAAAAAGGGGAAATAGAAGCTACCTTCAGAAAGGAGAGTGCTGTGAGAGCTCCCGATTTACAGGTGGAGTGCTCAAAAGGAGAAACCCATGAGAAAGGAAATGGCAAAAGGTCTATGACAGACGAAAATGATGAACCTCATCCTTCGAGGAAAAGTATGAAAACAAGCAAAGAAGATGCTAATTAGAATGAAGATCAGATGTAAAGTAGCTGAAAAGGACTGCAAAAGCCTATTTTTATTCCTTTCAGTGGATTTCTGAAGTTCACTAAAGCCAGATTAAGACTATGAAGTCTAAGAATCACAAGTTAATCATACCCATGATACCTAACACATGAAATTGTGAGAGTGAAAATAAAAGTTTCAGTGAAAGACTTGATTCTTCATTGAACAGATCAACATCATCTTGCGGAAAATTTTAAAGATTCTAAAAAAATCCATACATGTATATATACTCATGCATTTACAAATGGGAAAAGAAAAAAGAAAAAATGTGAGAATATGTATGCAGTGTTAACAGACAAAACTACTGGTTGCATGTGTGTGAAAAAAAAAACGAAAAAAAATCTTAACAAGTGAAAAATACAAACAAACCAAAAAACAAAAGGAGAGAGAAACACACACAACCTATAAAAAAAAATACAATGTCAGATGTGATTAATTGTTGTATCTAGCATTTTTAATGACATAATGCTTTGATAGAATGAGAAAATATTTACACAGCATGTCAGATTATAAATGTCACATTTTTATGCTGCATGTACTTTGTGCGACATTGTTATTGTGTACTTGTTTGAAACACATGACTCTCGTTTGTAAAATAAACAAAAAACAAAAACAAACTATCCAAAATTTTGTATTGCACAACAATCTACATGTATATCTGAAAATGAGTAATTGTACTAACAAAGCAGGAATGCATGCATGACTTTAATTCGAAGTGCGAGCATTTTTCTGACTTTAGTCATGATTTTGTAATACTGGTACCAGTAATTGGATTCAGGATGAAAGAGTCATCTTATCAAACAAATTATTAATATCCTGAGCATCAAATTACAGCTGCATTATACAGGATGTATATAAAAGCTTACAAATAGAATGCATCACTTGTTTTTTGCTTTTGTGTACATTTAAGGACAATGTCAGATCAAAACATCCTATTCTCCCAGTCACTATGTACTTTACAGTAAAGCTTGTTTATAAGGGAAATCCGATGCACAGAAATCTTTGATGTAAAGAAGTTTATGTGCTCCTGATTCGTCACATCTTAAAAACACATATATGGATTACAATCACAGTTCTAAGAAACTGAAATATCTTTTTCCCCCAGGACTTCTGTATAAACAAATTTTTAAAGTTTTACTACACGAAAGCTGATATGATTTTTAAACCACTGTCTTATTTCCTTTAATTTAAGGAGGCTGGATGGTCAAAAAATTGTTCATCAGATTTTAAATTTTTTAGATATGATATTTTTAGCCATAAACTAGCTGTTATTCAGTAAAGAAAAATTCCAAATATTTTAGCTTTTTATTAAAATTTGAATGCTTTCATATATATCTTTAGCTAGAGCTCTTCAAAAAAAGTTTAATAAAGTCTAAAAATGGCCACGACCATCCAGCCCCCTTAAGTTGTTTTGAAATTTTATCGAACAAAAGGGAAAAGATCATTTTTATACTGCAGCTTTGAATGAAACTTTAAGTTCTAGAACAATTTTGTTTTCAATTATTAAACAAAATTCAACTCAGCACTTGCAGTATGATATTTATTAAGGTCAATAGAAAATAACTTAACAATGAACATTTGCATAATACATATTAAGTATACATATGCACATGCAAGCACAGAATATCACATCATATTGATTAAAGTAAATATAAAATTTGGCCAACTAGGATGTAAAAATAAAAGCAAAACTGCTGATATGTTTAAAAAAAATTCAAAGAAATGACTTAATTAGTAGAAAAACTCAACAATTTCACTGTAACTCAGAGAGTTGAACAGACTGCATTTGTTGAATTTATTTAAGCCTGAGCTGCTACATATACAATATAAATGATTAAAACATTGAATGCAGATATATATATTGATGTTCTTTTACAAATACAGTAAAACCTGTACAAACTTACAACTAATAAGAAATTATTTCTGAGAATGGACAAACTGTCATAAATGACAGTGCCATTTTGTTATCATAATGGACAGAGAAAGGGATTAAACAGGCTTCTCTAATGCTTGAAAAATTCAAATAAATTAAAGGACACTGTACAATGACAACCAACAGTGGTCCCAAAGGTTTTTCTTATGAATTACGGTAAGTATTTCTGACCACTTCATTAAAATAGTAATAGGGTTTGAGGCACCACATTCTATTTATACCGTACTAATGGCGGTAAATATCAATTTAACATACCTTTTTTGGTAGATTTTCCATACATAATCTCATAGGAGAAAAAAAACTATAAATATCTTTTAAAGTATATATATAAATTACTATAATTAAATGATCAAACTTTTACTTTTACTCTATACAATCCTGTCTGAAAATTGATCATACATGTACTAATATACGTATGAAGGATAACATATCTATCAAATCAGATATCAAGGGTTAAAGAAAGTGGAGCTTTTATCACACAATGACATCATGCACTGCTAATAAATACTTGATTAGGTGGGAAAACACATTCTATCCCATTGCACTAAAGATAACACATTACATAGCATTATAAATAAATTATCCTACCTCTGATAAAAATATCATTGGATGAGAGGATATAAGTTCATTTCCCCCATCCAAATGACATACTGACCAGAAGGTACCAAGTTCACATAAATTTGCCCAATGACTTGTACTTTTTTAATATGCCCAATAACTAGTGTTAAAATTGCTATGATTGCAAATAATAAGTTGGACATAAGTATGAGTACTGTGCACAGTATATTTGCCCCCGTTTTATTTTCACCTCTTTTGCCCTTGTTTTCAGCGGCATAATTTAAGACTAGGTTAATTCAAAATAATGTTTAAATAACTGTTAATTTGATAGAGTATCTATTTTTAATTGTTTTTGGATGAATTCAAGGCAGGGCGAAACTGTTTGCAACTGTAGAAGGGCAAAAAAAGCAAGGGGGAAAAATAACCCTGTATACAGTATATTAATATCAATATCAGAAGGCTTCTGCTGTAAAATCAGATAAATTCTCTATACAGACACTTGAAGAGGTAAAATGGAAATACTGGGGCTGCCTAACAGCCTCTAAGAATTCATGTAAATGACAGCAGCATTAATTATCAGCAGAATACCTGATACACATTTTACATCATTCATAAATAAACATGCATAAGTCTTGTCTGGACATTTTTTTTTCTGTATAATCATATGATATTTAAAATCCTCAATTCAATAAACTAAAACTCAGTCAAATTGAGTGATAAATATCAAAAAGTCCTCTTTGGCTTATTGCATTCAATTCAAAACCAATTGATTTCTAAACAAACTGTCTCTGGAAAAAGGTCATCAACTCTGTTTACCAAAGTTCATTCCAAACATGTCATTTTGTAGGGAGGTTAGAAAGTCCCTGGAAATAAATATAGAAAATTCTCTGACTGTGATGGATATTGATAATTAAACCCTTTACTATTCAGATTTTCCCCAAACCAAATCTCGATCTAAACCCATTTGGCAAGGTGGGATTAGTTTTAAAAGGAGTAATTTTGAAGGGGTAAATATGGTAATACACCTAATATTTCAGGAAATTGAAATGTCTTACCCTAAGTCCTCCTGGTCTTGTTTTCTGGTTGGGAGCTCTTCTGGTGGCTTCTGCAATCTCTCGTAACTCTCTGATATAAAGAAATATAAAGATGACTACCTATAGATTTACCAGTATTCAATATTTCATGTCCTGGTATGTATTCTAAACTCTAAATAACAGGTAAATTATAATTACAATTACCAGTAACAAATTCCATATACTTCCCAAGTATACATTTACTATGTTCATGCACAAAAGCTTTTATTGTCATTAAGACAAAAACTGCATCAATTAACAAAATATATACATGCATAAACTAAACGTTCAAAGCCAAGGAAGACAATTCATGTAATTGTACATCAATAATTTGTTTCATTATTAGAATGCAACTTAAGGTTGACAATGACATCTAGATCTATAATCTACACAAGTATAAATAAACCTGTACTTGTACAAATGAATATAACAAATAAAGATATAAAAAAAACCTACCTCCAAAAATACTGCTAGCATGATTGGATTGCTTTTTCTTTGTCTTCCTGAGTTCGTCATTTGACTCTTTTAACATCTGTGAGATTCGCTCCAGCTGTCGGTCGTAGTGACTTGCACCTGACTGAACCACAGAGGAACCATTCACAGGACTGCTGAGGTCAGCAGTCTTTGGACCATTGGTGGCTCTCCTCAACTCCTCTAGACTTATCTGATATTGAAATAAAAATGTGACAACATTTTAAACAAGAAAAGAAATACATACATGTAGCTTAAAACAACTTGACACATTTTCTATATATATGAAATACATTTACACATACATGTAGCCTAAAAATAAGTGATAAATATTGTTTTGTTTATTTCTAAACACATTTTCTAAATGAATAAATATTCAAACCTGGTAGTCTGACATGTAAGATGAATATTTTTGTACTGGTATTTGTAATTTCCATTTCACATGTATATTCACCTCTCTCTTGAGTCTAGGTTGTCTCTCCATTTCATCAAAAGAAGTGTTTTTCATGTATTCAACGGCTGCCTTGAAGGTCACCAAACAGTAACTGAAAAACAATCCATGATAACAGGTACTGAGTCAATACATGACCTTCATTAAAAACACTGCTAACAAATCTAAAATGTTCATTGACATCTTTGTTAATTATCTTACTTGAGAGTTGCTTTGCTTGATATAAAAGTTTTACACACCTCAGGTTGCCCCTGTCGTTGGCCTCGGATGCCCAGTGGAATGTTTCTATGTAGTGGATGTTGCTGGCAAAATACCGACACTGGGCCTGGGCAATAACTGTCACCTACAGCATATTGAAAAAAGGTTTAATTTTATACAGTACATGTACATGTTAATAACTATTTAAAAAAATTATCATCAAATTGAGATTTTTTTTTCTACAATTATAATCCTACAAAGAGAGATGATTTTAAAGATATGGGATAGTTCAAAAGTTCTTTTCTTAAATACAGTGGCATACACTTCATACAAAGTCAACAATTACTAAGTGGAAAGTTTGAGAAATTAAGTATTCTTACCAATATAGGAATGAGATCATCTGAGGTCAAACAATAGTCTAAAAAACAAAACAAATTCATGATAATACAAAGGAAAATATGATACACATTAATTAATAACTTGTATAACAATATTTAAAAATATTTTGAAGATACATTATTCTCTCAACTTTGAATCAATATTCTACAAGGTACAAAGGTCAGGTCAACAGTTTAAATTGTTACAGAAATTACGTAAATAAAATTCTGACTGACTGATGGACAATATCGAAAAGCAAGTTATTATAAGAATGAACTTGTGTTTCTGTAAGCTTCAGGTAAGAGAAGTGTCTTACTTTCCTCAGCTGCTGTTGATACTGGAGGTACTCGGTTTTCTTCTAAATGATTCTGTATGATTTGGCTTGCATTGTCCTTTAAGGAAATTCAAACGTTCTCAGTTAAACTGTCAATATTTTTAACTTTCAGGCATAGTCGTAAAGTATCTACTAGTATGCTTTCTATATTCTAATTTAAAACCATTGCATGACTTTCCCTTCATTAATACTTACAATGGTTGATTTCAGACAGAACAATTTTTCCAATGGTGTCCGGAGTCCATCCAGAGTTGCCAATTCTACAACCTTCAATAAAATACATCTTGCAACAGTGCATGCATCAACATTTTGATTTTGCATTACATTAGGCTTTCATTGAACAAAATTTAAAACTAAGTCAAAAGTATTTTAGATTCACATGTCTATGGATTGTACAAACAGCAATAATTAATATTCCAATGGTGCAGAAAATACTGATTATCATATACCGTAATTACCCCAGCATAATTTTTTTTAAAATTCAAATTATAAAATTTAGACTCACTGCTTGAGGAAGAGGACACGCTATCTTCTTGTTGACCCCCAGCTGCTCCGCTGTCACATTGTGGAGTTGTCTACACTTGGTAAATAGCAATTTATCATCTCGCTCACATGTTTCCTTGACAACAGAAAACACCTTGCTGTGGACTGTACCCATTACATAGCTGAAAGCAGAAGTCACTGATTTTAAAATCCACACACAGTAAAATTATCGAATTTTTTTTGTGGGAAACAATAGGAATTTGTGGGTACCCATGAGTTTATGCCCACACAATTACTAAGTGTATATGTAGTGACCCACTTTTCAAAGATGAATAATGGTTTATTCAAGAAAATCATCTCTATTTGCAAATTTACACTCCAAAATCAGTATAATGTCCTTTTCGGTTATACATGTATATGATTCGACACCAATAATGGCAAGCTATAAAGTGAGAAAAGCGAAAAATTGAATACACACCTTTCGACACTGTAATCTAAAGTCTCTCTGAATTTGGGATCCTGCTGTTTAGCATACTGAGAACATTTTAAGCAATCCTGTGGATAGAAATATAAACACATATTTACACAAACACAAGTATCTTCTAAACAACTTCCACTGCACTTGATAAAAATCCAAGAAATCATTTCAAAATCTACCAGATGTGCCCTTAACATATGTTATGTTTTCAAATACAACAACATACACAACAACAACATCATATTACATTAGTATTTAACTATGAATGGTGAATGCTATTTCACCTGTAATTTATCTGAAGTGTCTTAACCATAGAGATAATTCTATACATGTACAGGTAGAATTAGAATTACCTGAGTAACTTGCTGGCATAGAGACTTTAGTTTGTGCTGGACTTCAGAGAGATAATCCTTGAGAATCATATAGTTAGCATTGAACTGTTTCAGATTCTCATCCACCTGCCGTAAAACCTGCAAAATCAAGGCACACTTTTAAGTGACCACTCATATTCGTGCACATTTTTTTTTCTGGAGGATTCTGCTTATTCAGAAGTCATACAGTAGAGTTGGTCAGGATATGGGGAAGAAACTGAGCTGAATGTACTGTCCAACTTCAAAACGTATGGATTAAATCTAACTAAAAATTGCACTACAAGTAATAACAGGATATCTTGAATATCAAAATTTAGCATGACAAAATATTCTTACCATTTTATACTCGGCAAAAGATTTTAGGAAGTTACAAGATCTGTAAAATTATAAACAAACAAATCACTCTTTCTATTAATGGTGATTGGGGTGAAATTGTAAATTCAGGGACTACCGGTATACATGTGGCTAGGATTTTAAAAACTGAATATCTTTAATATTTATTATTCTGTATGTTTATTTACTAAATAGACATAAAGTATACTAGCAGACCACCAAGGCATGACATATAAGTAAAAAACACTCTATAAAAACGTACTTTTATACTCATTTTGATTATGCTTTGTTTTGATATGCTAGCATATCAGAGTTGATTTAACTCTGATTAGTACATGTCATTATTCAGTATAGAAAAGTTTAGTATTCAATAATTATAATACTAATGCAGCACTTACTCTGTGTATGTTTGAAAAGCAGAGAAAGAATTAGTTGTGGCCGGTGTCCCATTCCTTGTTGCTCTAACCTAGACAAACAAGAAATTTCGTACATTAAACTGTCTAGACTCATAAAAAACTGAATACTTACCAATTTAGGGGCTTCACAGGATTTGATCCTGTGACCAACCAAGTTCATATCCCGGTGAACTTTTTTACTTGCTGTTTATTTCTTAACCACTTAGAGTTATCAAAAATAATTTCTTACATTCAATCTGAGCATTTATCGGGCATTGCACATTCTGAGAAATTATATGTAGTCATTTAGAACCGAATTAGAACACTTAATTAATAACTTACTCATAGTCATATTACAAGATAAAAGTGTTATCTTACCTTTAATGATGGATCAAATGGACATTCCAAAATAAGTATTTTGTATGGTTTATAATCCTACAAATATGAACACAAGTATTATCACTTCAAAAACTAAAAACACCTGCAAGCATGTAGATTATTTGAAAACAAAATATGTATACATATATGACAATTCAGCTTGTAGAGAGAGAGAGAGAGAGAGAGAGAGAGAGAGAGAGAGAGAGAGTTTTCAATGACAGATGGATGGACAGATGGAAGGGGGGGGGTAATTGCATTAAATTTTTTTATTTACCTGATTGTATCCCAACTCTTCATTTAAAATCTTCACAGAGTGTTTTTCAGAGAAACCTGATATATACAAATATATTGTCAATTAAGGGCTAATCAGTCTTAGCAATGCTTATTCTTGAGATTTCAATTTTTTTATCCCATATATCTATAATTCATTTTTATTTATTTATTTGCCTTTTCAATTTATTTTTTCATTTATTTAATATCTATTTTTTTCTAAGTACAGGCAGAAACATGAGTTGTACCTTCAACTGTCTGAAATTCTTTTCCATTCTCCTCGAGCTGTACCACTTTGGCAGATGACTCCAGAGTTTGGTACTGGCTTGAAAAGAATAAAAATATTAAGGTCAGATACTCAGAAATTGGCAATATTCACTGACTTCAGGGTTTTATTCTTTCTTTTAAATGGTATCACAAGTTTTAATAACTCAATGATCATATTTTTCCTGCTTAAAAATACTTATAATAGAATTTAGTTGGTACATGAACACAAAAATTATCGGTATATCAATTTTTGTTCAAGTTAATCTTTTTGAATATAATTAGAAATCACCGTTTGCTCAAATCTAGGAAGCATAAATGATATCTAGTAAGTGTTTGGTATATTTTTCATAGCAACAAATCATACGAAGTATATACAAAAAACAGCGAAATAAAAAAAGAAAGAAAAGGGTAACTCATGAATTTTGGAATTTCCTCACTTTGATGAACTGTGTGAAAATTTTTGTTTTCAACACTTGCCCAGAGAAAAATCTTACCTTTTAAAGTATGGGGATGGCTTCAGAATGTGAGTTTCTGTAATTCAAATTAGATACTAGTCTCAATATTATCTGTTGAGTAATTTATGATTGATTGTTTTCATTGAAAATTGAATATATTTTTTTTACATCATGATACTCCATTTATTTGAACCTATCACAAGATCCCTAGGGGTTAATATCTCACTCATTGTATTCTATATCTATTTTTCACTATGACATGCAAAGAATAGCTTATGCACACTGCTAAAATGAACAGTACATGTACCAGTATCAACATAAACTTAAAAACAGTAATTTTTATATGAAATTTCCAATTGATGTGAAAAGAAGTAGCAAAGAACTGTAAGCTGATTCACTCTTCATTCAGTCTCATAAATGCATCTAAATTATTTACAACCTGGGATCACACTCATAAAATCCTATGAGGGCTACCTTACAAATTATCAAGGACCCACCCCTCAAAGACAATCTGGGACAAAGTAAAGTATAATCATTATAATGTGACAAAATCTAGCCAAATATATCTTCCTCTGTTAGTAATTAGTAATTATAATAATTACTCTCAAAAGGTCTATAACAAGTACTGACCTCATCAAGAGACTATAAAAATTTATAGTACCATCATATCACATTACATAACAATGGATGAGTCAGAGCATACCAACTAGTTTCCTTGTGACTGTAATATTTGCCAAAGAGGAAGTCTGTGGAATACACACGATGTAACAATTATCCTGCGCTTTTTCATACAATCCCAGGTACTCTTTCTGCAAAAAGTAATAATTTTAGATCAATAATCCCTGATACTAGATTCATGTCAAACTGAATATTATATTACACATTTTTTTTTTTTAAATTTAAAATGTGATTTATTTATTGGAACCTGTATAAATTGTGTATATGACTTCAAAACATCTAAATAAATCAAACTCCTCGCTATTTCATCAAGTTAAATCAGGGACCTTATAATATACCAGTATAAGTTAGAACAAACCCTCCTCCCCCCCCCCCCCCCCCCCCCCCCCCCCCCCCCC
>WFKH01010931.1:36829186-36845180 GCA_016163765.1 Magallana hongkongensis
TTATCATTACAATAGCAGTTGGCTTCAATCAAATGTACTTTAATACCACGGTAAGTAACTTAAGTAGACAAAATCTTGATTATAAGTGGCTAAGATTTCGAATAAACCACACTGACTGCATGTGCATGTGATTTGTAGTACAAGTGTCACATCACATTTGATGCTAAATCGTGAGCTACTCGGCCTCCTCCTAATCAACATTTTACGCATAAAAATTGTGCTATAAAACCTAAGTTACCTGCAATGCCCTAAAGAGGGGGTTAACATCTAACTCATCAACCTCTGTCATCTTATTTCCAATATTTGTGTATTTCATGTGACTGTCATTTTCATCCAAGTAATGTTTATTCGGATTCTCTCTATTTTTTCGTCGTTTCTATGTCCTAAATATCCGAGGGGCACCGAAGCCAATTTTTCATCCGGGCATGTTCAAGATGGAAGCGCAGTGATCAAAAGCGGGGAAAATTCTTGTATGTTTGCATTTTATGTTTATATTGATGCATTATGAGTGTATTTTTAGTAAGGCAATTACATGTAACATATTACAGTTAGAATATTGTACTTGTTTTTACAAATATGTTGAATAATCCTTCATCTATTGTAATCAATTTTAACACAAATTTTAATATGTAAAATATCCTTTGCGTCTATGTTGTCATACATTCCATAATGCTAGTGTGTTGTCTGTCTTATCGAAAGAAAATTCTTAACCAGTTTAGCTTTAAAACAAATGTTTATTATGCATGATTTTTTATAATGGATGTGCAACCTTTTATGACCATAGGAATCAGAAATTTTCAACACAAGAGATAAATTGAAAAATATTCTACACATCTCTGAAAAAGTTTTTAACTCCAAAATGAGAATATTGTCTAACGTTGGAGAGAGCAATCTTTCCTAAGTCAAGTTGATACGAAAGTCTGTTTGCATAGTGAAAATCTTAACCAAAAAAAAAAAACCGTAAGCAATGAAACATCACCCCCACTGATCAAAATATCAAGACGCTAATGGGGTTTTTGGAGTCAAGAATGAGCTATCAAGGTGGGGAAAAGTCTGAAACGGGCAGTAATTATTAAAGATAGGATCAAATCTTCTTGATTTTTAACAGCGCAGAAATCACATCATAATATAAACTCTAGCATTTAAAAACTTCAGACTCCTGTGGTGTTCTTAAATTTTCTTAGCCTGCAGAGTATAGTTCCAATGCTTTTAGAAAAATGACAATCACAATAAGAAACTCAATTTACATGAATATAAAAACCAATATGATGTATTAAGATAAATTACAAAATCTTAAAGTCATATTTACATTTGCAGGGCTCGAGCTGGGCTTCGCCAATTTCGCCAATGGCGAATTTTTTTTTCAAAATTGGCGAAAAGAAATCCAAATGTGGCGAAAATCAATTTTTGGTGACTCCTTAAGTCTAATGTATTTCTCTTTCCCACCTGTTTGTTTATTCGGTCAGTCTGTGTTAATTCAATCACTACGTGCAACCGGAAATCTCCCATTGCTTCAGTGCGCACAGCTCTGACCATAGAATAGCCCCAGGCTATTTATGGCTTCAGACCATCAATTGTTATGTAACACTTGGAAGGGTGCTCTCACTGCAGTGGTCAATTGTTAAACATTAGGTGTCTTACTGGAAGTCAACCATTTTCACATTAAGGTGCGAGATCGTAATCTGAGAATGGGGGTAATAAATTAAACTGTTGAACTTGCTAAACTTCTTTAGTTATGAACAGAATAAGATATATATCATAAGTTTAAAATTTTAAGCCAAAAATCTTAAATAATATTTGTTCCCAAGTTTAGAAGTTATGAAATACTTTATGCAATGCAGCCAGTTACCATAGAAATCATCAGAGTACTGCAAGTGATGACAGTTTTCTTATTTCTGTTAAAGACCTTGGAACATAATTCACTTGACTTACAGGCAGCGACATATTTGCCTCCCAAAAATTTTTATTTATTCTCAAAGTCACATCAAAGTGGGATAAATATGGGCAGTTCTTCAAAGGATTTTATTTATTGTAATATGCACATTGATAAAAAAACCTTTTTATTGAATCTGTGTAGTATGAGGTTGTATGCAACTTATTGACATAAAACCCAGCAGAATATTTTATTTTTTCATCTGGCTTGTCAAGATGAGAGATTGTAAACTTGTAGCTTGTTAATTCTAAATTAGTCTAGAACAGAAGAAATAATGTCTTTGTGGCTTTCACTCCATCTTCTTAATATCTAGTATGTGTATGAATCTATAAAGGCATTTTTGTTTTTGTTTCTTTATATAAAAAGTGTTTTGGTTTTTATTTTATCTCAAACTTAGAACTGTAGAAATTTAGTATCTTAACTTTTCAAAAGCTTCGATACCATACTTCCTGGAAATCATTTAGTGATGCAAATTGAAACATGTCAATGAGGAGAGTGCATATGTACATACAAAAAATTGGTCAATACATGCATATTTAAAAAGTTCAAAATATTAATAACTAAAACATATAGGCCTACATAAACATTTAAATGCACATGTATATGTGATATGATAGAAATAATTGTAAAACATAGGTCTTTATTTATTATAGTCTTTACAATAATTTAGATTACAAATGATTTGTAATCCAAATTATTGTAAAGACTATATGAATAAAGAGACAGAATGTGGGAGGTACTAGTTGGCCTATAACTGATTTCTTCAAAGCTGTTACTTTGAAATAGTCAACTGTTTTGGATTTGGGCATCAACTTAAAAACTGCCTATCCAGAGTTGTGAAGTTTACTATACTAGAATAAAAGACAGTTGAATGGATGATGCAGTGTAAAAAAGTCTTATATTATAAATCATTATTTTCTTGCAGAAATCCAGGATGTCGTCCAAGCGTCCTGCTGAGGATCAGGGTGGAGGCTCCAGCTCTGGACCCCCAGCAAAGAAATTATTAACCAGATTTGAACCAGTGCGGATTGGCACCATTGGAAATCTTGTAAGTGTAACAAACATGTACAAAGCATTGAAACATTTGTCCTGACTTATTTATTTGTTAAGTTTTCTTTCTTATACTAATTCATTAATTCCTTTTCTTAAAATGCTTGTAGGAAGAGCTTGATATGAAAGTTTTGAGATTTCAAAATAAAAAGCTAGCTGAAAGAGTAGAACAGCGAAAGAGAGCTGAGGATGAGCTGAAGCGACGTATTGACCAGCTGGAGAATCGACAGAGGACAGATGATGCTGTACTCATGATCGTCAATCGTTACTGGAATCAGGTCAGTCTATTGTCTGTTTGCAAATTAATATTCAATCAGTATAATTTTAACCTGTGAAACTGACATACATGTAGTTTTTAACAAATATAAGATGAGTTAACAAGTAATGAATTGTTTTTTGTTTTTGATTTTTAGCTTGATGAAGATATTAGAGTTCTTTTGCAAAGATTTGATGCAGAAACAGCAGATGAAATAGAAACTAAAAGTGAGTGGGTGATTTATTTATATTCTTTGTCTTTATTCAACTGGTATAATCCAAATATTGTTCATTTGTAGTTAAGTATTGCAACATTTTTTCTAAACAATTCAATTAATTTTTGTGCTATTTTATAGATGAAAGTGATGAAACAAAAGCATTTTTGACTCTGTTGTCAACATGGGATAAACAAGAGCTGGAGCAGAAACTTGGGCAGAGAGTGGAATTCTCTAAGCGTGCCATTGGAAAGTTACTGCAGGCATTTGATAGACTGTTACAGAGAAATGAAAAGCTCAACAAAGGCATTCAGGAAAAGGTCAATCAAGAGATAGAGGGGCTGGATCTCTCGGCAACCTCGATCAAAAAAGAACCCAGCGATGTTAAGATGGAGGTGGATGAGAAGAAGGAAACAGAGGAAGAGGCGGGAGAAAAGCCAGTCAAGACCGAAGAGGATAAAGAGATCAAAACTGAGCCAGAGGAAAAAAAAGAGGGTATGGATAAATTGTGTTTTACAAATTTTCAAACACTTTGCTTAAGTTTGAAAATTTAGTGTAAGTGATAAATAAATGTCAAAAAAGAGCTGGAGAAAAAAAAAACTCCAGAGGGTATAAATAAATTCTTTAATACCAATTTTAAACACTTGACACTTCCTCATGAATTAGAAAACAGTGATAAAAAGGACAGCTCTTTGCATTAATATATGACATACATGTACTGGTACGTTTATTTGGTATTCATTTATTATATAATGGTTATCAATTTCAATGTTTTCTCTATTAGAAACTGAGAAAACTGAAGTCAAGAAAGAAGAGGACACCTCTGAAACTGAGACGAAAGTCTCAGTGAAGGAAGAAGAGCCCTCTGAAGAAAAGCCAGAAATCCTGTCTCTCCAGGGGATCGTAAAGGAAGAACTGGCAGAGCTTCAGCGAGAGAATCGGCGTCTGCACAACACTGCCACCTACTTACATCAGAGACATCATGAGCACACACTTGAGGTTATTGCAGATTGCCAAAAATATATTATATCTGTCAGGATATAAGATTTCTATCCAAATAATCCAACTATTATCCTACTCATAATGTGTTTTCTATCTTAGAGTCTAGGTGAGAAATAACACAGATACCTGGACAAAAATCATATACCATCACATATCAAGAGAGATTCTTTTTTATCACATATTTTGTTGGGTTTTAATGTGAGCATTCCTATTTTATAGGGTTTTTGATAAAACATTGATCTTGATATCATTTCAACTGTATTGCATAAATATATAGTGTTATGGCATTTTAATGTAATAAGAAAAACTTATTACATTGGTTATCCACTGCATATTGGTGCAAACATGTAATAAAAAAATTTATATTATACCACTTTCAAATAGAACTAGTGGGTATAATGCAATGCTGATGTAATTTTTTACAGGTCGCTGAGTTGCAGGATAAACTGACAGCTGCAGAAACAGAGATCGCAGAGTTGAAGAACAAAATGGACGACCTCGAGTATTACCACGGCTGTGCCAGTCAACAGGTGGATAAGCTGGACAGACATCTGAATGATGCCCTGCAGAAACTGAAGAGCTTTGAGGACACTACTGTGGTGCATGACGGCTCTGGCAAAGGTGTTACAGGTGTTGCCAAAAGCAAGGTAAATTACTGTATAATGGCTACGACCACCTTTGAGATATTGTTTGTTAGCCCTTTCCCAACTCATTTGTTGGAATTTATATTTTCATTTATTCAAAGGTGCATGTGAAATCTAATTAGAAACTAGCTGTATTTTAATTCGTTTAACAGATAACACTTAAAATGTTAGAAAAAATATCAGAGTCTGGTGTTTTTTCATCAGTTGATTAGGAGATGGCAAACATATATGTACATATATATGATTATTTAAAGGCCTAAAGAAAAAGGTTTTTTGATCTTATCATGTCTTCAATCTTGAAATGTGATTGTTATTATTGATATGCTATAGTACATGTATCAATTTGACACAAACTGTTGATTCTTTTGTCTTCTTTTGTCTGCTAATATTGTATTTTATGTACAATGGTAATTTGATTTTGTAATTTGCTGTTTGTAGTTTGATGAGATGATGTACGAGCTAGAAGAACAAAAAGAGCTGGCCACGAATCGACTGACGGAGCTCGAGAAACTCAGCAAAGAACATCAAGAGGCTTTAACCGAGATAAGCAATCTTAAAATGAATGTAAGTTACATACATGTATATCTTAGTTCATTGTATTGGGATAAAAGAACCATTTTTGCATGAACTAGAAAGTTACATCAAACTGAAAGTCTTGTCGAAATAGCTCTAACGTTTTTTGTCAAGATTTGGCTAGCTTTATTTTGTTTGTAGCTTCAACACCTGCCAGAACAGATAATTGTGGACACCACTGAGTACAAATGCCTGCAGTCCCAGTTCTCTGTACTGTACAATGACAGCATGCAGATCCGGACACAGCTGGATGACACCCGAAACTTACTCCAGACCAGCAAAAACACACATCTCAGGCATCTGGAGCAACTTGAAGTAATTGTTTCAATACTAATCTTTATATGGACTGCATTGTAATTGTGAATAAACTTTTTGATGTTGCAAATGTTTAATGTTAAAAAGAATGTTAGATGCTTTAAAAAAATTTATTAAGAGAATGTTTTCATGTTTGATAGTGTGATGAACTTGAGACTCAGAAAAAGCTGAGGTCAGAGTGCTTACAACTGGAAGACAATCTGGCTCAGGTCAGGCGAGAGTATGAAATGCTGAGGATCGAGTTTGAGCGAACACTGGCTCAGAATGAACAGACAGGTAAGTATCCTTAACCAGAATGACTGGTGTTCAAAAATACAATTCATTGAAATATATTTTGCTGATTATGTCATGATGACAAAGATAGTTGCACTTTTACTTTTACTTCTATCAGCTCCAATAAATCATGAAATGAGAAGCCTGATTCAGAGTCTACAGAAACATAACCAGCAGTTGAAAGCGGAGGCTAGTCGCTCCAGAAGAAGAGCTCGGGAAATTCAGGCAGAAATGAACAAGGTCTGTTAATGCAGATAGATTTACAAAAAACCGACAGAGGTCGTTTTGTGAAAAAAATCCCTTTTTCATGTGTCTTTGATGACTCTGTCCAAATGTTTGAGAGGGTGAAAAGTGTGAAGTACCATACCCTTAGGGCTATTTATGTAATAACTTATGCATAAAAAGATTGTGGATAAGTTGATTAGGAGACAACCTGTTTCATTCTGAACTAGATGAAGGCAGAAGGATTCAAACCTGAGGAGAAGCCAGAACAGATAGAAAATCCTGCAGGGGGGAGTGATCAGGGTGAGAGTGGGGGGTCGGGAGGAGGAGGGGAGCCAGGGACCTCTACCCCCACCCAGTCAGCCCCCTCCCCACCCCACCCGGGCACGAAGACTGAGGGGGACCTCGGGAAGGAGGAAGAGAAGGAGGAGTTTGATTACAGAGAAAAAGGCAAGACAGACATGGAGGTCATCAAGGAATTGAGAGCTCAGTTAAAGTAAGTTGTGATTTATATGTAATATTGTGTACATTCATGTGTGAAATGTATGAAAATGGTTAGATTACATGTATTGTATTTTATTTCTGTAAATTGCATATTGAATCAATCTTGAATTTTTTAATTGCCTGTGTTGTAGAAGTCCTTTAACACTAAGTTCATATACAGCATAAACATGCATATTATACAATGTAAACATAAATCCACTAAGGCCTTGAAGAAGCACTCATACTGAAGATACAGGGTACATTGATATACACTGTACCTTGGTTTCATAAATATTTGTGGATGTAGAAAAATTCACAATTTTGATGATACTTAAATATGTGGACATTGCAATTTGTAATCTCATATCTTATTTCAATGACTTCTTGAATTTGACAAAGAAATTAATGAAAATTGGATGTTCAAGGAATATTGAAGAAACCACAGTAGTATATGCCATTACAGTGTTTCATACTTGTATGTCGGCACATAACTGAAGATACATGTACAGTACATGTACTATAGTTTGATTTACAAATTTATATATACATGTACGTTGGTTGATATGTATTTCTTTATTAGGTTTTACAAAAGGTACGGTGGCAAAAGCTGAATGCATTTTCATTTTGGTTCAACATTTTTAGTTTTTATTCTCGAAAGTGGAATAAAAATGATTTTTTTTTTAAATTTTATGATGTTCATTTGTTTTATGCTACAATGATTTGGACAGAGACTGAATCAAATATTGCATGTAAAAGTATGAAGGTGAAGGAACTGAAAAGTTGATGTACACAGAAATGTACTTTGAAAGTTACGAAATGAGGAAATACTCATTTTAAGTCATCAAAACTTTAAAATATAACAAAGAACTGACAATATGATGTACACAGAAATGTACTTTGAAATTACTAATAAAATAAAAAAAAAAAAACCCTCATTAAAATAATCAAAACTTTAAAAAAATAACAATATTTATTGATATTTTATTTTGATATTGTTCTGCAAATTAATGAAATACACAACTGTGTATTAAACCAAATTTTAATTCTTTGGAAAAGAAAAAGGTTATTAGTTTCACTACCGGTTCTTTATAGATACATGACAAGTTCTCAAGTTCTGTCCTTATAATTCAGACAGTCCCAGGCCAGTCAGAAAGAGCTGAAACTGTTACTGGACATGTACAAGAGTGCTCCCAAGGAACAGAGAGATAAAGTCCAGGTGCATAATTTGTATTTGATAACTTTTGTGTGTTAATAAAAGATGCAGGCAGTTAAATGTAAAATTGAGAGAGAAAAACTAACAATTTATTAAAAGAGCCATTTTTATTTTATTAAACTGGAATTTTGAGTCTCTGTGTTTGTTAAAGATAATGCAGTTATAAATGGAAATAAAAAGATCAAGAGATGACATCTTTTGACCTATTGAGATTATCATGAAAAGTATTTGTGTATTAAATGGAGCCAGATTACTGTTATTACTATTTTTATGTTGTGTGATTTCAGTTAATGGCTTGTGAAAAGAAATTCCGACAAGAAATTGATGAACTCAAAGCTCAAATCAAAAGAATGCAGGAGAATGAGAGAAAGGAGAAGAGGAAACTTGCTGAGGAAGATGCCATCAAGAAGATCAGCAAAATGGAGGAGAAAATTTCCGAGCTGTCCAAAAACCTAGCTACACAAAAACAGGTATATTTATGGGAGTTATACATACCGTAGGCATATTTTAATTTACGAGAACTATAAATTTGATTTGTCAGGGTTTTGAAGTCAGAAATTGAGATGTGTGTGGAATAGTTGGGAATACTAATTTTGTAAAGAGTCATCTACCTGAACTTGTAATTCTGAATAAGTAGAGTGCCAATTTAGGAGAGAACTAGTATTGTATTCATGGAGAAATAAAGTCTGGCAAGAAGGAGTAATTTAAAATTATAGAAATAGCAATGATGTATTACAGAGAGAAGAAGCCTTACTGAGTGAGATGGAGGTAACAGGTCAGGCTTTTGAGGACATGCAGGAACAGAACATGAGGCTTCTTCAGCAGCTGAAGGAGAAAGATGATGCTAATTTCAAACTCATGTCAGAGGTAACGAAATTGATAATATTAGATTTTACTCATCAAGTTAGGACGCTGCTGATATGAAGAAAATTGTAAAAACTTTTGAATGAAGCTGAATTTGTTCTGTATAAAAATTTTTATTGAAAAATTTTTATTTGACTTCAGTATGAAGCTTACCATGTTCATTTGTGGTTGATGTAGGAATTTTTGTAAGGTTAAAAAAAAGGGAGGTGGGGCTGAAGAAAATCGATTTTGCATTGAATTTAATATCTCTCAGAGGCAATATAATATTTTGATAGATTTTATCAAAACACACAGCTTGATTGTCAATTTTTAAAATGATTTGTTGAATACACAGAGAATTAAAGCGAACCAGATCCAGAAGTTGCTGAGGGAGGAGAAGGAAGTGTTGGCCGACCAGGTGGTGACACTGCAGTCTCAGGTGGAGGCACAGAATCTGGTGGTGCGCAAGCTGGAGGAGAAAGAGCAGATCCTGCAGAACACTGTCACCACCATGGAGAAGGAGCTAGGGTAAGTACTTCCAAGTCAGAAATGTAGTAACTGAAAAGCATTATTTAAAGCGCTTTGATGCTTTACATATTTTTAAAAATTGTTTTGTAATCAGAAACAGGTCCCGGCCCTGTTGCCCTATATTGACTTGGACAAAATAACTTTTTATCACAACCTCAATTTTTATGCCCCCACCATGAAATGGCCAGGGACATATAGTGTTACCCTGTTCCGTCATTCCGTCCTGTCATTCCATCATCATTCACTTTCTGATCATTATTTCAACAACCGTTGCACACATTCAACTCAAATTTGATCTATGGATGTCTCATATGAATATACAGATTGATTTCGAATTTGGTTCTGCTCCGATGATTTTTTGATTTTTGACAGTTATGCCTCTTGAACTTAGGAAAAAAAGAGAAATTCACTTTCCGATCATTATCTCAACAACCGTTGCACACATTCAACTCAAATTTGATCTATGGATCTGTCATATGAATATACAGGTCAAGTTCGATTTTGGTTCCGCTCCGGTGATTTTTGACAGAGTTATGCCACTTGAATATAGGAAAAAATGGGAAATTCTCAGTTTCCGCTCACTAACTTTTGAAGTGATGCATATATGAAGTTGATTTTTCATATAAGTTTAATTTTTAGAAAATACAGGTCAAGTTCGAATTTGGTTCCAGTCCCATGATTTTTTACAGGGTCATGCCTCTTGAACTTAAAAGAAAATGAGTAATTTTCAGGGGTTTATAACTTCCTCTGTAATGAAACAAATGTCATACTAAATTTGGGCATTTGAAGTTTTGGCCGCCTGCAGGGGCATTCATGGCATTACAACACATCTAGTTCACTATATATTCCATTTGTCAAAGTGACACCAAAATCAAAAGTGAGCCGCGGGGCATTGAGCCATCTCAATAAATATGATATTATTGCAGTACATGTACATATTTTACCAATATATAAATTGTACATTATTCAAGACAGGACTATTTATGGAAGGGAGGTGTTATTTGTTGAGTTTATCATATCATGCACACATGAATTGTGTAGATAAGAGTTATGCATAGTCATTTGGTACAACTGAATGTGTGCTTCAAATGTTAATGTTTAATAGTGTAAGCTAAACTACCTGGTGTACTATTGTTTTTGGTACCTTTTGCTACATCCGTTTGATATTTCTGTAGGTTAACACAGCAGGCAATGGAGATGCATAAAAGGAAAGCTGTTGAGAGCTCACAAACAGCGGCTGATCTAAAACTTCACCTTGACAAATACCAAGCCCAACTCAAAGAGGCTCAAGTGTCAGTAGCTGAAAAAACAGGCGCACTCGAGCAGGAATCTTTCAAATATAAACGCATGCAGGTAAACCTGTTATATAGGGGTGAAATGTTTGGTGGTGATACACATGAATCAATCTGATCCCAACTCTGAGTGTGATAGACCTTGATACTCAGAAATATTTAAAGTTGTAGGCTAATTGAGGTGTGTGACAATGATTGACATTTTAGATCAACCAGATACAAATAAAGAGTGACATTTGATTGTAAACAATAAAATACATGTTTACCTTGGCAGTTGTCATGTAAATTGAAGAAAAGTGAGCTTTGGAATCATTTAAGTTTGTAAGGGCCAGTTTTCATGGATTGTTAATTTTCACATTCCATGCCTACAAATGTTTCATGAATAAGCTTGAATGAAAAATGAATTAACACTGTTTCTAAATTCCATAGGAATGATGAAATTCATGAAAATTAAGCTGCGACAATATATCAATTATTCACTGGCACATGTAGTTCTTCCATATCACATGGACATGCATTTATGATATACCCGGTAACAGAATTATAGGTATTGAATGACTACATCTGTAATTATAATGGTAAACAATATCTGTTATTCTTTCATCAGGAGGAGATAGCTAAACTTCAGAGAAAGTTGGAGAGAAGCAAGAAGATAGAGATGGCGGGAGCTGCTGATGAAGTACTGATGGCAGAAATAGCCGAGTATAAGGTCAGTGGGGATTTCTTAATCGATATTTATTTTTGTGCAATAGGTGAAGTTCTTTACTGAGTTACATTGGAAGTGATTCTTTGAATTAGATTGATAACCATTAGTAAGTTGAGTATAAGGTCAGAGGAGTTTCCTTGATTGATATTTACTGTACATTATCTTTAATTTGCATTCTAGGAAAATTTCACAGGGTCTGTGAGAACCTTATCCTGGCAAATATTTATCAGCCTGAACCAGTAATTTAATGTCTCACATGTTTGTTTAAGAGTTCTTACGTAGTCTTGAGTGTGAAAATAAGTAGCCTCAAACCAGTGTACCACTGATGAATTGCAGAATAAAGTAAATAACATGTTCTGGAGAAATACATGTAATAGTTGAGAATAATTTTGTAGCACTCCTATGTTAAGGAGATGTGAAAGCAACAGATTGTATTGAAAGGTCATTTAGAAATCAGCAAAATCTGATATATGGACTTGTTATTACATGTAGATGCTTTTATTCCCTAACTTTGATCTTATCTATGGTACAACTTAGTCCTGACATCCCCGTTTATACATGCATGTTCTTGACAATGTGAAAATTTTGTGAATAAAATTATAGAACAGTAACTGTGTTGTAAAAATAAATGTTACATCACAAGTAAAAGTATGAATTTGCATTCTGCTTCAGAGTCTATTGTAATAGAGAAGTGACTGCTTTGGTGTTATTGTGATGATGGAGAAAAACATTTTGTGATAAATTTTTAATTCCATTTTCTTGCCCTACTTCATCTTTCAAAACCATTTATGCCTTCATCCAATTCACAAAGGACTTTTTCAAGACCATCAACAATCTATTTCTTTTATACATTAATTAGTTTAGTTTTCTTGAGATGGGACATATTCTTTGAAGGACTCTAAAGTGTTACATACTGTTGAATGATTGATAGCGTGATTATCATTCTATTGTCTTCAAAACAGTTCATTTCACAGTTGCTTGTACATGTATGGATTTTTAATAGAAATGCAGATGGGTAGAAACAAGCTTAAGTCTAATATAGACCGGTATATTGAATAAGAAGCTTTTCTCTACTTGTATTTGAATATAACAGCACTGGTACTTGTGTTCATTATTATTGCAATTAGGTTACTTCAACTGATTTTAGTATTGAAAAAAAATAATGAATGAAGGGTTCTATAAAAGAATTTCATTATCCTTTTATTATTAATAGTTCAGTGATTGTAGATACCCATTCAGATGATTAGACTTTAAGGAATAGACGATTTGATTAGCGTAACGCTTCCTTTGACACAGTTACAGGCAGCATTGACACAGTTACAGGCACCATTCATGTACCACTGACTTGATTACAAACCCATCATCTTACTAGAATGAAACAAAAATGGTTATTGGTTATTCACTTACCAGTAATATATTGATATATGCTGATCTAGAAAATTTTTCAGGGGGGGGGGGGGTATGAGGCATATTTTCGGTAATTTTACTATGTAAATTTAAGAAATTTGAATTCCCCCCGACCCTCCCTCTAGATCCGCGCAAGATTAAGAGACAATAATTCTTTAACTATAAAACTTGTTTTATTTTCTTCACAGGAGCAGCTGACCTGCCCATCCTGCAAAGTGAACAAGAAGGATGCAGTACTGACAAAGTGTTTCCATGTGTTCTGTCTGGAGTGTCTAAAGACTCGCTACGAGACCAGGCAAAGGAAGTGTCCCAAGTGTAATGGGGGGTTTGGCGCCAACGACTATCACAGACTCTACATCTCCTAGCAGGGCATTCTAGCTAGTGGACAAGTTGTGTTTACATGTCAGAGTGTGGTATCTAAACGAGTGGACGAGTTGTGAATATGTGTCAGAGTGTGGTATCCAAGAAGTTCACTTCACATCATTAATATTCATTATTTAAAATCTGTTCATGTTTACCAGAGAAAAGTGACTGCTCCTTGTCTGACAGAAACATTTAAAAGTTATGCCTGCGGCCATAAGATCATTTATTTATACATTTAACATTTTTATTTCATTATCATATTTGTGTGTTTGGACATACGGAAAAGAGATGCTTTGTTTTGTAAGGATGGAAAAATTGATTTGGATTGGGATCTGATCTAGGATTCTATATGATAGTTTTAGATGTGTATTTTGTGGATAAATTACGAAATTTGTTTTGGAAGGCATATTTTGATGCCCTTGTATTATAAATGTAGATACATGTATATGAATAAATTAATTTTATACATTTTGTTTGTTGTAGTGATTTAAAAAAAAAAGAGAGATCAATATTGTCATGATTGTATTTGTCAAAATATTAATTAATTTTACTCAGTTCATTTTGATTTTGTGAGACAAACAAAGTATAGTATTGTTGATAAAAGTAGAATTTATATTCAATATTTTGAAATATACAAACAAATATGATACTTTAACAAAAAACAAGAAATATTTTGGAAACATATACCTTCCCAAAGGGTCAACTTTTTCACAGAGTAGTGAGTGGACACGCAAAGAGATAACATTCATTTTTTCACTCCTTATGGGGTACCAGTGTCAAGGAAAGGGTTCTCAAGATACTGAGTGTACAATATTCTGTTGACTGCAAATTCTAGAGTGGTTTGACCATTGACCACTTTTTCACAAGCTACTGGGCCTTAAGTACATGTATTTTTGAAAAACAAAGTAGACTAATTTCTAATTTTATAGCATTCCATAAACAAAATAGCGTGTTAAACTAATCACCAATTGCACTTTATTGTGGCAGGACGTTTTCCTTGAGTTTCAATGGGAGAAACAGTTGCAACGTGAATGTGCACAGATTCTTCTCTTATACTTTTGGTTTTTAAAAGTTTGTGTTTCATCTCACGCAGTTTGTTTTTCTGGTACAAGTCGTTGAAGTTCGTTGCAAGAATTGCCACGGGCATTGCTAAGATAAGCATCCCCGAGAAAGCGCAGACTCCACCCACAAAGTAACCTAAGGTCGATTTTGGGAACATGTCGCCGTATCCAACGGTTGTCATGGTTATCACCGACCACCATATTCCTATGAAAATGTCTGGAAACGTGTCGGACACATAGAATTCTGCATAGTAGATAAAACTGGCAAAGAACAGAGATGCCAGAAGAAATGACAGCGAGAGCAGAAGAAGGTCTTTAAGGCTCGCGCGGACGGACATGATCATGATTCGTAAGCCAGAGCAAAGTTTCATCAGGCGGAAAACTCGAAAGAGACGCAGCACAAACAACGATTTCATCACCAAATAAAACTGCACGAGTTCATAGGTTCTTACTAGAAAGGTCAAATTTTGTTCGAGGGCATAGGTCACCCACATGGCAATTACCAGCAGAAGGTCAATGACATTCAGTGGGTACCTGAAAAATCGGGTCTTTCTGGGACAAGATATGAAGTGTAGCATCAGTTCTATGGTGAAGAAAACCGAGGTGAAAATTTCACTGTCCCTTATTGCCTGGTTAGGCAATGATGTTCCAAGCATGACTTCTTTCGGATTTTGCAAATTGAGTTCATCAAAGAATCGATAGTTTCTGTACGCGATGATGAACAAGAGATAGCTGTATGCCAGTTTTTTCTCCCTGAATGATGGGTGTGATCCCAGGACGAAGGTTACCATGGAAATTACGACAACTGTCAAGAAGACGATATTGAATCCCTGAAATAGAAATTGAGCTGTAATGTTCACTTGGTATCAAAAACATATTCTTTAAATCGTCGTGTAAATACTCGTGCGTTTTGCCCTGAAAACCGTTGATGATGTGTGGTTTTCATTTCTTGTGTTTTAAGTTGACGTTGCTCTGGCGCGCATTTTTTAAATTGTTATATAACAAGTCGTGTTGGTTTGTCATTTTCTGAAATAACCTTGAATAATGTTATAATAAATATTTTTTTTACCTATATACTTTTGTAATACATGTACTAGTAGTAAACGCACATTAATC
Organism: Magallana hongkongensis; assembly: GCA_016163765.1. Lineage (NCBI taxonomy): Eukaryota > Metazoa > Mollusca > Bivalvia > Ostreida > Ostreidae > Magallana > Magallana hongkongensis. Next base: position 36,844,681 of record WFKH01010931.1, read on the forward strand.
TAACAGTTAATTTGTAAAACACCCCGTTTTGTAATACATTTAATGTCGTAAATGGTGTTTTAAGCTCACCTGAGCTGAAAGCTCAAGTGAGCTTTTCTGATCACTTTTTGTCCGGTGTCCGTCTGTCCGTCCGTCTGTCTGTCCGTCCGTAAACTTTTTACATTTTCAACTTCTTCTCCAGAACCACTGGGCCGATTTCAACCAAACTTGGCACAAAGCATCCTTAGGTAAAGGGGATTTAAGTTTGTTAAAATGAAGGGCCACGCCCTCTTTCAAGGGGAGATAATAAAAAATCATTGAAAATTTGTTGGTATTTTTCAAAAATCTTCTTCTCAAAAACCATTTGGCCAGAAAAGCTGAAACTTGTGTGGAAGTATCCTCAGGTAGTGTAGATTCAAGTTTGTTCAAATCATGATCCCCGGGTGTAGGGTGGGGCCACAATGGGGGGTCGAATTTTTACATAGGAAGATATAGAGTAAATCTTTAAAAATCTTCTTCTC
>WFKH01010931.1:36850180-36861379 GCA_016163765.1 Magallana hongkongensis
AATCACTGCTCAAGTGTATATCGATCGAGGGTTGTTTTTGCTGAGGTTAATAACTATAAGTAACATGTAATATCAAAATGACAATTGTGTATATTGTATGTATTATCATTAGGAGAGGAACACGTAAGTTGAAAGAACTTGTTTCCAATCCTCTTGTGTAATTACACAATAAAATATGTTCAAATCAAATCAAATCAAATCAAAAATTGAAGAAAAAATCCGACCTCACGCCTCAAACCAACTCTTTGAAGCAAACACAATTATTCCTTGGGCTCCCCCCACCCCCCGAAAATTTTCTGGGTCTGCGCATGAAGAATAACAGTGCAGGCTTTGTACTAGGTTTATTTGAATCAGACACATGGATCTAATGTTATTTATTTTTCTCTGATGCAAAAATGTATCCTATTTCTTTTTTTTTTCGTTGTAAGAAAAATGTTTAACGTCATAGGCCTGTCGGATTAAACGTTGAAAAAAGGCTTGGGGGATAGAAAACAGAAAACGCACAGCTCGTTGGATAAAAATCATATGTACCATCACAAAACAGGGGAGGTGTATCTATTACATTAGAGATTGTGTACGTGTCTCTTTCGTTGGCAAAGTTGACGACGTTGGCTTTGCCATTGTTTTGGAAAGGTTTTAGTGACGTGGTAATTTATTTAATTTTTTCCGGTATGGTATTGATTACCTGGGTGAAACTGTTTATAAAAATTATATACTAGTAATCAATAAACATGCAATTGACATTTTTTTAACAAAATTCTCTGAATATCAATAGGCTTTATTTATTATTCAAACGAACTCAAGCCCACCCCTCGGGTTTCGTTTATAAATCGACATACATTGCGTTATAATGAGATAAATTAGATACACGTCAATACTAAAAAGTAAATATATTTCAGGAAGTTCAATAGGAAATATTTTTGTATCATCACGGGTATTAATATTTAATATTACTCCAGTGCATTCTTTCAAATAAACTCATGAACCACATTGTATAATTTGTAACCATGGTGGTTGGGTTTAAGGGTCATCGACAAATCTGGAAAAAGTTTCGCATTCAAGTCCAAACTTCTATATTCCTTAGAGATATGGAATACAATGCATTCGATTTGCAAATGACGGAAAATGGTTCAATTATAAAGAATTAACAACATCCATATTAATCACTGCTCAAGTGTATATCGATCGAGGGTTGTTTTTGCTGAGGTATCTTGAAATGTACAAAACTAGCATGTTATAAGACTATAAGTTTGGATCATTAAATTATTAGTCGAAGAGTATTTTATATTCTATTTTTGCAATTTCGATCCCCAATATAGATACTAAAATACAATAAACCAATGAACCTGTCGGAATAATCATCACATATCCATGCATGGGGAGAATAAATATAAAAGTATATTTTTTATACGCTAGGAATAGATGTTTCAACTCACGAAAAATCTCTATACTTAACAATAGACTAGGAATTTTCTCCAATAAAAACATAAAAATTTTAGCAGGAAGTTTGGTTGCTGTTATATATAGTTCCAATGCCGTGAAGGGAATTCTTTTCATTACTTTGGGTTAAAATATATTGATAGAATGGATAGGAATAGATGAGAATGAAAAGAATACATTAATGAAATAGAATCGAAGTTAAAGGCTTAATACTTAACATACTTTCTTGGTTTTAAAATGTTCAGAAATGCTTTCAATCTCCATATTGATTAAAATTGGATTAAATAAAAAAATGGGATTCTATTTTTGATCTCTTTTATTTACTATATGCAACGGGTCTGTCTCAAAAACGTCTTCAGACACAGTACTCAGGACTGTTAATGAAATGTCCATGTCGACCCATTACGGTTATTACAGTAGTATTTATTTATTTATTTATTTATTTATTTATTTATTTATTTATTTATTTATTTATTTATTTATTTTTTGCGCTGCTTTTATTTGAAATAAAAGTGGTCATTATAGTTAATCTGACATTGTAGTTTAACCGTATCGTGCAGTTAAAATGTAGTGAATATTTTTAAAATGTCAAATGGCAGTTAAAAATGAAGTGAATATTTTTAAAAATGTCAAATGGCAGTTAAAAATGAAGTGAATATTTTCTAAACTGTCAAATGTGATAAATCGTTTATTAAAAATTCAAAGATATCTTTTATGTTTAACGCTCCCGGGTTTTGGAGCAATATTTTTGCTCACGAATTGCTTTAAAACAAATTATGACCGTGCATGTTAACAATTGTTAACTACACCTATAAACTCATTAATGTAAATTAAATTTAACACCTACTGTTCCGAGATTGTAAACGTGCAATAGTTAAAAAAACCCCAAACCAATCCTTTGATTCCTTTGACCAATCCTGTGCATTTGATGAACCCATAAATGTAACTGATATTACAATCCATTGTTACATTATTATAAATGTACAAAAAAGTGATATCTTTCGATTTAGAGGTGTTCGTTTTATAATTTGATATCTAAGTAGACAAAAAAATGGAAAAGGTGCTTTACCTCTTTATCAACTTCTATTATTTTTTACTTGATATGATTTTTAATGACATGAAGAGGCTAACAATTTATATCTATCTGTGAAAGAGAAATACTAACTTCGGCACGTCTCTATAGATTTTTAGATAAGAAGCAAAGAAAAAAAAACCCTCCAATTACAGCTATAGAAAATTAGACAAATTCGTTTTCGTTTTCTTGAAAAAGTTGCTGTTTGACATATATACAAAGTATTAAGTTTCGTTTATCCGAGAAAGTTTAGTGTTTAATTGCAAAAGTGTAACGTTATATCGCAAAAAATAATTTATTTTTAATAAGCGAAAATATCTGAGCTCAATGAGCCTTCGTACGTGTGCACGTGCACAGGCTGAATACATGATTTTTAATGTGGAAACTAAAGTGTAGAGCCAATTAAAATTTAATTTTCATCTCGGTTTATTATTTTATTTATTATTATTATTTATTTATTTTGTTGGGGGGGGGGGGATACACAAGCAAAATGTTGAGAACGGTAATAAAACGGACATTTCAAGATATAAAATAAAGATATGAAAAAAAGACCGTAGCAAATACTATCTTGTGTATCAGTTTACCGGTATACATGTAAAATATATCAGTTTTGTCCCAATAAAGGACCAAGATTGTGTGACTGTTTAGCTAATCAATTGTGTTAGAACGCCCTGTCCGAAATGTTTACAAATGTTATTCTGTATTATCCGAAAAGCAAAAACTACTACATTGCCGGATATAATGCGCCGGTTTAAGCGGAAATCCCTCTTTTCAGTGAACACGTGTGTCCATATATATCTTTTAATGTACTTTAATCTATTTCAAAAATTAAGTAAAAATATTTGCTTAATTTTTATCTTTAAATACTGATCATACCTAACTCAAACAAATTCTTTTTAATTGGTCATTTAAATAAATATATGAAACCTCCACTGCTATTATTTATCCACAAAAAATCTGAGCGGAAACTTTAAGGATAAATAAATGAGATGGCCATACATGTATTTACATATGTATACATTTTTAAGCAATCAAAATGTTGATTTCATATCAGCCGACGAAAAAGTTAAAAATAAGTCGAGATAAAAAGTGGTAACGAGGAGAAAAAAGTCATTATTACGACTTTGATAGTCCTTATTAACGGGATAAAATGATTTAGTTATATGATGACAAAGAAAAGTTGCAAATTAATTAATGTACGGTTTATATGCATATTTGTTTCCTCTTCCTGTCCCTTAGAAAGCTTTAAGCAATCCTAAGACCCATGATGTCTAGTACGATACTAAGTATCTATACCCCGGCCGTCATCTGCTTACAACCTTGTTTTAAAACATCCGAATTAGAAATCGAATTTGCATAATCGTGCGCTTAACAAAAATATATACCAAAATCAACGATATCTATCTATTATCAACGCCATCCTTCTAAATAGTAGTCGTTTTGCGGTCACCCCAAGCAAAATATATATTGAGTTCCTTCATGAAGTTTACGGACATAATGTAATACATGTAATGACATTTATGTAGTGTTTTACGACGTATGTTACGATGTAATAATGACTTACAATTTCTGTTATATCGTGAAAATAACTCTTGATCTCTTAATTAATATTTTCAATCGTCTCGTTAATTATGACAACTATTCATCTCCTAATAAATACTTTTTATACTTTAGTTCAATTGGAATTCACTAGGGGAGAGAGAGAGAGAGAGAGAGAGAGAGAGAGAGAGAGAGAGAGACCTTGGCTAGTTTAGATGAAGATGGTTCTTCTAGGAGCAGCCATATTTTTCGGAGAATTCGTTTACGTTTACTTGCGCGGCACTCTTCTTCCGTATAATCCAGACTGTATTGCTCAAATGTCTCCTTCAACGTCCGAGTAGAGTTCATGTCTCCCTTCGATTTCAGATATTGCTCAAAACAGCATTCACCCAATAACTCGGGCGAAATTTCCCAAAACTCGAGTTCGTCTTGAATGATAGTTCCACAGAGATACGAGGGGAAATGGAGGGATCCTGTACGGTAGAGATCCAAGATGGAAACAAAAATATTGGGGTTTCTGTCGAAAAAGTAACATTTCCGTTTGTTATCGTAAAACTTGGACTTTTGCGAAAGTCTTCCCAGTAAAGTGTCTGGGTATCTCGCGAGAGTTGAAGTCTTGGTTTCAAAAGATAATCCCCCAACGTTAATTTTGATGATGGTATCCGCCATAGTGCTTCATCAGCGGCAGATAGAAAAATGATTTCGAAAGATGAAGTTGACGCATGATAGAGTAAGCGGATTAAAAAATTAATACTCATCGATTTAAGTAAAATCACCACAGAGCAGACTCTCTTTTACTTAGCTTTTCAAGCTAACTTGTCCAATGTCAAAACCAATATTATACAGTATCGATCATTAACACGCGCATTCACACAAGAGAGAGAGAGAGAAAAGGAAAAGAAAAACAAGACCATTTATTTTCTTTATTTTTAATTCGCTAAAAAGTGATCTATAATTTCATTGAATAGTTGCTATCTATACATAGATTGAACAAGAGAATAACTATTGTAATTATATAGTTTTCATTTTGCCCTTAATATCAGATTAGAAGAGCGTTTTATGACGGACAAGGTATTTTCAGTCAACAAATCCTGGGTGAATTATTAATCAACCAATAATGCATGGTCATTTTTTCCTTAGAAATACATATATTGCTTTTCATATTTTTTCCCCAATATATATTATTAACCGACTATCCCAGCAATAGAATTATTGAGTTTGTAAACTATTAATTAAATATAAACTGTAGAAAATGGAACTGTGTTATTAAATCATTAGTAATGTAAAGCTCAGAATCATATCAGCATCATATTGTTCTAAAAAATATAAACAACACTTTGCTTAAACCTACTGAGTTTAGTTGAATACATAATGATAGATTTTTATGGATGCTTAAAAGTTTCAGTATTGTAACAGTATTGAATTAGATTTCTCCTGCTGGTTATAAGATTTCTCCTGCTGGCAATAGAAAACTGTCATCTGTAACCATTCTGTTTAAGTTTTCCTTTTTATATAAAATCAAAAAAATCAAAATGTTTTCTTAATACACTAACAATTTTTTGACCCAAAAAATCTATATCATGGATTAACACAGCATTTAAATAGTACTAGTACTTTTTTAACCCCTAAAAAATCACATTTTTGATGACTAATTTCACCTGTATGTAAATACATGTATACATAATATGTCTACTTTATCTTTTCTTATTATTTTACATTTTATATATAATTTTACATAGTGATATGATTTAAATTTTTTAAAAAAGATAGCTCTTTAATAATACATGTGTATAACTAAAATATGCAAAAAAAAGAGAAAGAAATGTATAATATCACAGATTTTTTCTACATCAACAGACAAAATTATTTGTACAAGAATGTGAAAAGACCTCAAGAACTTGATCTTTAAAATGGCTTAAAGAGGACTAGCCCAATAGCTTGCAAAATCTAATACCATTCTAGAAGTATGAGTCAGTGCTTTATAAACTTGATCTCGACTACCTTAGAGTTCCAACCTAAATCTATTCATTTAAATTAATGTGACAATTACCATATTCACCCTATTTACATCACTCCCTCTCCATCAAGAAAAATATTACATGTAATGCCCCTTTTTATCATGCAGTTAAACTTATCAAGTCCAAATTTTATGCATTTATCTCAATCCAAAGAGCATTTTGAAGAACTGAGATGCAAATTTTGATAAATAATTGAATTGTTTTACCTACGTTTTTGAACAATCAATGTTGACTAGGGTGAAAAAACTTTGTTTCATCCTAGATTTTTCCTGATTCTGTTTTCAAATAACAGGAACATGTTGTAAGTAGGGTGAATACGGTACAGTCGAGCAAATTAGTACAATTAAAATTTCTCTTTTACTAACACAAAATGAAAAATGAATAAAACTTCATCATTAATGGAGTGGGGGTAATTGCTATGAGTGACTAATTAACATGTGCAACAATCAAAATACAACTGAAGAAACAGAAAAAGACTAAACAAAAGAAAAAAAAAATTAACAAGGTAATACAAAGGACCGCTTTACATGTAAATGTAGGAATGTAATAAACCTTTGAATACAAAAACTAGATAGCAATAAAACAATACCTAGAATAAAGGTACATGTAACACATATGGACGGATTTAATGACTATAATAAATACAAGCTTTTCTTCATGTTTATAAAATTTGCCATATATTCAAATAAATTGAAGTAATAAAAGGGACTGCAATATCTATTCATGTAATAATATACCGTATACACAGTGACTAAAAAAAAAAGTATCACCCCCTGGTTTTTCATTGACTAACAGGAATACATCAAAAGTAAATAACATTCTGGTTACTGCTTGGTTACATTGAAAACCTTTTTTTTTTTTTTAAACTCAAATTCTAAATTTTTTATGAATATTTTCAAACATAACTGATTTTTGACCAAAAAAAATTCAAAAAAAGAAAACTGTCTCTTTTCTGTTTCTAACTGTTAGTTTGTGCTCCAACTTTGTGCAATCAATCTAGTAAGCTTAGCTATTACACATTGATTTATAAAAGACATTTATTATAAACACAGTAAAGGTATTTTCATCAATCAAAGTCAAAATGTATAAATACACATAAATACTCACGATAACCTCTCTTGCACAAAACATGTACATGTAATCTCCGATAACTCTCTCGACACCCACACATAATAAATAACTGTGCTCTAAATTTTCTATGTTTTTCTTTTTCAGACCGATAATAAATTAAAGAATTGAGAATATATACAGTATAATATATATCTTTATATCACAGACCACAATTTAATGGAAGCTGCACTTCACATTACTTGTCGTATAAAAAACCTAACTCCACTTCCTACTCTGGCCGTAAATAAGATACATGAGAACAGATTTTCTAAATCACAGTTGATCAGTGAGGCACGGCGGTCATGATCGACCCGTAGGGGGGCGAGAACGTCTGGTGTGGGGGGAGGGGCTTTTCCCGTACGTACTGCTACGGGCACTGCTCCTTCCGGAGGGGATTGGAGGTTTAGCACTTGTGGGGGTCATTCTGGCGGTTCTGCCGTCCTACAATAACATCCAAGCAAAAGAAATGTAATAAAAATTTAAGGAAAATGTTATACAGTCTTTATGCAACAAAGACATCAAGAACGGCAGTATATTATAGTCTTACAATAGTCCAATCCACACTTTGCAAAGATTGAATCGAGTTGTGTTTTTGCGAAAGAAAAAAAAAAGACAAAAGAGAAAATCCACAGATATTCCTTATCTGTGAAACTCTGTTACTCTGCTTTTGGGTAGCCCCATCATAGGGCAATCAAAATAAAAAATGGAAAGGAATTAACAACAAGCAACCTTTGAGAAACCCATGGTCTTTTCTCCAATTATGATGGTAACAAATTTTAAGTGACGTAACTTTTTGAAAGTGTGGATTCAACAGTTGAACAACAGCTATGGAAAACTGAAGTTGTGGGGAAACATTCTCACAGGTTATTAAATAATGCATATTTTCAATACTCCCCCTTTTTTTTTTAAAAATTACCCATACATGTAATAATTATCCATACACATATACATGGGTATCCTTGGAGAAATGAATACCAATATACCCATATACATGACCTTTCAATATACTAGTTTAATTATAACTTTTAATATACAGTTGAACTTCGATATCTCGAACACTGATATCTCGAATACAATGGATATGTGAAATGATTTGTAAGTACCAACCACTTATTTTTTAAGTATTTTACCCTCGATATCTCGAATACTCGGATATCTCGAAGTTTTTAAACAGTCCCATCTAGTTCGAGATAACGAAGTTTGACTGTATAATTTAATACTGTAACAGGAAATTTTTAGTTTATTTTTTTTTCAGAAATAAAGCTTATTCACCCCAAATTTAGCCACAATCAAAAAGCCATGTATGAAAAGCACTCTGATTTATGAATAATTTATACATGAAAATACCTGATATTACTTTGCATAACTTAAAAAGTTTTGTGATAGTTTTGATATATGATATACATGTGAAGGGTGATATAGTCCTATTTGAATAAATAAACACTTTGAAAATTATCTAAATACATGTAATGCTCCCACTACAGAACAAAAAGTATAAGGTACTGTACAAACAATTAAAAGACTTCCTTTACACTTCATCAATGATTCATCTCAAAGAGTTTAACTTAAAAGCAAGATGTAATGAAGGCCGAGTAGAATGCACGAATTTCTGCAGTCTGTTCTATTTATATCAACAACCCTAGCTTTGATTTCATCATAGTAGATCATCAAATTGGTTAGAATTTTATGAAACATGTATTGTAAATATGAAAACTATCTGTGGCTTCTTTAGATATCAAGAAATGGATCATTACTTAAATACACCCAGGCTTCCAAATTTGATCCTTAATTTCACCATGTAACCACATGTATCACTGGTACAATAGATGATCACCTCTTCTACCCATCATTCCTAAGAAAAATGGATAACTAATTCCAAATGAGTACCAGTATTTTGACAGTATAGATTTTCTCTGTTATTTCAGAACTGCATTTCTAACAAATCAATCTAACAGTACATATCTTCTTTTATTAGTTTAATCTTTACAAAATTAGTTTTCCTAACAGACCCTTTTAGACTTTCAATATTAATATATGCAATGCCATGTTATTTGGCATTTTGTATAGTCTGTAAGTTGCACTTGCTGGTCCAGAATTTCCTTTTATATTCTGAGGGAATAATCAACCTGTGTAATTTTTTAGTATATAATGGTGTATTTTACAAGAGAATAGTGATGACACAACAGATTTGATAAAAATAACTGTATAGGGATGAAAATTCTGGTAGATAAAATGTTTACTAGCTTGCTCCCAAAAATTGTCACTGCTTAATGGTCCATTTGCACATAAAAAAAGAAGAAGTAAAGAGTATACTTGTCTTACACCAAACATTTATCCAGGTAATGTTTTTGTTTTTAGACATTAATTTGAGATAGCTGTACCAAGTAGTTCATGGATAATCAAATACTGATAATATTTGACACATTTTGTTTTTTCTAATTCATTTCAAAATAAACAGTGCTTTGCCATTCTTAAACTGGGGGTTTGTTCTGGTCAACGAATTAATCACTAAATCTTTGGCAAGTTTGCAATGAATACTATGTTGCTGTTCCATTAACTGCGATTGAATTCATAGATTGCTTAAATTTGCATGCCCTTGACCTTTGTCAGTCAAACAATCAAACCTTGTTATCTCGAACTCAATACTAGGTCTATATAAAGGAAAAACCTTTGAGATATCCAAGATCTGTACAATTATGAGTTTTAACTACAGAAAGACACAGTAGTTGGGACTTCCAACACACATACTTCAACATAGTCCGTACTGCATACCATATACAGATGTTCGAGATATCAAAGTTAAACTGTATCCCATTAGTAAAAGCATTTCCCTTATTAAGAACAAATAAATATGAGAGAAACTATGTTCATGGATACATAAACCAGGTACAATTAAGAATATTGGGTATGGCTGATAATTGTTTGTCATGAAAAATATGCAGCTAAATATGATACTGATCTTGAGTACGGTAATACAAAAAAGTTAGTACATTTATAGTATGTCTACATTTCCACAATGTCAAGGCTTATTGTAATGATCCTCATACTAACTCTTAATTGACTAAAAAACTTATAATTGAAAAGTCAGAATTGTGTTCTGATATCATCGTTCCAAACCATTTTTTAACAAAAGAAAAAAACCCCCATATGACTATATTAATAGTTTGAAAAATGTAGATGCATTCAAATAATAATTTTTTGATTGATTGATTATTTTCATGCACAATTGTTTGCATTTTTAGCAACCTGTCAAGTTTTTTTTAATTCACATTGAAATGTCACCAAATGCTGGTGAAAATTCCTTTATATGCTTCAATACTCTCGGCCTGTTGGGCACACAGAGGTCTTCCTGTTGTCAAACACACACGTAAGTGTTACAGGTATTATCATCACATATATTTTTCAAAACCCCGCTTTGGCGATTGATTATCAATTTTGACTTAAATTATTAACATGAAATATGACAATTCGCTGAATGTTTCATTATTTAAGAGACATTTTGTCAAGGATTTGTGCAAGGAATACACCAATAAGCCTCAACATGGTAGTGATGGTGTGTCTACTATACAGCTGACAGTAGTACAAGTGTTATTACGCACTACACGATGACGTACACCCAAAACATGAGCCCTGCCACTGGTCATGCAACAACACTAAACATGCTCTTGATTACAAAGGTCAAGGTCACTTACTCTGCTGGTTTCTCAGTGAGATTTTCATCCTTATATAAACAAAGTGCAAAACATCAACATTGGTTATATTCTAGGTTTTATTACTTAGAACATTGTGTTGCAAACTACATCCTACCCCCTTTTAAAATGCCAACAAAACAACGCGTTAATTATTTAACATACTCGTGATGTGCTCAGACATTATAAATTTCAATTTCTGCAACTTTTAAAGACATTGAAGTCTTGCTTGGCTATTGCAGATATATTACAAGCAACAGAGAATATTGTACATACACAACTTTCTAGCAAAAGTGTTACAAAATATATTAGGTCTCATGGCTTTTTTTTT
>WFKH01010931.1:36861479-36894304 GCA_016163765.1 Magallana hongkongensis
TGTATTTGCAAATTCCATTTAAAGTGTAGACTTTGTTAACCATTTTCAAAACTTAATGATATTTGTTTGTATGCAATGTATCTTTCCTTACTTTCATTAAATCTAAACATTGTTAATCTTTCTTACTGTTTATAAAAAATGATCAAAAGATGTAACTCTTTGGAGAGAAATAATAAAAATAAGTGACCTCTTGTCTCATATCCCCTAAGAAAAATGTGTGCCAGGTCTAGATTGATATTGAGGTTGAAAGGAATAAATATTCTGGCTTTTTATACACTACTTAATAAATGTAAACTGATAAGCGCTTGAATGTAAACCCCATCAGCGAAATCCTTTGGAAATTAGGGGAGATGATTTTATTGAACATTTTCAACTTTATTTATATAGTTATGTAAAACAAACATTCAAAATTTATTTATGATTTAAAGTATTTAAAAGGGTTTTGTAAATTTTTGGTTTGTGGTAAGACACACAATAGAATACACATACCCTAAGAGCCCTACAAAAAATTATTATTGCATATTTAATCAATCAACAATTAGATATGAAGGCTTCATGAAATACAGGTCTGGAGCAAATGGAAATGATTTAAAAGTTGTATTTACTGTGAGTATAACCATCTGAAACTTACAGACCAAGTATATTTCAATGATATTTGGAGTGTTTTGTATTGCATTTTTCTTTACATTGTTTAAAAGGAAATGGCAAGTAAAAATCTAGGAATGCTTTCTATATCAAATTTAAAATTTCAACTCAAATATCTTCACAAGACACACCAAAAAAAAATTCAATTTCATTGATTATCAGAGATTTACAGGTACATGGGTACATAATTTCATGGATAGACAATTTTGAAATTATAAGACAGCATGTATAATGAGACTTCACAAAGTCCACAATTCTGCTAAAAATTACCAGTAAGTTTCCCAATTTAGATATTTAATATAAAATTAGATTGCAAAAAAAAAATGATTTTTGTGCATTTGTAATAGTGCTTAATACATGTACAGTGTATTAACATTTGAGAGACTTTGATAAATTATTGACAACATAATAAACAAAATGGATGTCTCTTTCCTAGCAAATCACAACATCATTAAATTTTAAACAGAAATTAAAATGAATATTGATAAATGGTATGATTTCTATAAGATCATACTAACTTGGTAACTGAGAAACTCAAAAAGCAATGTGCCTACCTGAGGAACTGACTGGGATAATGCCCTACCCTGGGCATGACCCGGACTACGGAATCCCTGGGGTGGAGGTATCAGGGGTCCAGCAGTGTCCTCTTCTTCATTGATGATGTCCTGTAATATAGTGTCCCCGTTTTCCTCTGGGTAGTCCTCACTGTCCATGCTTTGTAGGCGGGGCACGGAGGGGGAGGGCTTGTGGGGGGACTCCCTCACTGGGACAGCGTGGCCGTTCACCATGGGACCCTTACTGTCCTCTCTGTATTCCTCATCCATACTCTCATCAACATACCTGCAACAAAATATCCACCTTCTTACATTTTTATGTATACTCAACGCCATCTTGGAAGTTTCATAGAAACCATGACAATATGCTAAAAGGGCATGAGGCTGTCTTTTTTTCGTATCTTTTTTGTTGTTGATAAAACAAGATATCTGTGAGCCAATGCTCACTATTAATATCCCCCCTCTGATGTTAATATACAAAATAAGCAAAGTCAAAATTTGACATGAAGTTGAGTTCCGATTGGTACAAAATAGATCCCACCAAATAGCATGCCTAAACAATGAGTGTGTTAAAATTTCAAACATCTGCGATAAATAGTTGCTGAGAAATCTTTGACGAAAATTTGTTTGAAAATTTAGGCTAAAAATAAACAAAGTTGTCATTTAACAGGAAGTTGACGTCCGATTGGTACAAAAATAGATCCCACCAAATAGCATGCCTAAACAAAGAGTGTGTTAAAATTTCAAACATGTGCGATAAATAGTTGCTGAGAAATCTTTGATGAAAATTTGTTTGATAATATAGGCTAAAAATAAACAAAGTTGTCATTTAACATCCAATTGGTACAAAAATAGATCCCACCATATGACATGCCTAAAGAAAGATGTGTTAAAATATCAAGCACCTGCGATGAATGGTTGCTGAGAAAAATGCGACAGAAATTTTTGTTACGGACAGACAGTCAGACAGACAAAGGATGGACAGATGGACAGACAGACACACAAGGGTAAAACAGTATACCCCCTTCTCCTTCGGAGCGGGGGTATAACATTTCATTTTTTTAAAATTGCTTAAGCTTATATTGTAAACCCAGTATTTATATATCCATCATTTTTTATTTGTGAATCGCCAATTGAGAGCTTATCCACCACCATTAATTTCCCAGAGCAAGTAGTTTATTTTAAGAAATTCATTTTGTATCAGAAAGCAGAGACTGCTCCGGAATCCTTAAAGAGATCAAAGAAAATAACGAATTCATCTCATTTAATTCTAATTTTAATCTTTAAAATAGGATATCTAGTTAAATCTTGGAAAATGGAACTGGCACAAGATAATTACTAGGATCTACATGTAGTACCTAGTTGAATGTTCCCATAAAGTTATTTCCCCAGAAGACTGGCAATAAGAATGCTGTTGGTTAAAGGCCGAACATTTTACAAACGCCCCCTTTTTCACCTGTACAAACTTCAAAATGATGCCGCTTGTCAATCAAGTTTGAAACAATAGCACCTAGTTTGATTGACGTGATCGCCCGAGCATGATCTGGCCAGGTCCGCGGATTTCTGTTAACTAGCAATTTACAATGTTATCTTTGATATCTTTCGTCACGTATTATCGCAAAGCTCACTTGGGTGTATTTGCTGCGAGCGATAGACTGATGCGTTGAGTGATGATACTATTGGGATCGCGAGTTGCAGTCATAAAACAAGCATTTTCATTGGCCGTTTTAGTACCCGCCCACTCTTACTTTCTAACGTGGTATTGTTAATTTATGCACCAACTGCCAGATGTGTCGTTTAACTCTGTATCTGAACTGCAAAAACAAAACATATAAAATTTTCTTTTTTAAAACAAACTTATGAGCTATTAAAGCTTTATTTACTGGTAATACACTCAATTGGAACTTGTTGCACGAAAACGTCACTCCATGGAAAACGAACTCCAATAATTGTCATCGTATAATGGCTGCCTTTACATTCCACATTCCTACTGATTTTCTTATACAATTATATTTGTTAAAATTAACTTCTTAAACAATGTCAAGTGCTAAACACAATGTACTGAGTTATATTCTAAAGCAGAATTAGTTTACTGAATTTTTTCAATTGTGCTTTACACACGTGCTTTTAGAGAAAATTCGGACGACACGTAACATTTCCGTATGGATAAAATCGCTTCGTATGGTCATTAGAACAATAAGATATTCAAACTAAAACCAATTCTGACTAATTATTTATATCTTGTGTATTAATTTGCTTCCTGTGTATAGTGATTAGCAGCGTTCACGACCACAGGTAGATTTCAAGCCACGGAGGCTTTCACACCTCTAGAAATTAAGCCCCGCCCTCACCTGAGATTTACCGCCCGGTAAAAATGTTCAGCCTTTAAACAGGGATTAACCTACATAAGCAAAATTTTAGTAGAGTCTCTTCTTTGTACAAACCAGTAAATGTATTGCAGAATCATATCTCAGGGTGTATCAAAGTTTGTGTATTTTTTGATGTTGTACCTTAATATATCTTCCCATTTATTTGACACACCTTCAAAGTTGAGTACGTGTACTAATTTAAAAAAAACCAGTCATAATTACATCAAGAGACCCATGAACCAGTGAGTTTTAGACAATGCACAAAAAGAAGCCTACATGAATATACCCATTCATGATTCAACAGTACGTATTTTTCTCTATATATTCTGAGGAATTTAAAAAAAAAAATGCACAAAGTATAATTCACTTGTTAATGTTTCCTGCCACAGAAACCCTCAATAGGATGTGCATCAAAGGAATACACAATTAAAGTGATGTTTAATTCATGACTGTACAAATGAGTAAAGGGGTTTAGGTGTTACATGAAAAGTTATCAAGTCATGCATTGTTGACACTGACAATGTTCCTGAAATTAACTTGAATAATTTATGACATTTTTGTCATTTGGATGGTAGTTTTAAACACTACAAGCAGGAAATGTAATTATGCATGTTGTTTTCAGTAGATTGAGTACGGTAACATAAATGCCAATTCAAATATCACAGTACTAAGCACAAAGCATCGCACAGTGCACTTACTGGTATCACTATACGTAACATCGAGTTTCCATTTCAAAACAGTATGTAAATAATAAGTGAATTCCCAAGTAATTATAAACATGTGCTTTTTGCATGTTAATACTCTCAGTACTTTGAATATAAACAACTCACCGTGACTCGTGCCTCTGAGGTTGCTGTTTTGAGTATCGTGGTGCTGGAATCCCTGACTGAGCTCGCTGGGAGCGTATATTAGCTGAGGGTGGGGGATGCAGGGGTGCAGCATATCCCCTGGGTGGCTCTATATCCATTGGTGGAGATTTGATGTCACTTTCTCTCTCTTTCTCTTTTTCTTTCTCCCTCTCACGTTTCTTCTTCTTCTTTTTCCGTTCTTTCTTTTCGAATAAGTTGAAAGAAGGTGGCAATGGAGCATTCTCCAAAGGTGTGAGCATTGGGGGAGGGATTTTCCTGCCTTCAACCACACCTAAAAATACATGTATTCCCAATTTGGTCTGATCTTAACAATATTCAAATGTAGTGAATTAGTTTTTCAATGCTTGGGTGTTTTTTTGTTGTTGTTTGTAAATGGATTTCCTACGTGAAGATAAAATATTGATAATACTGTTTGTTAAAGTTTCATTCTTATCAAGTTAAATGTCAATTGGACAGAAAATATCATTTTTGTGTTACTTGATTAAAACAATACATGTACACTTTAGATAAACAACAATATTATTGGTAAAGATCAATTTTAAAAAGACTAACCTGGAGGTTTGCTTCCAGAGTCTGGCCTGTTCTGCTCGCTTGGAGGAGAGGGCTTTTTGGAAAAATTCTGCTCTGGACTTTCTGGACTGAAACTTCCCCGGTCCTGATCCTTGTTTCCAGAGTTCGGCCGCACTGGTGAGGGAGTCCTCCTGGGGGGAGGGGGTCTGGGGGGGTTCTGTCTGTAGATATTAGCCTGCCGTGGGGCAGGCCTGGGTCGACTAGGTGGAAAGGTCTCCTGCAGACTGACATTCTGATTGAAATGAGGAGAAATCACCCTTTGGTTAAATTTCGGGGGCGGCTTTGGTTGCATCCCTCTCTGCACTTGGAAGCCATCTTGATTTTCTTCTCTTTGCTTGGTCAAAGGCCCTTCCTAAAATGTCATGCAACATATCTAAATCCAAGGACATTCTTCATAAGATGGTCAAAATATGTTTAAGCATTCATAAAAAAAACAAATCATTCTTCCTTTGCTATAAAATAAACTATATCTATAAAATCACTTGAAATAATAAAATGAATGTGATTTGTAGAAATGTGGGAAAAGGAGTATAATTGAAAAAAAAGTTAAATTGTTAATTTTTTATTCATATCTATACTGAATTTTAATGAAGCAATATCGTATTTTGATATTCTATTATTCTATGATACCAAGATGCCAACTCAGTTAGGCTTAACAGAGTTACTTCCCATGATTGAAGACATATCTTACCTGAGATTGGGAGAAGTGTTGTTTGGGTGGGCTGGGTTGGTGGGGGTATCTCGGGGGTGGGCGGGGCTGTAGTGATCCCTGACTGTTGTAGCTCCTCTGACTAGCATGGCCCCCAGTCTGATGTGAAGCCATGGACATGCCATCATTCTCCTCATCTTCAATGTCTGACACATCCATCCCTCCTACACTCACTCCATCCACATCTTCCTCATCTACAAGTAAAATTTAAGAATTCCATCAGAACGTAATTTATCTACCATATCGGTTTTTATTCTTATTTCCCAATGCCTATTGAATTATATTGTTTGCATTTTTTTTTAGCCTGACCTTGCACAGCTTCATCATCTGACATCATTGCAATGTCCTCTCGCTGACTTCGATTAGTGTACTGGCTTTCTCCATTCATTATACCTCTTCTACCATGGTTAAGTTGAACCTGTAATATTTACAAGAGGATCTTGATCAAATACAAAATCTAAACTGTACAATGTCTTTTTTTTTTGTACAGTAATTTTCTAAGTGCCATAAAGTAAATGTGACTTGATCCCCCAACCCTTTACAGTACAACCATTATATCTAAAAGACAGAAGACATTTACCTCTATCCTTTCTTTCCGCCTGTTATTGAGTTCTCCTCCTGCACTAGATGACTGTCGGTTATCCTCCATGAAGTTGGAGGACTGGTTGTTCTCCGACAGTCCCAAACTCTGTGACCGCCTGAGGGGTGTCCGAGGGGTGGACATAGTTCTGGGTCGCTTGGGAGGGTGTGGGGGAGTGATGGGGGTATTGTAATCGGTGCTCTGTCTGCTATTCTATGATTCAAATTCGTAAAAGCATGAATTCGTAGCAAACAAAGAAAATCTAATGAAAGTAAATAGAATCATAAAAACATTATCAATGATACTGAAATCTCTACACACTAAAAATGTTCTTGAGAAAAAAATTCTAATTGCAAATTCTTACCATTTCTTAAATCCCATATGAAAAATATCAATTCATATGAACTTTGCAGTTTTAACAGATTTCACAGAACGTATCTAATTTAAATCTAGAAACTTTTTCACAATACACATTACATCTCTCATTGCATATCAAATGTTCTGGTTACATGTACAGGTATATTTGCGCTGTCTCACCATCATATATTCATAGTCCAAATCCCCGTTCCCTAGACCGTTGAAGCTGGTCATAGACAGGCCCATGCGGTTAGGTATGGGGGTGCTGGGGTTACTCTGGAGGCGTTGTCGCTGGTGGGACATGATAATCAGCTGACAGTAATGGAGTTGCTTGTTTCTTGCATAGTCCCAAGCTGTTGCATTAAACTTGTCCAGCAAGTTTAAATCGGCTGAAAAAGAATGTAAAAGTCATGTTTCAATTTTGGAAACAAATGAAAATCATTCAGAACTAGTCAAGTATTTTAATGTATATAAATGAATCTAGAAACTTTGATGGGAATACACACTCAAGTTCCAAGAGGTAATTTTCATTCTTCAATTATAAAAAAAATAAGCAAGTAGTTTGTGTTTTAAACTGATTTTCTTCAATTTTTAAATACATATTTTGCAACGGAATTTTATTTTGTTATATCAAAAAGTCAATTAGAATAGGTTATGTACACCAACACTAGCTTCATTGAGCAGTTGTTTTATAGTTCACTTAGTTTCACTTACATTTAAGGAATCAAACCATCTCTATATAAATTTACAAGCATCAAAACCTTATCAGCATAATATTACTATATACCTCCATAGTCTAACAGATGGTTGATGACATCTCCATGTCCGTTGATAGAGGCCAGGTGTAAGGCCGACCGGTCATTGTTGTCACGGTCCACCACCCGCTGTCGACCAGCTATGTCCAGAATTATTTTACAGGCTAGTAATGAACCTGTAGAGGACACATATAAAATGCTTAATATTCAATAATGTAAAACAACATTATTTAATGCAGTGTTGCAGGCCTAGTAAACAATTTTAAAGCAAACATGAGTTGGTTAAATTACCTGTTTCTGCAGCCAAAAGGAGAACAGTTTTACCATTTTCATCTCTTATTTTTGCAGTCTCTGAGGTCAGTAATGTCTATAGGAAAACAAAAATTCATATCAGACAGGAAACAATAATATATCAAGACCACTTTCCAATCAAAGCAGAAAATATTAAAATAAAATACAAAATACTCTGTTCAACATTACAATTCTACTGCTGCTTTCAATTTGTTACCTGCAATTGCAAGTATGAAGACTCTCATTTAAAAGATATATACATATAGTTTTGATTGGAAATTATCACAAAAGCAGAGAACAAAGAGAGAAAGTTACCTGTAGGCACTCCAGTGGTTCTGTTCTTCTGACAGACCAATGCATCCATGTCTTGCCATTCAAGTCCCTCTCGATGCCGTCTGCCTCATCCACAACGAAGTTTGGGGAGCTACTAAGTAACTCAAAGTGTTTGATGTGATCCAGTCTACACGCCCACATGCACGGCGTTAAGCCATCTTTGTCCCGGATGTTGACATCAGCATTGTGCTGAATTAAGTACTGTAACAGAATTAATGACAATACATGAATGAAATGTCATTCCAAGGCAATACCTTAGTGGTGTCAGAGTATCTAATGACAATGTGTTTATCTCCTCATTATGAAATGATGATTATGAATAGTTAAGTAATTTTCAATTTCTTTATGATTATGTGCTAACTGTTCTTCTGAAATAACTGCATACACTGTATATCCATGATGCAAGTGTTACCAAAAAAAGAACGGAAAAAAAACCTCCAGCTCTAACAGGCAATTATCACCCCATTAGATTGGTTCAGCTTTTTAGCTCTTGCATTGGACAAACAGAACATGGTGTAAACAAGCTTGACTATTCCATACCTTCAGACACTCTGTAGACTTTGTTGTCACTGCCCAGTGTATGGGTGCTCTCCCATGTGAGTCCTGAATCGTGAAATCCCCACCGTACTGAAGTAAAAGGCTAAGAGCCACATGGTTTGCATCGTGACAAGCTTGGTGAAGTGCTGTAGATCCATCTAAGTGAAATATCAGATATTAGATATCATATTAAACTTATTAGAGTATCTTTAATAAATAATGCATACAGCCACATACATACATAGCTGACTCTCTCATTAAGTTAAAAGCATAATGGTTATAATGCAAAGTTCTGATCATTATCCTGTTTCATTGAAAGTTCTTTGTGCTAACTGTGTAAAACTCTGATGTTCAATTATAATTTGACATCATAACTTCCATCATACACTTTAAATGAATTCTGAATGAAGCACAATGAATTTTCTTAAAATTCTGTGGCATAATGCCAAAATTCTAATTTACTTTCTCTTTCATGAAAAGAATTGCTAAATTCGAACAGACAAAATGCCTTTGTCAAATAGCATGTTGTTAACATTCAGTGATTTAAAAGAAATAGGGTTTTACCATGACTAGCAATGTTAACATCTGCTTCATTTTCTAGGAGATAGTTCAGCATTTCATTTTGATGAAAGTGTACAGCATAGAAAAGTGCTGTTCTTCCTATACCATCCTGCTCATCAATACAACTTGGGTCTGGAAAATGAAACATATTTTTCAAATCAGATCAGTGTTGAAAACAAAAACAAAGTCAAACCTCTAATAAGAGGCCCTTGGGTCTTAACAGTCACCTGAGCACTGCCCTTAAAATGCATCATTGAACAGAATGATAACTTTATGATCAATATGGTCATGCTCTCACAAGAGAACCTAAATTCCAAATGTCACAGATCATTTTACAGTAAAACATATTGGTAATACTGGTAACAGTTTAAATATTTATTTATCAAAAATATTTGTTTCTTACTCATGATGACATCTCTCTTTTTAAAGGTTTTATGACAAAGTGAATTTCTATTATAAAATTACTGGTATATATTGATCAAACCATGCATTTTATGGTTAGTGAAATTAAAGTTTTGGTTGAGTTATAAAAAAATCAATCTTATCATACAAAATATCATACCTCCTTGAACAAGCTCCATAAGTAAATCTGAATCTTTCTGTTTGACAGCATGCATTATGTGGGGCAGTGTCGTGATATTCATACTTTCATCTGTCATAACGCCTTGCAAATTTTTCAGGTTGTCCAAGTTTACCCACTTCCATTGAAATTTATCCGGAGCATCAACAAATGGAGTCATAGGACTGAATCCTCTTGCTGAGAGTGAAAGTGTCTTTTCTGCATTCTTTTCATGTGACCTGGTTTGCAACTTTCGATAATACTTTTGCATATGTAGGAGAGCTAAATTCAAGGTGTCTCTAAGTTCTGAACCTTCTGCATCTTCATTGAGTTTCAGCAAAAATTCATTAATGAAAGCAGCAGCCTTTTGGAAATCTATAAAATTGAAAGTAATTGAAATCCACAGTAAATAAAATATAATCACATTTTCTGAATAAAAATAGTTTATCTATACTCTGTCGATGGTTCTCTTTTCTCTAAATTTACATAATATTATGATAAGTATCTGTTTGTGAAGTACAATTTGAAATTGACCTTTTTACCTAGAGAAATTAACAAAAATAAAAAAAATATTTGTTATGCAGATTCATTATCGGAAAAATCTGCAATTGTTTTAATATTCAGAGGGTTCTTTAAACAACTTGCACAATTTTTCAGCATAATCATCAGAGTACCTTCATGTCTAGCTGCAGAACTGTAGCTCCACGGAAAATTCGGGTTGACGGACCGTGGAGCTACAGGTCCACCCATATCAAAAACTATATATTTATTCCGCACAAAAAGTTGCGCGCAGTTTTGGACTTATTAAACTCATTTCGGAATATATTCTGTAAATATTTTCATACCAAAAAATTCATGAGAGAAATTACTACTGATTCGCCACTTTACTTGCCCCAAATGTTTTCCTAAGCATCCTAACTGACCTCCGAAATTGAAGTATGCTAATTTTACATCGGGATCAAGAGTCGCCATTTTTACCTGTAAACAAACCACACCATTTCACTTTACGGGGCTTGTGAGAGTGTTTAAAAGATATTCAGAGGCAAGTTAAGTAATGCCATCTTAATCAAATGTCTCAGGAATTTTTTGGTATTGAGATTTTCACAGAATATATTCCTTAATTAGGTTAATAAGTCTAAATCCGCGTGCAACTTTTTGTGTGCAATAAATATACAGTTTTTTATATGGGTTGACCTGTAGCTCCACGGTCCGTCAACCAGAATTTTCCTTGGAGCTACAGTTCTGCAGCTACTTCATGCCATATGCAATGCAGAATCCCTAGTATAGACTTTTTAAATTTTAGACATGTTCTTCAACCTTAAATACAACATACAGAAGAGGCATTTCAAGAAGAAATTTTTGAATTCTTTTATTTAATATATGAGTATGAACCTTGAGATATAGAAAAATTAAGTAAAATGTGGTGCAAAACATCTAAGGACAGGAGAATTTAAATGTGATGGATTTTGATAACCTTTGTAATTAATGAAAAATGCAAACATATAGAGGATAAAACGGCGTTGGAATATATTGGCATGGTGCAATAAAGCTGAAATTCTTCCTTAATCTTTGAACTCAATGTCCGCACTGCTATCAAAGTTTGTTTACAGGATAAGACGTGCGTTGCGACCTGATCAGCTTACCTTTCCGTTTTATTCCCATTTTGTTCAGTCACAAAAATTTGTCTAAAACATTGAAATTAATGTGCATGCTTAAATATTGAGGACTGCGACAAATCGCAAGAACCCATGGTGGGTTTATTGACCTCCATCATGTTTACGATCCCATGTTAGGTGCCCTCGGCAGCCATTTGTTATTTTCCCATGATGCAATTGTTGCGGAAGAGTGTTCAACTTGCCACCAAAATATCAAATAAATCCTAATTATTACTTTGTTTCGTGAATAAAAGTATCATCATAAGCAATTTGATGTCTAAAATTAACAAATTTCTATAAATAAAACATTTTGATACAAAAATAACATCCATTAAACTCTTGAACTATATTTTCATGCGCCATTCTGTTGCTATGTATTCGTCCGCCTTCGAAACGGCGGGAGGCATGTTTATTTTTGCGATAATTTTTCTTTCGCTTGTCCTGGCAGAAGTACATTATAGAGAATACAAAAAAAATACATATATATTTTTATCGAAATAAATGATAATTTTACGTATAGACTATATACATTTCTTAAAAACACATAGATTAAAGAAATTACCAATAACGTTAATTATGAATTAAATCGAAAAAATATTATTTTACTATTTTGTAAAAAGATGAATATTTATCAAGAATGAAACAGCTTTTTTCATGAAATAACCTTTTTTTTTCTCTTCCCCAGTAACACAAAATTTAGTTTGCATTAGACATGTTAGATAAGGCCTATATAGTTATATATTTGATATGTATACTGACGTCAAATGTAAGATATTAATCAAATTAACAATAACATTTTGCTGGAAATGCACACTATATTTTTTATAATAAATCTGAAGTAAATGCAATTTTTGTAAGGATTAACATTTCTATGAAATTAAAATAAAAAAAATATCCCCCGCAAATATTTTGTAAAATAGGAAATTTCATGCAACTTCTGATAAATGTCATACACCCAAAGTTGTTTAAAATTTAATTTTAAAAAGCCGCTGTTTGTTTAATTGTATAATATATCTAATAGCCATAATATATAGGTATGGTGAGTTTCGCGAGGTCAATGTCACACGAGTAGAACACGAACGACCTTACTAATTAACATCCTTCGTTACGTGCGCCATTTTCTTTCTTGTTTTGATTAGAGGGGGGAACCTAAATAAATCCACCATCATCTGCTTTATTTGAACTCCTGAAAGTAAAATAACTTATCGAAGAGGGAGTTCAGGCATTCTTGTTATGGCAGATACGGATAAACTTAATATAGACAGTATAATAGCTAGATTACTTGAAGGTAAGTTTTGGTTGTTAGATATGTCAAACAATCTCTCAAGTAGTTCTTCCGGCTGAAAAGGTGGAAAACGGTTGCTCTAACCTACGCAATTTCAACGACTTTGGGCATAACTTAACATCTTTTAGATAAAAAAAACTTTCAATAGTTAAAATTGCATTGAAGAATATGTAACAAGAATGTTATTTTGCGCATTGTTTATTCGGTAGCAGATTCAATGGCAGATCTGTGTTGATCAAAAACAGAGATAACATTTTGTGAACTATTTGCCAAGTATTATGTTATTTCTCGTGTTGTCTTCACACAAATTACAAGAAAATAATATTTTTTGCTTCTCGTTCGTTGTTTCTGTTTTAATTATCGTATTTACTCTGTGCATTGTGTTTACTCGTATGAATAAATTCAACATATACAGAATATATATGAGTGTAAACTAGGTTGGACAGTTTTCACCTAATAAACATCAAAGGTTGGTCTATTTAAGCATATACTGCTCCAGCCCAGTATGTATGTCAGAGTATATATACTGTATTTATTGAATTTATTTCCTGTAATTCATCATTGAGACGTGTACAGAAATCTAGAAGAATAGTACTCATAAAAAGCAATTTATTGAATAAAATTTAATTGTAACGTCAAGCGGATATATTTTTTTTTTTTTGGCGAAGCCATTGTGATGTCATCAAAAAAGTTTATACATGTGTTAACTTTTTATTCTAACCAATGAAATAGCACATTGCAAACAGATATGGAATTATACTGTAGTATAACATAAATATGGGTTATATAGTGTATACTCTATCTCATCAAGGAATTTAAACAATAAATTTTTTCATTTCTTTCTTTCTATATAGTCAGGGGATCTAGACCAGGAAAGAATGTTCAGCTGACAGAGTCAGAGATCCGTGGTCTATGCCTTAAGTCACGGGAAATTTTCCTTAGCCAGCCTATATTGCTGGAATTGGAGGCCCCATTAAAGATATGTGGTAAGTTGATTAATGAAAATATTATGAGTGTTTCTCACTTAAAAGCAAGCACCACACATTTCGACCTCAACACAGTTATCAACATGATGTTCAGATGTTGAGTCATATAAAAAACATTGGGAAGAGTTATAACACAAAAAAAAGATTTCTGTTTTGACATTATCGCCGAGTTCTGCAGTTGCAACAAGTTTGAATCTTAATGAATAACAAATTAAAGTAATTGATGATATTGAAATGAAAAGTATCTTTGTTTGGATCAATAGTTTGTACAATATTTATAACCGATATGTTCAGGCCTAATGTTGATTACCATGGTAGGATATTTGTGTTGAGTATTCAGTTGAGCATTTGAGGGTTGATATTGCATCTGAAACATTGGGGGCTCTGTGGGCCATTACTTGACATTTACTTCTCCTCATTGATAATTGTTTAAAAACCCTTTGGTTTTTCATACTCAATACTCCTTTCCAATCCTAAAAAGTAACTCAACAGTCATTATTTCCTGAAGGAAAAAACACATCTGTTGCATATAACTCGGTGTTCCTCATTGCATTACCATTCACTTTCACAAAAGTAATGGGTATAGGAATCATGCAATTGAAGGAAAAGTCAAATGAAGAAACTATATAAGATGTATAAAAATGGTGAAAACATCTGTATTGTGTATGATTTATTCTACAGGTGACATCCATGGTCAATATTATGACCTATTACGTTTGTTCGAGTATGGTGGATTCCCCCCAGAAAGCAACTACCTGTTTCTCGGAGATTATGTAGACAGAGGAAAGCAGTCACTGGAAACAATCTGTCTTCTCCTGGCCTACAAAATCAAATACCCAGAAAACTTTTTCCTCCTCCGTGGAAATCATGAGTGTGCCAGCATCAACAGAATCTATGGGTTTTATGATGAATGTAAGTTCCTGTTGAAATTCCTGTCTCCATGTTGTTTAGGCATAAAGAATGTTTAATCTCTTGTAAATTTATATATTAACAGCAATTTCTATATATTTTTTTTTTTTTTTTTGTAGGCAAAAGACGATACAACATTAAGTTGTGGAAGACCTTCACAGATTGCTTCAACTGCTTACCAATTGCAGCCATTATTGATGAAAAAATATTCTGTTGTCATGGCGGTAGGTTATTGTGATAGCTCTAAGTTTTTGTATCGCTAAGCATGTTAAATGTAGCAATTGTCTGAAAATATATTCCTCCAGGTGACACACTAGCCATAAAATCCTGAAATAAGGCACTACATAAAAATAAAATGAAGAATTTATAACCTCAGTCAGTCTTCTTTATTTGAGATCTGATTTATAAAGTATTGTCTGTTCTCTAATGATGAAAGATGATTAAGAAACAGTACTGATATGAACAAAAGTATTATTTCATTGCATTGTTATACATGTATATTGTAGGTTTAAGTCCTGACCTACAGTCCATGGAACAAATCCGACGAATCATGAGGCCCACAGACGTTCCAGATCAAGGTCTTCTATGTGATCTCTTGTGGTCTGATCCAGACAAAGAAACAATGGGATGGGGAGAAAACGACAGGGGGGTGTCCTTCACATTCGGAGCAGAAGTTGTTGCCAAATTCTTACACAAACACGATCTTGACCTTATTTGTAGAGCTCATCAGGTATATATAACCTTGTCAATCTTGAATTACAATGTTTTTCTACTCTGTCGATTGCCTAGTGTTCAATGATCTTGTTAAATTAGTGTCATGTAATGATTATTAATTTTTTGCGACAGGTGGTAGAGGATGGATATGAATTTTTTGCAAAACGACAGCTGGTCACACTATTCTCGGCGCCCAACTACTGTGGTGAATTTGACAATGCAGGTGCTATGATGAGTGTAGATGAGACACTCATGTGCTCCTTCCAGGTGAGTTCCATTTTAATATCAGTTAATTTCATAATATATGATATTGTCTTAAAAACTTACTTAATTTACATTTGGTGCTAGAAGGTGGTCTGTTATACGATATGAAAGTTTTAAGTAGACATGTGTTTCTTTGGAGTTATTATGAACTATTCTCGTTCAGTCAGACATTTTGTCTATTTATTGCTTTGAAGCTTTGCAAGACTAATTATAAAGATGTTATTTTTTTAAATTCTTAAAAGTAGAATTTGTAAGTGAAAAAATGGTATTGGCGCTTTGTATGCATTTTCAAACAAATTTTCATTTCATATTGATATATGTACATGTATTTGTTTTGCAGATACTTAAACCTGCAGACAAAAAGAAGTTTCCATACGGTGGACTAAATGCAGGCCGACCTGTCACCCCACCACGGGGTCAAGCTAAGGGCAAAGGAAAAATGTAGGGGACTGGCAAAACAAAGACCCACCTTCAAGTTTTTAGTGTAACTCAGACAACACGGAAATGTAAACACCATATCACCAGATTCATTTGATTTCACTGTACTCATCGGGCGACATGAATTTTGCGAATTGCATAGAACGGTTTTCTGAAGCCGACAGTGTTGTTATTGGTGAATACATTGTGATTAAAAAAAAAAGCTCATGGCAATCCAAGCCTAGGGAATTATTCATTTGTATATACATGTGTTGTGCATTTGAGATATAAAAAGAGTAATGACTTTCCTATAGCTTTTGTGTAGTGTAATTGATAGAATTGTGTAAGAGCTAGGAGCAAACTGTCAGAGGTCCTGACTATAATAGACTGGTGGAAATGCGGACGGGGATGGGAGAAAGTGCAAAACTGTATAATAAATCTGTTGTAATATAAAACATGCTTGGGCTCTTCGGCTTTCTTTCAAAATCCTCATTTCCTCCAAAACTTTATGTGAGTTGAGATCTTTTGTGTAATTGCTGTTGTACTCAAGTACTTGTAGATAATACTGTACACCTTTATAACTTTTATCTCAAATAGAAAGTGTTATTTTATTTTTGTGTAAATAATGTTACTATCGATATTTATTGTAACTGCATGGTCATTTTACTGCATTCCTGGTAATAGTATGTGTACGATGAAATAGCAAGTAAGCCAAACATAAACTTTCACTCCGCATTAATAATGATGTCCTTCAGTAGAAAGCATCCCAACGGATGCATTTGCTGTTGAAAGAAATTTTTATAAATATGAAGAACAAATAAAGGATGTTTTCTATTTTTATGAGTTTGTTTCCTTACTTTCATTTATAAGGAAAATCTTAAGGTATGCCCCATTCTGAGAGTGGTAGCTGTAGACTGTGTTCAACCAATCTCTAGAAAATTAAATAGACAGTGAACAAATCTTTCATTATACATTTATACATCACCAATTCACGAGGTCAAAGGCCACCAAGTTACTGCAAGTACATTTTCTCTGCCAATGTTTTTGAATGACAAAAATGCTAAATACAAGGATTTCTTGTTTAAAGATGTTCATTAGATTTTGGAATGGAGGCATGCATTTACGATTGGATTATTATTAAATGCATGTACTAACAATCAAATCATCTATGCGATTCAGTGCAACTTGAATGGGAGACAGCATGACAGTACAAAAATTTCGTGGAAGATTCTAGCTAGGTAATTTACTAGGCCATTTAAAAACCCAGATGCACCAATCTTCTTTGGAAATTGAACACAGATTATTTTGGCAAGATAAGCAAGCTTTTTATCGGATTTGATAATCTCCCAAGGTCCCCAAATCCCTTGTTAGAAGCTCAACACAACATGCAGTTCATCCTAATTCTTTGTTTTGTCTGCACAACAGCTGAGATCTCCATTATAGTTGTATAACATGTACTTGTGTGACAAAACCATATTCATTATGCCTCAATGTTCTTTCAAACATGCTGTACATGGAAAGAATACTGGAAACTTGTCAAGAGAGAACAATTTCCACTCCCCACACCCCCTCCAAAAATTCAAAAAGTCAATGTTGATATATTAAGCGAATTTTACTCACAAATGCAAACTGGAAAGTGTTTTTTGTACTTGTACAAAATTTAGGCATAACGATACACATTTCATACCACCAGAGTTGCAAACAGTTTTTAATCGCTTAAAAATTCTGTCAAATTAAGGTCGTGCAAGCTCAATATGCACATCAAAGTCGCAAAAGTAGGCATTATCCAACAAATAGATAAAATGTTGAGACAATATATGATAAGGATCAAATTTGGTCCCCATAAATCAGCATTATTTACTGGTAGTATTTAGGTATGTCAGGTTGTTCTGACATTCTGCTTAATAATTGATATAAGATATATTGTTTAATAACAATTTGTCTCTGCATTCACTAGCAATGTACCATAGAAGGATTTCAGAAATGGCCCTGTTTTTTGGAATCGAAAAAAAATCTATTTTAACTAGCTTATTCAAATAGGAAAAACAGGGCATCTTTGAACCAGCAAACCTTTTCTGTCTGTGATTTGTTGGATAATTACAGCTTTCAAGTCAATAAAAATCTGATCAAGTGCGCTTTCAATGTTTTCTGGATATAAAAACGCTTCAAAATATATAACAATATTATGCAAAATATTCTAAATGAAGGTAAAACTAAGAATAAATTACATATGGACCTATATAAATCTGTACAGAGTTCACCTAATATCTTAATGTTTATTTTAGGGGACCATTTTCAACCCTAATCATACATGTATATAACCCTAAAAAGCCTAAGGAGGCTGGATGGTCAACAAATTAACCATCAGATCTACCTAAACTTTTAAGATATGATTTGTTTAGCTATAAATTATTGTTTGGTAAAGAAAAAATCCATATATTTTACCTTTTAAATTTGGGTATTTTCCTATATTTTTATATAGACCTCTTCTTATCAAGGAGATCAATACAGTCTAAAAATGGCCATGACCATCGAGTCCTCTTAAAATGAGAATAACAAAGAATGAAAATATTGGTAATTGAATTCCATTCAAATGTGTGATGTTTTCACTTATCAGAAGCACCTAACAGGTAAATCTGTTGAAAATACAATATCATGTATGAAAAAAGAAGTGAATTACATAATCTCAATTCCAAACCAATAAAACAATGCATGTTTAATATTCTGGACTCTGTCTAGTACTTGTAAAATAAAATTCACAAACTCATCAATAACATGCATGTAATTGACCAAATTGAATATACTTTATAAAATAAAACAATGGAGATACTAATGGATAATACATGTACTGGTATGTTCCTCAAAATGTTAAGTTAACAAAATTAAAAAAAAAAAAAAAACAACAATGAAATCAGCTCAGATTACCATAAGAATTTACAATTCAACAAATCTTAAACACATGTAGATAAAATATTTACACAAATATGTATGTATACACATATTTAACAACAGGAATGTTTGCGATTATGATAAAATGTTTTTAATGTATGCCACACTGTTTAATTAAAAATAAAACACAAGCAGAATTCGCTGTTTTCATTTTAAAAAATGCACATACGGTAATTCGCCTCTCTGTCATTCAAGGTGTGCTATTACACAGCTGCCTGTCGTTGAGATCACCGACTTTATGCTCAATGAATTCTGGGAGTATCAATTGAATGGTGGGATTGTAAGTCACACACAGGGTAAATTTGGGACAATACTCTGCTTATAAATAACTTCAGGTAGTGTCAATCCTGATCATTCTGAGCTTGTAATTGTCAGCCAGTACACACGCAGCCTCGTTAGATCCTCCACAGTAGTGGGAGGAGGAGAAAACTGTCATCAGCCGACCTTGTTGTTGTACCTGGACCAAAAACAAACAGATGACCATGAGTATCCTCGAAGCTCATCAATCTGACACAAAAAATGCGCATACATGTACCGGGTATGTGAATACCGGTACTGATAAATGATTTTGTGAGTAGGTTAGGTTTTTATTTTCTTTGACAAATCAATTTTTTATCTAACTAGAAAATTAAGTAAGTATTACAATACATGCAATAGTTTAGATGTGATTCTGTACTGGCATGGCATTTTCACCCAGCTGTAATGATGTAGCCCTCTTCAATTTTTTTTTTAAATCTGAAGTTTTCCACACAAAAAATATGTACATAGAGTATATAAATATTAAATGAAGTGGGAGAGGGAAACATTCTTGCAGCTATATTTTACTCTCCATCCTGATGGCTTGGTGAACAAATGTTGGCTTTTAAGTATTAAGCTTTACCTGAAATCCATTCTCCTGAACTTCGTGTGCTCTAATGACATGTGAAAGTCCGTTTTTGTCCAGAAAAGCCATTAGTGCCTCACAACTAAAGAAATAGGCAGTCCCTCGTCTCGTGTTGTAAATGAATCCGTTGTGTTCCTTCAAGTCTTTAATATTTTCTGGTGTCATCAAATCCATGCTTTAAAATCAAAGGATTGTTCATTATATCATGTCATTGAAAAAAGTCATGCAGTTGGCTTGCTCTTTGCTCTTCTCTTAGTAAAGAACAATATGTATACTATACAAAAATGTGAATGTTAAGTATTGTTACAAAAATAACTTGCAGATATCTAGATTTATACAGGACATCTACCTGACTGGATCACTCCACATGATTTCCCAGGCCAATGAACTCTCCACCTCTGGGTCCTTTAGAGGCACTGGAATCTTGTTAATGTTCTCAATGTTTAAATCAGAGCAAGGTATTCCACCATGAACACAGAATATCTAGAGATAGAACAGGAGCTTAGATTATTCTTATTCTTCAGGACATTTTAACATGCATTAAAACATGAATTAATCTTGATAGCTGTTAAAAGAAAGTACAAGTGCAATCCATGTACCTGAACAAACAGTGCATCATTATTATACACTACCTTTTCTATCAATGCTTGACTACAAACAATAGTAGTTCAAATTCACATGTGGTTATTTAATATAATCATCCACTGTAGCAGCTATTGGCTGACTACATGTATTTAGTCACATTATCATCCACAGAAGCAGCTATTGGCTAACTATTTACTCACTTCATAATCCACTTAATTAAGCAGCTTTTGGATAATTATTTACTGTACTCACTTTCTCATCCACTGTAGCAGCTATTGGCTATTTACTTACTGTATCATCCACTGTAACAGCTATTGGCTAACTATTTACTCACTTTATCATCCACTGTAACAGCTATTAGCTTACTATTTACTCACTTTATCATCCACTGTAGCAGCTATTGGCTATTTACTTACTGTATCATCCACTGTAACAGTTATTGGCTAACAATTTACTCACTTTATCATCCATTGAGCAGCTATTGGCTAGTTACTCACTTTATCATCCACCAGCAATTATTGGCTAACTATTTAGTACCCACTTTATCATCCACTGTAGCAGCTATTGGCTAACTATTTACTCACTTTATCATCGACTGTAGCAGCTATTGGCTATTGACTAACTATTTACTCACTTTATCATCAACTGTAGCAGCTATTGGCATGGCATCAAAACACTCATTGACAGCTTCCCAAACCTGGAGTCCGACTGACTCCCCAAACTTCTGAACACATTCACTGTCAAAACACAACACAAAAAAATTCACTTACAGTTTTAAAAAATATGTTCAAGTTGTTTAATGTGATGAATACAACAACAAGCAATTTTAACACAATGAACAATTTAACCATTAAATCAATGAATGACCTTCAACTTTACCAGTTGATTAAACTTCTTGGAGATCATATGTTTGATATCTAGTAGTCATTCTTCAAGTCTTAACACTTTTAAAATTACTTTTCAATGGACAATTTATTGTATTGAACCTTACATACTAACAGTGGTAGTTCTTTTGGTGGAAACTTTAAACTTTACCTTCTTGTATCAAGGAAAAAAAACAACTTTCATGTGAAAGAGTTTTATGAGTAATCAGAGTATGAACAGGAAATATTCAGTATTTATACTTACTTTTTAAAAGAAAACATTTCCTGGACTGATCTCAGTTCATGGTTCCCTCTCAGCAGATAAAATTTATTTTGAGCTAGCATTTTCTGTGCAAACAGGTAAGAAATCACCTAGAAAATGAAAAGAAGAATTATAATTATAATTAAATTAAAGTTCCCAAAACAACTATATATTCAGATTTCTCTTTTATATATTTTAAAAATACATGTAAAGGGAAATATTTTGGTGACAGAGTGTCAATATTTTCAAATTAATTAACAGTGACACCTTCATTTATATGTTTGACTGGGTTTTAATAAGCTGCAACTGAAAATGTCAAAGCTATTGTAAATGAAGTGACAAAATTAGTAGGTAAAATCTAATTTTTATGCAGATACATATTGGTGTGTGAAAATTTATTAAATTGAGGAAGAAAGTAAACAAGAGAAAGCAATAGCATACAATAGGGGTACCCTATATGCAATATTATGCAAAAAAATAACTAAGTTCAACAGGTGTTTTTTTTCCATAAATTATCAAAAATGAAAATCCAAGTAATATGCACATCTCTGATATATGTACAACTGATCTGCATAACAACAACTTATTATCTTAAAAACTGTAAGAGGAGTTATCCGTACAATAGGGGTACCCTTTTGGCAGCCGTCCGCCCACCATTTTCACAATTTCAATAAATGGATTTTTCCTTTGGAAAACCCGATTAAAAAAATGTGCATGTTTTTGAGACAGAATGTACAAGATACCTTGTAAGAGATGTACAGCTATCAATGTAGTAAAATCTCTTGAATATAACACATGTATTGATTTCCAATAGCTTGCTTTGCCATTGGTCAATGTCTGATAATCAAATGAAAATGACATCCCTAATCCTATCTGTTTTACTAATTAATACATTGTACATTACTTACCTCTATTCCATACTCTCCTCTATCTACATAGTCCCCTAGGAACAAGAAAGAAGCTGGAGTCAGCAGGGGTCCCATCCTCCAGAGAGCCTTCTCAAAACAGACCAAATCCCTGTAGTTACCATGTATATCTCCTGTAACAGACAATAATACTGGTCATTCACAAGTAGCCAAAGAAAATTTTCAAACATAACATTTCATTGTACATATTACTGGTACATACCGTACATGCAAAATGAAAACAACCCTGATCAAATACAAGATTAACTCATATCAGATACAAATTCATGTACATGTAATTCTGAAAGTGGGACAAAGGGTAGGCATACAAATGTATAAGTATACAGTACATAATTTTCCTCTTTTTAATGTTGATTGGGAAAATATCGTGATGGTAATTGCAATATGTTCATGGTTTAGATCATTTTTATGCAAATTAAGCTACAGTCAATTCTGAAACAATAATTCTATTTTTGTGAACTTACATCCATATACATCTGCAGGTATTTTTGCAATATGTTACACACAAAAAAATTTATTTCTTCCTATGTATTAAAAAATAAAACATGAAATCAATGTATATACATGTAATTATAGAAATAAATGACTTCTTACCAAGAATGTATACAGGGGATTTCAGTTTGACCAATCGTGGCTCCAGACACAAGGTGTCCTTGAGCTCTCTACACAAGGTCAGTAGACACTTAGCGAGGGCATTGGTGTCCACCTGTCCCCAGTCAAAGCCAGGCTGTACATGAAAGGGAGGAACATCAGTTCCCAAATCAACAACATGGTACATGTATTATATTTTTAAAAAATCTCATCACTTGTTGAAAGTTTGACATCAAAAACGTTTCACTCAATCATAAATCATGAGAAATATGATGCATTTAGGTATCTCATTTATCCAATTATATATAAAAATTGGATGCATATTACACTGAATCAAAGAGAGTGCTTTTCCAAGCAAATTACATGCTACTGTATTTCATTCTCGTACTTGAATTCTGATTATCAGGCAACATAAATTTTTCAAAACATGTATATAGTATCGGTAATTACCTTTGCTGGGCCCCCATTATCTCCCTTGATAGCTCTCTCAAAATACCTAAGACCAGTCAGCATTTCATTGGGATGAGATTTCTACAAATAAATCTTCAATGATTGAGCCTGTTGTGAAAGGTTTATATTTATTTATAACTAAGCTTAGGCTATTGAGTATCTGAAGAAAGAGAAATTTAAAAAAAATTCAACACTCACTGCATTGAATGAATCTATTGATGGCATTCTCTGAAATCTTGAAATGTCTCCCTCTAAATGACAGGCAGCACTCTCTGTCACAGCAGATGTTCCTACAGAAACAAAAATAAAGAGGGTCATCAAAATTGAAAATGGAACAAATGTATTGGTATTTTCATAGAGGATTAAATCTATCAACTAAAGTGAAACAATTTCCTAAAAATAAAATCTACAATTGAAAGATAATTAAAATGCTTTAAAATTTCTTTTTAAAAAAATATCAACGCAAATATGATTTGTTGGTCCCAAACCACAAACTTTCACACAAATCAAAACAACGTGAATCCCTTATTGAAAGCAGATAAACACCCCCCACCAAAAAAATGCCAACGCATGTGAGAAATTTTTGCAAGGTTGATAAGAGCCTTGTCTTCATGAATATTTCTTGCCACAAACCAGTCTTCAAATGTCTTGGTTATTTTATTTTCCAGATAATCTACATCTTGACCATGAAAATAAGATGCCGCGAACAAGTTTATCTTTGGTAAATCGCGAAATAAAGTTGGTTTACAGTATATCATTTACATGTATGTATGCATTTGGTCCACAAATTATACCTTGTAGATCCCATAGTTTGACTACATCAGACAACACTCCTGTTCGCCGGACTTTAACAGTGTGTGTGGCTAGTTCATATCTAATGTGGTTGACAAACCTCCCGGCCGATAAAGGTCTCCCTTCAGGAAGCTTGAATACCTCCATTTCTGCATCTGTTCAAGAGAATGACATCTACCAGTATATAAAATCTCATGCGCTGTTACAGACTGATTCAAGTCAGACCTCTCAATTACGCCTACAATGTATATTCTGATGGTTGTCACTATCATCAACTAAATAAAGAAATTAACTTAAAGAGGTACTGACTTTCCCAAAACACTGGAAATTGCTAAACTTTTTATAATATAAATGTATAACTATGCTGCTTCTGGTACTGAGACAGGAATCTTACCTGTGGCAGTCAATTTCCTTGGAGGAGAAGATTTGACAGAATCCAAGAGCTTTGGCCGACATCTCTTCAAGGGTGGTTCCATACCGGTAGTTTCTCCATTTTGATTTGCGCTGCTTTCAGCTCTATAGTATGAAATTACAATATCAGTTTTGGATTTTTTTTCATCAAATGATTGATGGACCCCAGATTACATGTTTTCAGAAGGCATGGGACACCTCTATATTGAGACATTTTTTCTTCCAAAATGAACCATAAAACAAACAATAATCTTATAATTTTTTTTTCTTTCACAATCCTCATGTTTAATGAAATAGGTTTAGGAGTTCCTAGTAATGAGTTCAAAACTTGCTAAGGTTTTTACAATTTTTACCTTTCTATAATAATATTCAAAAAGCATTCAAGCTCTAATATGGTGAGGTGAATATAATTTGATTATGATGTAATTTTATCCACATTGATATCTAAAGTGTCCCATACCACCTTACACACAGGTGTATTTGCTTGGTTAAAATGCTACCCTACTGACCCTTTAAGACTGGCCACACAGGACTGGGGCAACCTGAACAGAACAGATGTCCCTCGGAACTTCAGCTGTCCGACAGCGGTCAAAAACTCCCCTAGGGGGAGCTTGTTCTTTGTCTCATTTCCAAATAACCTACAAAGTAAGCAAGACTCAACATTTGGGATTTTATTTGAATGAAGGTCAACCATTACCTGAAGCAAAGGTGGGGTACTCACTTTGCACTTTTCTGTGCATCTTCAGTGACGGCATCATCATCCAGGGATAGACCTTTGATTTTCCGAATATCTCTGACCATACATCTTAAAAGCAATAACAGAACGTATACACAGTAAGTTACAATATAAGGATAACTGAATTTTTAAAGGGTAAAAAAAAAAAGAAAAATGCAGGACTTTTCCCTCCATCATATTGTTTTATCAGCAAACATAATCAAGTAATCAAAGATTAAGGCTCAGCTTCATTTTTTTCTTTTATTGCAAAATTGTTCCCTCACTTGCCTACTAGGTGAACTATAAATCATATGATTCCAGTCAGGCAAAACTTACTTGAATTCCTCAAACTGCAGAAAACCATCCATGTTTTGATCATAGAACCTAAAGATGTATCTGCACCTCACTTCTGCTGGCATTCCACCATGTTGAGTGGATGGCTCTAATGCTGCCAATCCGACCAGGATATCCTTAAACTGTAATATGTTCTTCTTGTGGAAATCAAAAGACCTGTCAACAACAAAATTAAACCCATGTTTATTGTTGCCTTTACTATTGTTTCATTGTAAATCTGTATTGAATGAAATTTTTTTTTTTTTAGAAAATCTCAGTATATTACTCATACTTTAGACACAATTACTCTGCAGTATTCTTGGAAAAATATTAACTGGCATGGACTAGCAAATACATGTACATGTATGCCCCATGTAAACATTGACAGTACATAAAAATAACACCATCTCAAACATATTTTTCAACATATTTTTATCTAAATTTGATTTTTTCTTTTTTCTCATAATCACATCATCATCAAAAACAAAGTCACAAAAAAATTACCTGAATAGAGCTTCGACTTGCTCAGCTTTTGCCCCTTTGTGAACAATGTATTCCTTGAAGACAGTTTTGTTCATCATTGAACAGGGCAAGCACCAGTCCATGAATTCATAATAAAGAAGTTCTTGTTCTACAACAGACATAGTTATACATCTTCATGCAGTTCAAATTTGGTATCTCAAACATTAAAATCCATATATACATGTAAGTAAGCAGAAGAAACAACTCTGTATCTTAGAATTAACTTTTTTGAGGATTATTCCATGAACAACGGGTGTCAAGTGGGTGAAAATAAATATAAGTGAAAATGACCAAAAGTTTTCAGCAAAGCAGAATGAGATACAAAACTAAAAAATCTAACACTCAAATAAGCGAATAAAAGAGAAATTAATTAAGCATTTTAGCTATTTCCAAGCCAAGAAGTATAAATAATGCAGCTGCAGCTGCACTTTGACTATGGGCTGACCTTTCTTGCCCAGTTTGGCGGACTTGACCACAGCCTCCTGGGCTGACAGCTGGGAGGAGTCTTCTTTCTCTGTGTCAATGTAGTCCATGCCCATCTCACTCAGAGAATTCATTTGCAGGGTCTCTAGCAAAAAAAAATTATTAAAGAAAACATCACAATCTTGTAAATCCATTTTATTTCTTTAAAAAAAAAAAACAGTATTAAACAAGAGGCCCATGGGCCTTAACGGTCACCTGAGTACCATAGCCAATACACAAAATCGTCGAGGAGTCTCATAAATGCATTTAATTGAGTTTCACAATGGATTAGAAGATTATAATAATGTAATGACATACACCTCCCTACCTGAAATCTTTTGGAAAGGACTCTTAACCCTATAATTTAGCACAAGACTTGAAGCTCTTAACAGAGTGTATGACATACTATAGAAGAGGTGCCCAGATTCCATTCAATTTATTTATCCCACGTATGTTTACGTACAAAACAGGTTTTATGTTTATATGTTTTCATAGATAAACTAAAACAAGGTGGCTTGTATACTACTTATTACTTTACTATTAACAAGTCTATTTGTTTATCTTAAAAAATTTAAAAACTGTTTTTGTTCAAAATATTTGCATAACTATTTTGATCATACAACTTTATAATTACATTCTATTTAATGATTTATTACTAAATATGAACAGCCAAGGAAGATAACTCAATTATGAAGAAGCAAGGGAAGATAACTCCATTATCTGTTATAACCCTCTTCCCTGAACTCTTTTCAAATGCTTTCACAATATCTTATCAATAACTTTGATGGACAGCTTCATTATTTTTCTATATTCAATGATTAATTACTAAATATGAACAAGCTAAGGAAGATAACTCCATTAGGAAGAAGCAAGGGAAAATAACTCCATTTACTGTTTACCCCCCCCCCCTTTCAACTCTTTCCAAATGCTCTCCAAATGCTAGGTCATGAACCCTGACTTAGGGATCATGAATTTCACAATTTAGGTAGAGGAGTTCATAACCATGCATTCAGTTTTTTGCCCACATGTGTGGGAGTAAAGATTTTTAAGATTTAATACATTTTTACTATATGGCTATATTGGCCCCACCCTAGGGCCTAAACTCCTGTCTCAGGGGTCATGAATTTAAAAATTTAGGTAGAAGACTTCATGGACATCATATCCATGCATTTACTTTTTCACAAATATATACGGGAGTATAGAAGAAGATTTTCTAAGATTTAATACATTTTTACTATATGGCCATTTTGGCCCCACCCTTGAGCCTGAACCCCTGACCCAGGGACCATAAATTTCACAATTTAGGTAGAAGACTTCATGGACATCATATCCATGCATTTAGTTATTCACAAATATATATGGGAGTAGAGGAGAAGATTTTCTAAAATTTAATACATTTTTACTATATTGCCATTTTGGCCCCAC
This sequence comes from Magallana hongkongensis, assembly GCA_016163765.1. Taxonomy (NCBI): domain Eukaryota; kingdom Metazoa; phylum Mollusca; class Bivalvia; order Ostreida; family Ostreidae; genus Magallana; species Magallana hongkongensis. The sequence goes on from WFKH01010931.1 coordinate 36,889,568, forward strand.
CCTTGAGCGTGAAACCCTGACCCAGGGACCATAAATTTCACAATTTTGGTAGAGGGCTTCATGGACATCATATCCATGCATTTAGTTTTTAACAAATATCTATGGGAGTAGAGAAGAAGATTTTCTAAGATTTAATACATTTTTACTATGTGGCCATATTGGCCCCACCCTAGAGCCTAAACCCCTGACCCAGAGACCATAAATTTCACAATTTTGGTAGAGGGCTTCATGGACATCATAACCATGTATTTAGTTTTTCACAAATATCTATGGGAGTAGAGAAGATTTTCTAAGATTTAATACATTTTTACTATATGGCTATATTGGCCCCACCCTAGAGCCTGAACCCCTGTCCCAGGGGCCATGAATTTCACAATTTTGGTAGGGGGATTCATGGACATCATAACCATGCAATCAGTTTTTTCCTCACATGTGTGGGAGTAGAGAAGAGGATTTTTGAAAATTTGGCTGTTTTTTGCATATTTGGCCCCACCTGTGGCACCCTGGGGGTGGTAGAGCCACCAATTTCACAATTTACATTCCTCTTACCATAGAGATGCTTCACACCAAAAATGGAAACAATTGGCCTTGTAGTTTTTAAGAAGAAGTTAAAAATGTAAATTGTTAACGCACGACGACGGACGAAAACAGAGAGCAATAGGTCACCTGAGTTTACTCAGGTGACCTAAAAATGTTAATCAATGTTTATACTTTATCCCAGTAAGCATAAATGTACATATAATAGAGCCATTTTAATAAGAGCTTGGACTTTCTGTGGGATGTAACTATCTAGTTTTGCTCATTAAAACAAGTACAAAAAATACTGAGTACCTTCTTTCTGATTTGCTTGAAAAGCTCATCAACATTCATGGACTGTTGAAATCAGAAAGTTTTTTTTCAAAGATGTTCTCTATTGTGTGAAATTGACGCCATTTCAACTGAAATATACAGCCCTGGATGAAGTCAGACAAGTATTGCTGCATTCAATGTATTTACATCTATTAACCAATGACTGGACAGTTAACCATGAGTAGACCCGGCCTTCATCAAATTGAAGTTTAACACGTACTGCCCAAAGTCCAAGCTCTTGTTAAAACGGCTCTATTAATAGTAATATATATATGTGTGGATTTTTTTTTTAAGACTGCCTTTCATTGTGCATAGTTCGTTATATTGACATGCATAAAATGACATTTATTACCCCCATTAAGGTGTTTCGCCAGATTAATTGGCTCCAATCCCAGAAGTCCTGGCTCAGCCTGCAACTGCTGTTCCATCTCCTCCACATTACACCACAGGGCATCATCACAGCACTGTATAAAAAAATGGGTGAAAATAATATACAAAAATATACATGTAATAGAAAAATATGGACAAGCTGGTCAGTTACTTGTAAATTGACTTTTTATGTATCAACATATGATTTACTTCATATGTTTCAAATGTTTATTGTCAAATATGATTTACTTCATGTTTCAAATCTTTGACATTCAATTGATATAAGATGTTTTGTTGATGGAATTTACTTTAAGATGTTTAAACAACAAAGAATTTTGCTTTACTGTTTCACAGTTCTCCAAAGGCTTGGACAGAAATATGAAGTGTGTGACGGTGGGTGAGCCGCTGAAGTGGTAGAAGTTCATCTTGATGATCCCCTTACATGGACCCAGGTCCTGACCAGTGGCCTATAATGTACGGCAACGAGGACAATGTCATTACATGTTCATAGTATTGAAAGCAATTATTCATAATGCATGTGATCGTTAGTGTATTTGTGAAATACACTTAGCCACAAAAAATTCTTTTTTGAATAATAGGCACGAACTTTAGAGCATGCAATTGCTGAGCGGATAACAACACACTGTTACTCAGAAACAAGGAAACTATGGCAGGTTTCCATGAATTAAACAGTTTTAAAAAATAACTACATTCTTCACTTTGAAGTACTATACACATCAAGTGTTTTTTAGTCAGTGCATTTTTTCACTGACCATGACTCCTTCTTGTATCAAGAATGTTTTACATATTAAGCTACTGCAACACATTAACTTTTTACAAACTAATGCATTGCCATCATTTATTTCAAGCATTTTATTGTTAAATTTCTGACTCTTGAAAAGTATTTCATCTTGCAGCATTTACTGCAAGATAAATTTACCATCTCTTTAAAAATTAAAAATCTACCATATTTATATGGAAACTTATTTAAAAGTTTTAGTAGTACTGGTTATTACTTGATTGAAGAAAGCTTTAAAATATCCTTTATGAATTATCTCTCCTTAGCACAGAACCCTTTATTTGAAGAAACTTGAAAGCCTCTCACCCAAATGATAGTTTGACTTTCTTAGCAAACAGATGTAAAATGTATCTACATGCATGTACATGAATATCCATCTGAATGAATGAAGACTAAATATTTAATGAACATTAATTGCTTCTAACTATACTATATACAAAGGAGTTTCATTTTGATATTTTTCTGAAATTATGTCAGTTATCTTTTAAAACAAATATCATAGCTAGCATCAAAGTAATGGAACGTGATTATTAAAAAAAATTGCATAATTCGGATTCCTATAGAGTAAGTCTTCTTTAAATATATGGTTGTGTGGTCATCAGCATGATGAATATGTAGATTTCATGTGACAATAGCAGGTAATTAGCCTAAAACAATTTATAAGCAGGTGCTTAATCACTCAAGTGTGAAAATCACAATTTGGGCTTGGTCACAGTAAGAATTTCGGAATTTTAGCTAAGTTGGAATCATGGCAATTTTTGCTTGGATGTAGTTTTTAACTTAATTACAAGAGAAAAAAGCACTCACATAAATATAAATATTCATTTGTATATTAATTAACCTATATGTATGGCACATAGCTAAATAAAGATCCATTACTTTTATATTAGGACTGGTAATATATTGACTTTGAAGAAATGTTTTTGAAAGAGACATGAGTCAATCAATTTGTCCTGCCATCAGAAAAACTAACAACTTCACGCAGTCAAATAAACTCAGTGCTGCATGACAACCCTGAAAACGTTTCATAAACTCTACTACTGCAACTCTGTTACATGCAAATGAAGTTCTGCACAAGTATGGCAGTTCTGTGACCAATTTCCTATTTATAGTATATTTACTTATAACAAAATAAGAATCAGCTATAAAGATCTAATTGGAATTTAAATACATTAGAGTAACATTTTTCCAGTATCCTTTTGTTTAGCTGATTAATCCCTGAGAACATCCAAAATGGGAATTAATAGCTGGCATTCATATTCGTAATTCATAAAAGTTAAATGTATCCCCCTTTATTTGTAAACAGTAACTATCCTTACAGTATCCGTTATTAACAGTATTCCCCTATAAATATTCTAAACCTTGGAATGTGTTTCGACAGTTTAATTTGTGCCATTCTTTCATTGGCATCATGTAATGACATTGGGCAACATAGATATTCATGATAAAAATAAACATTATGTTTTTAATTTGGTATACACTGCCAGGCCTGCCCCCAATAAGTTGGTTATGTTAATTAAAAAGAAAAGGAATGATTTATTCTCATTAAGCCCAGAATGACGTTGTTATTGGAATTCAAATATCTTTTGTCAACTTGAAAGTCATCTATTGCTTGTCTGCCAACTTAATTGTTTCATTCAATGTCTATATTTCTGTGAATTTATTTTCTCCAAACCCAAATATATAATTTTCCACTTTCTGCAATGTTATATATCTCATACTGGGCCATCTGGTGCCAACCTGTATAAATGCACAAATAAAAATTTACTCTCAACGTTCTCAATATTGAAATTTTTGATAGTCATGTCCTCTTTAAATTGTAAGTAAACACACAATTCTTCACAGCCAGCCTTTCCTTTCAAAATGAGCAAAACATAGTATACATTGTATGAGAATATATACCTCAGTTATAAGTTTACTGGCAACTGTTTGAAATGTGTCAGCATCCTGCCGAAGAGTCGTTGGCATCCACATGCCCTTTTCCTCTATATTCACAAGAAGAATTCTTGAATCTCTTGTTCTTGGGATAAGAACGCTCACATACTCTCTAGAAATCTGACCTGCCATGACTTAATTTTCCTTGTACATGAGTAATATAGATGTATGTAGTCTCTTACGGAAACCGGTGATATCCTAAGTATTTGGGTCTAGCATTGTAGGCCAGATCCCCAAGCAGATGTCATTATCACTGCCAACGTAAGATTTACAGTAGCAAGCAATCGATAACGTAAATTTCAACTATATCCTAAATTCTGCTTTCACTTTTTTCATGACGACCATTATGTCGTGGATAGCGCTTACGGAAAATGTTTCGTGCAGCGTAGAGGTACATGTACGTGTAAATAAAATATGTGCAGTATTATATTGTTAAATTATTGAAACATAAATGATCATACATGATTTTTCCTCAAATAAGTCTCTCTCTCTCTCTCTTTCTCTCTCTCTCAACAAAACTTATCAAATCAATGAAATAAATTGATTTTCAATTTTATCTGGAATGAGAAGGATCGAATAAAACGCAAAACACTTATCGGAGATATAAAACATGGTGGAATCAAAAATCAAAGCCATCAAATCATCCTGGATATCTTTCCTATGAAATGGTGAAAATAACTTGTTTTATTTTTTGGAAAATTTCCGTTGAAAAATTATGATATATTATATATATTACACACAAATAAATTAGACCTACGAAACCACTTTCTCCTAAAAAAAAAAAA
>WFKH01010931.1:36899304-36931112 GCA_016163765.1 Magallana hongkongensis
AGTCTACTCTCTCCCCCTCCACGCCTGGTCAAAGTCCAGAAACGAATATAAAACCGAAAGATTTATGGCCCCCCCCCCCCCCCCCCCCCCCGACCCATCCCGTTAACCGCGCATGCTCTGAACATGCGACCAAAAAAGAAAGAAAGAAAAATCACTTTATATTATATCTGTAGCATTCTTTGATCACATTCCGTATTCTCAAACCAATACTAATAGTTTATGGTTGGAACGATGATACGAAACCTTTCAAGAACGAGTTCATAATTATTTACTGGTCCCCATCTCACGGAGGAAAGAGGGCCGAGTACCAGAAGCTTATCAACGTGCTAACAAGTCAACGCCGTCCATCAGGTGAGAGAACAGGTGAGTCTCCCAAATGAAATAATATTCCAACATAAACGATTAGGCTCTACTCAAATTTTAGTTGTTTTTCAGAATTTTATATGTATATTTCATTGCGAAGAATGTGGCGCACAAAAAAATTCAGTGAATAAAGAGTGAATAAAGTAATAATATTGAGAGAATATTTAAAAATGAGAATTTCAACCCGAGTTAATTCATTTGGACTTTGATCAAATTTCATACAAATTTACTTTTTTGCTTTCCTGAAAAATTTTGTGATGAAATAAATATACATCATCAAATTATATACATGTATATATATATATCTATTCCTTTATATCATAATTCAAGTTACCAGATAATATATATCATGATAACTCATTTGATAACTGTCTCATCAGGAAAAAATGTTAAAATCATTCAATAGTTTTACTACAACATACACAAATAAAGAAGAAAAAACTTTCTTGATTTCAAAAATGCAATACTGACCTAAGCAGTGATTGGGATAAGCAATGGGCTAAATGTGACAATGGCACGTTCCAACTCAGTGTCAATGTGACATTTCCAAAATCAATGGGCCAAAAGGAAATTTTATGGGACATTGTAAAATGACAAGTTAAAAATTTGATTAGTTTATGAAAGAGTACATTGCAATTGTCAATTACTAAATAACCATGAATGAAAATATCAAAAATATTTTAATTTTAGTAATGAAAACCTTAATTTAGTTTCAATCCTTTATTTTATTCTCCTTTGTTTCACATCTTTGAAATTGTTTGAGTAACCGTTAATTGAAAATTGCAGAAGAGTTTGTCCTTTCTTGGAACGAGGAATTTTTCGGTGGCATGGCAGCTGCTTACTACATTTAGACTTCGTGTGCGTTATATGTCAAATTGACGGTATTATCCTTACAGTTCGATAAGATACGAAAGAAAACAAAGTCATGATTACGCTTTGCTTTACGACATTGACTACTATTTGTAAAGCGTAAAATAACAGCGATCTTTAAAGCATTGTAGCGAAAGAGATTTCAAGCATTTACGGAGGAAAGCTCAAAGTTAAGAAGTATGTCCAGTAATAGTATAATGATAATATGCGCCAGGATGGCGCAACGTTTTTAACATGAATGCGCCATTTTTTCATTTAATGTGACTATGGCGCAGGGCGCGTGCTTATCCCAATCACTGCCTAAGACCAATTCTCACTAATTAGTACCATTTTACATCAGTGCATTGTTACGTCTTTTTTTTGTATACAGTTTTAAGTGTTGTTAAGATAGGCCAGTAGAATACTATTAGAAGTATTAGAAATGAGAAAGTTCTGCTTTTTAGTACCTTGTAATTGCAATGATGCTTAGAATTGATTGGTCTTAGATGACAAATATGCAGTTGCAGAAAAGTATTTGAGAAATTAAAGTGGAATGAACTATGAAGTTTCAATTAAAAATGTTTATCATATATACATATATATAAGGTGTACTCCTCTACAATATAATACTCTCTATAATAAAGGAGAGGGCTCAAATAGGCAAATTGCCTGCTGCCAAATCCTTATGTAATATTTTACATAATAAAAATATTGTTTAAATATTAAAAAATAGCTCTCTATTATACACCACTACAAAAGTGTCATATCAAATTATAGACTTCGTGTAAAAAATGGAAACCCAAACCAGTTTTTAATGACACATGTACAAACTTTGATGGAGTTTCTAGGAAATTGATATTTGATATCTCAGTGAAGGATACATGTACGAGTCTATATAGTTGGAATTTTAACTTTTTTTCTGAAAAAAATTGATGTGGCCGAAAATGGAAAATTATCTGAATCATTATATTTTGATATAATGGTAGACATTCCCTATTAAATTTGTGTATTGAAGTTATATATAGCTGTATTGCATTAGATACTGGTGCTTATTGTTCAATGTTCTATTTGGAAACAGATAAAACATCTGCATTTGAGTGTAATTCTGTCAGTAGTTCACTGCTCTAGTTTGTACACAGAATTATATCTTATGGAAGGACACTGCATGCATGAGAAATTAGATACCCAGCATTTTTTGAATTATTTAAAACCCTGGCATTTTTAGCGGAGCATAATAGTTAATGGAGTGTAGATTATCATCTGAATGCCATCTGCTCACTCTGGTATTTCAATATTGAATATAGTGATGAAAAACAGATTCAACCAAAAAATAACCTGCTCCATAGTTTACTTTTTAAAATCTAGCTAATACACTTTAAACTGTTTTGAAATCTATTAATTTCTTTAACTGCCTTACAGCTAGACAACACAAGTGAAAAGTAAATACCCCTAGGATTGTCAGTAAATGTTTAAACGTTACAACTGGTATAGCCACACTGTAGTTATAAAACATAAATTTATGAGCTTGAAAAAAAATAGCCAATGAATACTCTTCTCAGGATTGAGGTTGATCAGGGTGCTAATAATTATGATATATATCGTTTAGAATAATTCTTTGTGACAAATGTATAGTTCGTCTCATTTCAACTTAACTGATACAATAGCTCAATGTCTTTTAGTGACAGATTGGTCAAAAAGGATATTGTCGATTAATGCTGAAATCGCTTACAACTATTTTTAGGCACACTCAGTTTCATAAGTTCTGTATGATGAGGCAGTGGTCTGAAGCAGGAAACAGACGGCTAATTTTAAAGTGACTCTACATTCATTATACCATATCTGACTTTTACTGGTTTACACATGTATTATCTGCATTAAATGGCTCTTGTGATTGAATGATATATTTATGTTAAGTTTGTCATAAGTACCGGTACTTTCATTACTGCATGTGTGACTGCACAAAGTACTTAACATTGCATCAATTTTAAGTTTGATTAAATTTGTTTCTTAAATCTTCAGAAATTTATATTTTTTGGAAGTAATTGATGGCCAATTAAGTATTATCATATAATATATGTATTCTTAGCATAAGATTCTTTAAAAAGATGCATGAAGAATGCAATTTTCTCAAAGGTCTTCTTATTTTGCATTGTCTTTGTATTTTTAGTGAAGCATAGTGATTATACATCAAGTTTGGTCTGTTTACAATTATATGTCATGGGCGATTTAGTATTTAACCCTCTTACGATCAAATTGAGATTGAGATATCACAGAGTAACATTGCAGAAAACATTGATCTCCTTCATAGATAAGGCTGTCTGCTGAATGGGGTTGCAGAAGATAAAAAATGTTAACAGATCAATTTTTCCATCTTGGCTTAGAAAAATGATGGTGATGTGTCAGATGTACTGTGTGTGTGTGTGTGTGTGTGTAAAGATACTTTGAGGTGACTTCTAAAATAAACTGTGTGAGTAGCAATTTCCTTGTGTATTCTGAGTATGTTTACGCATCTGTTAGACATTAATGATCTTTATGATTGAAGTTAATGAAACTCTAGAATCTCTTTAGGGGGTCTGAACAGCAAAACATTTGTATTTATTGGTCAATTAAGGAACTGGTATTACACAGAAATATTCAGTAACCTAAAAAATGTATCAATTCCACTCCAGATAGGAAATGCCCATGATTTTTATAATTCTTTAATTCTTTAATATGTGTTGAAAAATGTTTCATATGGAAATTGTTTCTCCTGTTATTTCATTTATCAATGTAGATAACATTTCTTTTGACTTAAAGTGCTTACAGAGTATAACGGAATTTGATACGTACAGCATGGCCTGCACTTGTGTGAAGGAAAGTTGAAGGAAACTTTATAAAAGGTTGAAACTCATTTGTTAAAGCTAGTATTACTTAATTTTGGTTTATATTGTTGCTATTATATTGTTATATTGCATGTACAGACTGTGTAGATTCAGGTTACAACTAATTCATGAGAGTTTCAAGTTTAGATCTTAATACAGGTAGGATTTTGAAGATATTACATGTAGTATGAAAGTAAACAATCATTTAAAGAACTTATCCCACATTGAAATTGAGATTTCTGTTTACTCGAAAAAAAAGGATGCCATGTTTTCCTTGAAAATAGAAAAGTTGATGTTAATTATATTTACAGGTGTCCATTTTATTGACAATCCTCTGTTGGTTAAATTGCTGTGAATAAAAGGTAATAGATTGTGTACCGTTATATGCTTTGAAAGTTCTTAGATGGGCACAGTTTGAATTATGCATGTATTAATCTATATTGGCTATTGTGTTAGCTAGCTCTTGTCAATTAAACTTCTTTTAGGACAAGATATTATTGGTCCTCTTTTTTCATCCAAATTTGCCATCAGTTTGTATTGATAGTGTTTTGGACTAAAAACAGGAGAATGTTTGAATTTTCGCAATGTAAGCAAAATTGGCATTGTATACGTAGTCTTTTGTCATTTACAGCTGCTTGTTTAAAAAACCCAAATAATTTAACCTTTAATATAGGAAGTTCCAAGTGTTGGGCAAGGAGTTTGATTAATTTACATATGAATTTATATGGACTGAATTGATAAAAAGGCTAGGGTTGTTTTATAGTGGCCATGTTTGTATAAGAATTAAGGGGTTTAAAGCTGATACTCTTGGTATTTAGCTCTCGATATATGCACCTGACTTCTGTTTTATTTTTAAAATAGCCTTGTTTTTTCCATTTAAATGCCTCTTTCTTCTATGTAAATCTATTTTAGTGAGATAAGACTTGCTGGATAAATAAGAAGCCCTGAGAAAACTTTTATGTATTCTGCATTGTGTCAATATTAAATGCCAAAATGTATGTACACACAGAGAAAGACAGAGTCGGGGAAAACAGTACTAGTGTAACAACGATTTCTTCTTGAATTTTCTCAAGGTGAAACCAAGTCTCAACGGATTCCCCCACACTGTAACATCCTATAATCAAGACTCCATAGGATACAGTAAAACACTTACAGGATACGTATATATAGATACAATAGTGCATTTAAGGTGTCTGTCCCTGAAGATAAATCCTGTTTTGTGAGTGCTAGGAATAGTAAACTTAATGACTCAATGACGGATACCGTGTTACAAAGAAATATAAAGATAATATTTGGTGAACTCTGTGCTCAGAAACAACTTGGAATATACATGTATATATCATAAGGTAATTATTACTTAATCTGACTTGTATACAAATAAAAACTGCAGTGACATATTTAAGTAACCATTATTTTGAGTTAAAGACCAAGTTGTCATGAATTGTATATGACTGTATTTGGTGTCAAATAGAGAGAGAGAGAGAAGTTTGAGTTTTTTGTCCATGTTGTCCTGGTGGTCAATTTGTATCAACATCTTTCTACTATGAAATGACCCCATTCCTCCTCCCTCCCCTCTACTCTCTCTCTCTCTCTCTCTCTCTCTCTCTCTCTCTGAGACAAATACCATGATTTTTCATCTTTGCCAATATCATTCACTTTTCTTGAGTAACACAGATTTAGGAAAGAATTGGAGGTTTGAATGCCAGTGTTCTCCTAACAGGCATGTGATTGCTTGAGATTTAGCTAACAAGAGATCAACTCTTAGAAGAGTGTAATGCTGAGATAGGCAGCCTTGTTTGTATTATCTGACATTACAGATTTAAAGGGTTCTAATTCATTGTTATGTCATCATCCCTAAGCATTCCTTAAATCCTCCTGACCTTCAGTCTCTATTGTCATTCAGAAATCACTCATACATGTATACAGGATGTTTAAGTCTTAATTCATGTTTTTAGAGCTGTAGTATCTGTATTAAATCTGTAGCTCTCTTGATCTTAAACATATGAAAAAAAATTTGAAGGGATAAATTAATAGTAAGAGTAAATAGTACCCTTTGGTATTGGGAAAAAATAATTTTGAAAGGATAAATTAATAGTGAAGAAGGTATAAAGTACCCTTTGGTATTGTGACAATTGGAAAGATGTGAGTAAATTATCTTTTATGTACTAGTATTTAGAGGCTATGGAATTGAAGCATTTAAAGGAAAAGGTTAAATAAGATGCTCAATATTCAGCTCTGCCTAATGTTTTAATGAAATAAAAAACAACAGATTTAAAAAATATAAATGCTTTTTAAATTGTGATAGAATTATTTCCTGTAAAAAAAATCAAGGCCGGATATATATAAAATCTCGAACATCTTTTAGAAAACTTCCTATAATGCCATAAAACCAAAAGTAGTCACTGGTACATGAGTTATTTCCCTTGTTAACACACTGGCATAAATTGCCATATTAGGGCAACCGCAACCAGTATGTAATTATTTTGATAATCTGAAAACCTCATGACTCATGTGGAAAAAAAATAAAGTATGACATCTCGGATCAATCATGTGCATATGCCAAGTGTAACATTACCTATGCACTATAAGCATATTAAAGGTTTGACGTGTAGATTTAAACACTGAGTGACAATTATGGCTTGTTCAATACACTCAGAATTTTTTTCCCCTTGGCTTGCACAAATTTAGTCTGGTTTGTTTTCCTAAACTTCGGGTTATTTGCATATTGATTTTTATGTTTGAAGTAAATATTAGATGAACGCAGGTATTCTTTAAACATTTTTCAAAGGCCTGTCCAATAATTACATCACGGTCGCTCTCATTCTGTTGTAACTGCAAATGTCGCCAATCTCTGTCAGAGGCATTAGTCCATCTTGAGTTTATCACATGCTTAGCCAACAGTTATTATGCAGACTTTAGGCCTCAGGGAAATGCACCTCCTTCAACTGAAGATTTTTTTTACTTTCCCATCAATTATCAGAACCCTGTAGTACTTTTTTTCTCATCTTTTTCCGTTCGACATCAGAAATTTCTTCATTCAGCAGACTGTTTTTACCCTTTCAGACCTGATAATAGCAATATATAGTTATTATGTAGATGTTATGTACCTGGTGACAATACACAGGTTTGACAGGTAAATGGAGCTTACCTGTATCTCAGATGTTATCGGCCGACTCTAATGGAGAGTAAGCTAGGGTCAGGATTGATAGAATTTTGTTCAGTTGATGATTAAAAGTCTTTGTATGGAGATGTGTTTAGTAACAGTATTTCCTTAGGTTGGCTAGATTTATATTATATTAGAAAAAAGGAGTGATTTTTGTGTGGACTCACAGTTCCCATTCTCATTGGAGAGTGTATTGAGACTTCAGTGATTTGCATTTTTGGAAATAGTTTCATTTCGCCTTATTACTGGAGTATCAGATTGTAAGTAGGCTATTTTAAAGATCTTCTGAATTATATGTTATCAGGTTCTGTGATAATTGAAGTGTGTGGATTGTATCAAGTGTTGAAGGGTTTGTACCTGTTAGAGGTAGGTGACATTCTTTCTCTCTCCTTCAGGTGAAATTCTCATTTGTACTATATAGTGTGTATGCTGATACATATTATATGCTTATAGATAGTCCATAAACTATCAATAGATTATGGAAAAGGCCATCACTTAATTACCCAACCCCAAACCACACACCATTTCTGTAGTATATAATTTTTTTTCGGGGTGGAGACTCCCGGGAGGGGGGTGGCTTTTTACCTGATGTAATTATAGTACTTTCAATAGATGGTTCATGTATATTCAAAGCAAATCAAGTTGATGTCCATGATGAAGTAGATGAATATGCTAGGACAGTAATGCAATAATTATGTCAAATTAAAACTTGGGTGTATGTTTAATACAATATTAATGGCTGGTAACTACCTAGAAAAGACATTTTGCATTTTAGTGTGTCTGTGCACTGTTTTTGTTTCATGATAGGGGATCTGCTTGCACAATTTCTGCCTGTAGTGAAAATAAATGTATGAAAACTACACTCGTAATGGATAAAGTTCAGGGCTATTCATATGGTATTCCATAATGGAAGTTTGGCCAGTTTCCAGATTTGTAACACTGTCATGAAAAAGTAATATGTTGGTTTAGAATGCACAAAGCTCACGACTCTGACTTGTCATAGTTGTTTGGCCAGGAATTAATAGATCCCTGGTTTGAATCCTTCATTGGGCTCTTAATAGAGCGGCATCTAGTGCCCACATCATCAACATATTGTGTTAATATACCCAGCTGAAATTGGGTACTGACTAAGGCCATCCTTTAAAAAATGTTTGTTTGGAATTGTCGCCTGGAGGTTTCTAGATCCAGGAGGAAGGGAGGGAGGGAATTTTATTTCTATTATTTTTCAAACTTGAAGTTTACCTACTTAAAAATTGGTAAAAAATAAAATTCTCCATATAAAAAAAAAGTTCTTTATTTTTTGCTAATAAAATTTTATCAGTGGGGGGTATTTCATTGAGGTGGGAGGCAATTCCAAACAAACAGTAATTTTAATTTTTAAATTTTGGCCTAATGCTGAGAGTCAATCTGTGATGAACTTATTGGTGTCTCATCTTGGAAATTGATAAATCTCATCCACGTAGCATCACAGAAAACGATTGATAAGATAAGGGCTGGGGATGGCTGGAAAATGATTCCACTACACTTGCATGGTTTCACTAATTTCAATTTTTTTAAGAGTTTGATATAAAAATGAGGAAGCTGGGACTAGATAGATTTTAAGAACAGCACATCCTTTCTGTTAATTGCATTAATTGTGTATTTCCTGTACAAGGCATGTATTATTAAAACACAATAGAACATTTTCTGCTACCAGTATTCATAAAATGGAGAAAAAAGACGGCAGTTATAAATATACATGAAGTAGAAGAGGATTATACTATTTTAGTATTGGGTGTGTTTAGCTTCTGAGATAATAGTGATCGCCTCTGTATCATCTGATTAAGTGTTTGAATTTTTTTTGGCAAACATTATTATGTTTTATATATAGGTAAATTTAGATAAGAAATGAAGACATTAGACTACATTATGTTGCAATGTTTCAGTAACACAGAAGCACTTTTATTTTCGAAAGCCAAATCATTGACGCATATCCCTTGATCACAACAAATGCCCACTCATACACACATGATTGATTGCAGATTTCATAATTAGATTTTTTGTTAAGTTAATGCACAGTTGTATCTGTTTGTGCTTGTACTTTGCAAAGGTGTGCCATATTTGTTGTTTATGAGGATACATGTAATTGTATTTTTAATGCAGACCAAAAAAAAGGGGGGGGGGGGCTTTCATCAAACCTTGGTGGCAACAACCTAAGTAAACCTAGTAATTCGGCCAAAGAATTAATTAATTACCAGATAAGAATAGGATAAATTGCTTGATTTGCGAAACAAAGTATTTCATGATCAAAAGGACGGGGAAAAGGTCTTATCAATGAAATGCAAATGTCTGGTTGTGTGTGATTTTGTGTACAAATTTAGGGCCCATTTTGATATGTTTATATTCATTACAACAGTATAATTTGCATCAGTCTGTTTTAGGGACAGGTGATATCATTATTTTTTTAGTGTGTAGCTGTCATTAATCTGAACACTGTACATTATGCAGTTTTTCTGTGGTGTCGCTCCTGTAGGATTTTTACGATGGGTTGTGGGGTTGTGGTCTGCATGTTCTTTTTTTCCCGTCTAGTGACTTTGCGTATCCTGAAGGTGAGATCTCTATCTTTGCTATATAGTCTGATAGTAGCAACTTAATACTTTAACTTGTTTCCCACACTCATTCAAGCAAATGATACTGAAAAAGTATTAAGTTGCCGACTCCTGATAGTCCGTTTTTTGTAAAAATCTGCATGTGCATACCTGCGTTTCAGATTTCTTGAAAATACATTGTACAGCACACTTTATAGTAGTAATTGTGAACAAGAAACCACTTATTTATTCAGGTATCTTCTATCTCGTTTAATGACACATTCATGCGACCATTTTAATCTCTAGCTGTTGATTGAAGCCGAGGATGTTTGTTCGATTGTTTATCTGTTTGTGTCATACAAAGCTGTCTTGTTTTGACAGTAACCAGAACTGTACAGTGAATTGGATTTAGATGATGAAGACTATATTATTTATATACACATGTATTTGTATATCAAGCAAAGTGTGGATCTATGATTATCTTGTTGAAAATGAAACACTATTCCTAATGTAGATTTAAAATACCCCCCCCCCCCCAAAAAAAAAAAAAAAAAAGTAAAAAAATTATATATCCTGGTTTAAAAGGTATATGTTATATGTCATGTGAACTTGGTCTTTGCATATTTCACAAATTGAAAGAATTTTTTGGAGCAAAACAAACATTAAATATCAGCGGTATTGGCAGACTAGAGTTAAAGGTATAGGTTCTTCATGAATTACATTGTAATCTGTACATTTGATATCTTTAATAATATATTTACAGATTGATATGCATAAGCTATACTGCCTCTGGAACAATTCAATACACAGAGATGATTATAACTTGTACAGGATCTCGTCTTAAACCTGTCTGCGATTAGTTTGGCCAGAGATGTTTTTTATAAATAAATACATTCTTACTACTAAAAAAAATGTTGAATGAGTCAACATGAACTGACGTGTCCTCCAGACCTTCACACAAAAGTAAATCAATAATCTTAACAAACGGATGAGGGAAAGTGAAGGGGCTGCTTTCGTTTCTGCGGTGTGTATAGGCGACTGTTCTTACAAGAATAGGTCTTGCTTGATTGGTTTCTACAAGTCTTGAGTTGGTGGTGTGTACAAGTACTTCTTCAATAATGGTCTGTCAACAGTTCCATTAATCAGGTAGACCTGAATACATTTGTACAGACAGAAGTATTTCAAAATCTGCAGTGAGCTATCGGTTTAATATAATGTTGTGCAACAACTGGAAGGGATTTTCTTTTATTTTTATGGTGCTTTGTTTTGCAAGTGACAGATGAACAATACATTCATAAGGGATTGAAATAACCAAGCTGTTATGATCATAGCCACAGTACAAATCTGAAAGGATCGAGCTGTTAAGAACAATAATTCACATGGACTTCAATTGTGTTTTTTTTTTTTTTGTCCAGAAAGAAAACGAAAGTGGACTGCAACTAGACAGATAAAGAAGACCTTGAATTGAAAGGTCAAGGGCTTTCATCAGGGTCGTGTCAGGCCATAGAGCCTGTCTGTATCAAATTGTCGACCTAGATAGAGATAGTGAAGATGGCAGAACAGAAAAGAACACAGCTGAACAGGGTAAACTTGACACAAGCTTTTTATCATAGCATATGTATTATATCTTATATTTTACTTGTATATCTGTGTTTTTTTGTCGTTGAAAATTAACAAAATGAATATATTTTGATGTACTGTACTCAATACTTATATTAAATATGTAATCAGATTATAATTATTGACAACAACTTTTATCATGATTCTGTAACATAGTCACACTATATATTATCTTTTTTTTGTTTTATTTATATACATGCAACCCACATTCAGCTTTTCTGTTATAGCTAGTGCAAGGTTCTCAAATGACTCGATCAGGATGTGCTTAATTGAAATAAGGACAACTATAATAAAAAATAGAGAGTAAGGGGAAGAAATGGTGATTAAAGATTTACATGTAGATGTTCGGGGAAATCGTGATATTGGATATAGGGCTGCAGATATCTATAAAAACTAATTGATCAGGAAACATAATCAACAATCAATAGGTACCAAACATCAGAGACAATTGATGCTTGTATCATGATCAGAATCGGTATCAGGGATAGCTAGAAAATTTGAAGCCATATTACATTAGAATCAATTTCCTTTAGGGTGGCGATCATCAATACAGGAACACTTAATATTGATTCAGAATTTATATTTCTACAACCATTAAAAATGCATGATATTTTTAGAAAGGGTTACAAATCCATTAATGAAACCAAATTGTTAAAATTGATGAGCATGGTATTTAGAAAGGGTTACAGATCAACTGTAATTATATGAAAGAGCATAATCTATTATTGCAGGGAATCTTTTTTCTCATGCAATAAACCAATTTAGTTCAGTTTGTAGAGAGTCGTGGTTGTGTTGAATGCATGACTGCATGGTTTATATGTCTGTTTTGTCCAGAGCATGGAAAAAAGCTTCGAGGATTTACTCACAGGGCTGGATGATGAGTTTGAGCCAGATATAGATGACATCTTCACAAACTATGATCATCTTCCTGAGGTTTGTCATCTTGTTATATGCCGAGGCTAGCCATTGGCTGGCAGAATTTCTTATCTTGGTACTGATTTGCTAGACTTCAATCTTTGCAGTGTTAATTTCATTGGCCATCTCTTTACATTTCCAATCACTTAGTTATGAGATGGGGGATGTTGAAGACCACACAACCTTATCTTTGAGGAATTTTGCTTATTAGAAATTATATAGTAGATTTGTTAATCCCATCCCTTATCAATTCTAAAATTCCACAATGTTTTCTAACACTATATATTATATAGTATAATAATGTCATTTTTGAAAATGTTGTTTATGAGGCCAAATAAAAAAATATGTGTGGTTCCGGTAACATCTAAAAAAAAATTAGGGTAATTAGGTAGGGATTTCTTTTTTTTTTTTTTTTTTTTTTTTTAAGAAATGTGTAAAATGGTTTTCTTAGTACTGCATGTACCTAGCACTGCGTTGCAAATGGCATTTGTATTTAGTGAGATAAATATACTAAATCAAGATTGGTAGGAAGCATCTAGCTTTTAACTATGACACAAATATTTTCAAATCAAAAATTAATAAAAAATAATTTCTGTTTAAAAACAAAAAAGTATTAAATGTTCGGTATTAATTATAGGACTGGGACGATTCAGAGTTCATTTGATTTGGTTCGAATTTGATTCAGAATGCTATGGTTTTTTATTTTTGTCTACATGTATTTGATTCCATTAAACAAAGGTCAATCTCAATATTTCTCATTTTAAATTTTAAAAAATGATCTTTACCTTGCAGATTCCATATAAATTCAATTTAGGGACCAACTTAGAGCAAAATTTTAGGAAGATTCACTTCTATCTAACAGAAAAATAGGGAGAAGCTTGAGAAATCAGAGAGACTTCCATTTCTTGACAATAGCATAATGCTAATAATGATATACAAAGTTTAAGTCGTTAATAATTTAGATTGGATTTATTTAGAAACAAGTCAATAAAAACTAAAACAAAAATCTAATTTTTTTAAAATTATACAATTTGTTGAATTTAATTTATTTGGTGTATTCATACATTTTATATGTGAAATGTTTTGCAATTGTGTTAGCTTAATGACAAATAAAATCAGTCTTTGTACTTTGGTGTATTTTGGAGGTATTAGTCCAACCCTTTGACCCAATTACAACCGTTATGCAGAGGACCTTGAAAATAACTGTTAACAACTTGTTTTATGATTGTTTCAGCATTAATTTGGCAGTGTTATAAACTAATTACAAGCCACAAACTAATTATAATATAAACACTAAAAGAAATAAACATCGGTTGAAATTTTCAATGCACAGTATGTGGTTGCATCACCCGTATTTATAATCCCTATAGATAAGACAGTCGCAAGTTGTTAATCACAACAGGGCTTAACTGAGGCTGTGAAAACGCCTTTTGAAATGGATAATTATCATTTTATTGCCTCTGGGTTTTATTTACTCGATCAGGGCAACTTCAACATCTCTTTCGAAGGAAATTCCGGCGAAGTTACCGATCAAAAAGCGAGTATGTCACCCCTTAGGTTGGTCGTAATTTATTTATTGTGAGGTACACAAGGTACAAACAGTTCTTGATTTATCTTCTTTTTAATCAACTGATAGGAATTAAAATGTTCCAACACTAATTGGAGGCCGCCATTGCTGAAACTAAATCTAATTTTGGAGCCGATGACGGAAGGCGGGGAAAATTCCGGAAAATTTTGAAAATTGGCGAAAAAAAGTTTAGGGTCGGGGGTATAAAATAGGGACGGTCGGGTGACCGGAACCACAGGTATTTTTTTATTTGGCCTAATCATAACTCGTCTGATAATTTTTTTAATGAATTTGAAGTGTTTGCATATAGTGTTGCACTTGCAGTTTATTCTGTATTTTTTATTATGATATTTATCATACAGTATTTGCCTTTGTAAGCATTTGACCATGTATAACTGAGATAAATATGTCAGCACATCTTCTCTAACATCACCCTTCAAACATTACTGTATAAACTCGAATGACTCATTCTTTATAAAAAGCCCAACTTTTCTAAATTCATGAAAATTTTCATTGCACAATAATTTATTTTATTGTAAAATGTAGAGCTCAAGGACAAATATTTAAGTCAAGTAGGAAGAGATAGCTGTGAATAAAATAAAGTTTTAACTGATTTTCATACATTTTAATTACATTTCTAAATGTTATGTTTACTGTAGATTTGGAATGATTGAATATCTTAAAGTTTAAAAGTTTTCACATTCATTAATGAGGCATGGTAATACAGTACATATAGTAAGATAAACTACAAGAAACTTTATGCACTTCTTATAGGATCAGAAGTGAGTACATTGGCATGTATTGTGCAGTAATACCACCCCAAATTTACAGTAATTGTTTAATATAGATAACTTGACTTGTTATGCATTAGAAACGCAACTGTGTGATGATAGAAGTAATAGATGCTAGCATGTTTGCTTGGATTTGCAGAAAGTTACAGATGCCACATTTAATGCTATGGCTTTTCAAAAACACAAAAGTCCTTCCCCTACACCTTCACGGCAGAAGGAAGAGGTTGAAGAGGATGAACCAAGTCCTGGAAAAGTCCAAATAGAAGAAGACTTAGACATTCAGTTACCCAGGGTAGCAAAAAACACAGACCCTGGAATTCAGAGTGAGAGTGAAGATGAGGAGCATGAACCATCGAACGGGGAGTTGGAATTTGTCTCCTCCAATCGGGAGGGGGAGGAGGAGGGAGAAGGGGAGGTTTACGATGCCTCCAAGTTGATCTTGCCTTCTGTTGGGGAAAGCAGCACAGATGATACTCTGCTTGGAAATGTGGAGCTTGAAGAAAATGAGGAGGAAGAAGAGGAAGATCTAGAAGAAGAAGGAGAAGAAGAGAAGGAAGAAATAAAGGAGGAGGAGGAGGAGGAGGAGGAGGCAGAGAGTGAAGATGACAGTGACGGAGAGGACATGGAAGACCAGAACCAAACAAAGGAAGAAGGAAAGATGAGGGACCAGAAAGACCTGACAATGTTTTCAGGTCTGGACCAAGACGACTCTGATCCTGATATTGATAAGTTGGTAGCAGAGTGTGATTTCCTGCCTGAGGTTTGTGCTATGCTCCTAGGTCTTGCAAAGTTATTTTTGGACTTAAATGTTTGGTAGATCTTGTAGAATTCCCATAACCTCTTTTTGAAACGTGTGTTGTGAAATGCTTAGTATATTTGTTTTAAATAATTTAGCAGCTTTTGTGTTTGGCTGTTTTGTCACAGCACTAATGTGAATTTGAACTAACTGCATCACAAACTATAGGTGATGAACATTGTTTATTCAGTCAGTGCATGAAAGGCTGTAACTAATTCTAATGATTCTTGCTTTATAGACTGTCACAGACTCCACTATCAATGCAATGGTGGATAGAAATCGACCTTTGGCCAAGTCTTACAGACAGAGTCAGGAAGAAGAGAGTGATGAACAAGATGATGAGGAAACCATGGAAACAGACTCCGGCCAAGAGAGCAGCCCTCCACCAGTAAGGAAATTATAAATGAATTTCATTTATTTTTCACTGGTAGCATACAAATTCTTTCTTGCCCCACTACAATACTTTTTACTTATAGCTGAATTTTGAAAATTTCAGGAAGTGAAAATAACAGTTCAAAAAGAGGCCAGTTTAGATTTCTCGGTTCTTGAGGTGAGTCATTTATCATAGAGTGATATATGAATTTAATGAACCATACTGAAGAGTTTATTTTAACATAATAAAGCTGAATAATTTATTGATTCTGGAATGTGTTTAGCCTGACAGCAACCATCTTGATGTGGATATTGGGAAGCAAAAGACCAATTTGAGAAAGAAGGGTTCTCTGGCCAAGAGGAGGAAACCCACTCGATCAACTGTCAGGAGCGCTCTTTTGTCAGGGGAGGAAACATTATTTGTAGATTCCACAGGTAAACTGCAAAAAATTCTTATAGTTTGGATTTGTATAATGGTTTATTATCTTGGGGAAATAAAATCCAACAAATTATTTGCAATGAAACATGAAAAGCAAGACATGACAGCTAAAAGATATGAAGATATTTTATAGAGCTAATCTCTTTGTAATTAGGAATCATAGCTTTTAAGTATTGGACAACCATTTAAATACTGTAAACCAACTATTATTCGCAACAACTTTATTTCGTGATTATTTCGTACCTGAGATGAACTGGTTCGCAGTGACTAATTTTCGCGATCAAGCCTTTTCCCCACCTGTTTTTTTCATTACAACTATATGGCAAATACTGGTCAGTGGCGAGAAATATTCGCAAGAATGAGGCTCTTGCGAACCTCGTGAAAATTTCTCGCACATGAATAAAAGTTGGTTTACAGTAGTGTCATATAACTTTGCAATAAACTTTCATTGTATACAAAATTCTTTTGTAAAAAATTAGAATATGATTACTTCAATCTGTTTGTTATAGAACCAAAAGTGGAGCAGACTAGCAGGAAGGATGATGAGGATGATGTGTTCAGTCAGAGAACTTCAACTTCTTCTGTTGAAGGAGCTCCAACTTCACCCCCAGCCAAGAAACCCAGTAAAGTCATGGTGCCGCTACCAGGATTTGGGGGTCCTGTGGTCAGTGAAATATTGATTTATCCTATAAACTCAGATGACATCTTGCGTTATCTTTAAATTATATGCACTTTGCCAATTAAAATTCAAATCAATGTAAGATGTATTGATAATTGACTTCTTCATGCTTATGTATTTCTAACAGGAATGTCATTATTCATTAAAACACTGCTGTGATGTCATTCCTTTGTTTTAGCAGTCTAAAATTGTACCTGTGACAGTCCAATAGTAGTGAGCTTCTTAATATCAGACTGTTACCAGTGGTTACAGTACTGATATCCTTCAAAATCGGACTGTCTCAGGTAAATCAACAATGGAATTCAATGGCAGTGTTTTAAGTACGATATATGCCTCAAACACTTCTGTATGAAAAAATATCAGACAGTTCTCGGCCCTATCGGACCTCGAAACTGATATTTTTCATACAGAACTGTTTTTGGCATATATCCATTACGTAGATAGATTGTAGTTTTAAAGAACAGAGTGTTTATCATTTTAAGCCTGAGATTAGAAAGAGATCAGAGGAGCAGCATGAGGCAGAAATGGCAGTAGATGAACCAAAGAAGAAGGACTTCAGGAGTTACGGAGTTAAATTACCTGTACCACAAGTGTCAAGGAAAAGTGAATCTGAGGACACTCCAAGTAAACCAGTTCTGAGGAAAGTTCCCAGGAAAGACAGTGCTGAGAAGCAAGAGACAGAAGTACAGTATGATGTGTCTTCTTTGAAATCTGTAAAAAAGGAAGCCAGAAATTCAAAAGCGGATTTGGAATCTGACGTGTTCTTTGAGAAGCCCACTTTACGTCAAGTAGCTAGAGATGATAGTAAGGATAGAAATTCCTCGAGTGAAATGACATTTGAAAAGCCTTCCTTAAAAAATGTTTCCAGACCAAGTGTGGACAAATCAAATGAATCAGACATGAAGTTTGAGATTCCAGCCCTGAAACAAGTGTCCAGAGAGAGAGGGGAAAGCAATAAATTTGAGACAGATAGTGATAAAACATTTAGCAAACCACCTCTGAAATCAACTCCCAAACCACCAGAGGAAAGGTCTGCACCCATTTCTCCTAAAACCCCAGAACCTAAAACATTTGAGCTGCCTAGTTTACGGCCAACCCCCAAAGCAAGCAGGAGCAAGCCAATGGATACTCAACAGGATGTGGGTTCATTTGAGAAACCATCTCTGCGTAATGTGTCAAGACCACTGGAGAGGAAGAACTCGGCAGAAGCCGGATCATTTGAGAAACCTGCCCTTAGAAATGTTAGCAAACCTCCACTGCCTGAGAAAAGGATTTCCATTGCTGAAGATGATAGTGAGGACAAACACAAATTTGATGTTCCTGCTCTTCGAATGGTACCAAGGGACCAAAAACCTACTGAAACTCTAAGGAACATTTCTAAAGGAGAGAAGGAGTCTGATGTAGAGGCTATTCGGAGACCATCTCTGAAGTCTACACCTCGCAAAGATCCCATAAAGACAGAGGAAGGAAACGAAACTCCATCTTGGCTTAAAAACATGAAACTGAGGAAAACTAGGAGTCAAGCAGATGACATCAACAATGTGGGGGAAAGCAAGGAGAAACCAGAATGGCTTCAGACAGCCACTGAAAAGAGAGAAAAGGCTTTAGAATCCCTCAATTCTAAAGGTAAGAGGACATCAGCATGCTTTTCCAAGAGTTTTATATACCTCTTTGTTTATATCATAATCAGTCTAACTATGTACAACAAACTGAAGAACTATGTATAGCTTATTTCAATATCATTGTAATATGTTTTACAAGATTATTAGCTGTATATTTCATTGAGTCATTTATTACTTTGATTAGAATAATAATTTTTGATCTTCATAGTTACTAGTATCTGTTTCGATGTGTAATAAGATTTGGTCTTTAAGAGGTATTTTTCTTATTGTATAGAAAATATAACAAAATCTAGCTCAGAAAACAAAGTGCCTTGGTTAAGCCGAGACAATCTCAAGAAAACTTCCACTCCCTTGCAAGAAAATAACGACAATTTACATTCCAATCAAGATGAAGTCAGAAAGAGACTCAGTTCTGTCGATACAAATGGTGACTTGGATATTCCTTCAAGGGAAAGAACTCCATTGAAGAATGGTATAAACAAAGTTTATCTGTTGCAATCTTTGTGAAAATAAATTGTCTCTCATTTTGTTCATTTTTATATGCTGCATGTGTCCTTCATTTTTGCTAATACTCTGTACAATATTCTGGAAGGATTTTTTTTACTAAGTGTAAATTTACTCCATGAATCAAGATATCAAATTAAAATGAAATATTCAAACCTATATGCATGCTAGAAAATACATTTTTATGATACATGTAATAGGAATATAATCAAGAAGGTAGCTTGTTTTTTTTTTTAGACCTTAATACATGCTTGGAAATATGTTGTTTTCAGACAAAATAATAAATTTATCACATAATTGGCTTCCAATTTCTTTAGATGATACAAGAGAGAATTATGTGCCAAGCTGGCAGAGAGCCAAGGACAATCGTCATACATCTAATCCCAACCTTAACTTTGTGACTCCTTCCTCCAACTCAGATGAACCTCCAGACTGGAAAAAGGCACTGGCTGAGAAAAGGAAAACAAGACGAGACTCTGACACACCGGTATGTACAATGTGATGAACTGATGACAATGTGTATCTGTATTCATCTGTAGAAATATAAATGTAAGTATACATTTGGTGATTTTTCTATGTTCAATTGTATTGGTTATTTTTCCATCCTTACTAAAAAAGGAGATTTTTTCCCACATTGAGCTAACCTTACTTTTCCTTCTCCCTCCCTCTTCCATTTCAAAATTAGGAACTGAATAATATTTTGTATAAATCTGTGAAGAAAATTCACAATTGACATAATAAACTGTTGGAAATAATTATAAAACAGCCCCTAAAATGGACAAACTAACATCTTCACTTCAAAATTATTGAAAGCATATATATGTATGAACTTGACCAAAATAAAAAATCAAAGAAGTTACATTCAATTGTTTTGTGATCCAACATTTTGGTTAACAAAAAATGTTTATTGAAATGCAAATACACTGACTCAGAGTGACAGTGAGTCTGTTTGGGATCCTTAGGTCAAACCGACCCCTGGGGCAGACAGCCATGACAAAGGACTCCCTCCCTGGAAGAAGGAACTGGCCAAGAAAGGAATGAAGCCCTCAGTCCCTGTCAAAAGTAGGCATTGTAGTACTATAGTACATACTGTGTTAGCAGGGAAATGTTTGATAATACCTGGTAATATGTGAATATCAGATGATATAACCTTTTCAGTCACTGTGCAAGCATGTCTTATTCTTGTTATACTTGCATTCTATTCTCTGCCAGAGAGAAAGTGTACTATATTTTCATAATTATATCATACAAGTATTATATTAATTTATAGTTTATTTTTTGTATTTGATTCATTATCTTAATGAGCATGACTATATATATATATATTTATATATATACATATTTCATTGATGTAGCCTCAGCAGACTCGAAGAAAGTGGAACCTGAATGGAAACAAAAGGCCGATGAGAAAAGACAAAGAATAATAAGTAAGGATTCAAGTATTTGATTGAATGATCTGTTCAAGGTTATAATAAAATGGCCAAGGCATTTCTCCTAAAAACATGAACAAATGGTATCTTGGCAAAAGTTGGGTTCAAAATAAATCAGTAGATTTACTATACAAAAATGTTCTCTGGATAATGACTATGGATATATTGTAACAGAGGTGTATTCCGAGCAGGACTCTTGATAGGTGAGTGGTCACATGACACCCGTAATGTCGCTCACCTTATCACTACACAACCACAGAAGGACCTAAATACCTGTCTAAATACCTGTCCCCTTGTACCTGTATCAGTCAGCACACCCACTGCATGCGCAGATCTAGAGGGGAGTCAGGGGGGTCCGGACCCCCTGGAAAATTCAAATTTCTTGAAATTTACATTATAAAATTACCAAAAATATGCCTCAGACCTCCCCTGGCAAACTTAAATAACTGTTGGACCCCCCTTGGAAAAATTTTCTGGATCTGCGCATGCACTGGAATATTGTTTGTTTCTTTATACACATCAAGTCATTTATATTGGATCAAAATGGTAGATGCAGGTGTTTTGTCATCATACATTTACTTGTATATGACCACTATCCTTGATTCACAAAAATCTTTCATTCTCCAAGATCATTCTGTATACTGACCTATAATTCATCATTAAACATCAGATGCATCAGTGTGAAAATAACTCGGTGAATTATGTGATTTTAAATTCTAGCTAACAGGCACAATTTTCTTCCTTATCCTGATCCAATTTTTCTTAAAAAAAAAAAAATAAACCTTTATTTATCATTATTGCATGAACCATCTTTATACAGGTTGGTCAAATCAAAGTGATGATTTCTAGGTAAAAATCTGGTGACTGGTGGGGGCAAAAAGCTAATGAAAAATGACATGGAGGGTCTTAGATCCCTTGTGCCTTAAAGTACTGTAGATTCCTAATTAAACGTGAGGAAATAATTTCCGCGTAAAATCGCGAGAAGCACTCTTCGCGGATTTTAAAATCTCGCCATTATTTTCTGAGATTTGAGAACTATAAGAAATAAGGAGAAAAGTTTCACGTTCGCGATTTTATATTCTCGCCATTTGATACAAACCAGCGGGATCGCGGAATTAAGTACTCGCGTAATATAAGGAATTTACAGTATTAATATTTGTGTAATTGTGCTATTTTTGCTTTATTGGTTGTTGAGATGCTTTGAATTTCCAATTTTCCAGCCCATTTTAGGCCAGACCCAGATGATGAGGGAAAGGTATAGCATGGCAAGAGAACCATTTAGTTTTGGCCAATCACAAAACAAATTAAATGAAAAAAAATTTAGAAACCATCTCACCCTTCAAATTAAAATGTACCTCAATATCAATATTTGAATTGTGAAGCATATTATTTGTTTAAACTTTTAGACCTAAAAAAATCACAATTATATGATTATCATATTGCAGTGGACTTTGGATAGAACAAAATTCTCAGTATTAAGAAGAAATAAAAAGATAATTAAATATCTAGCAAAGCAGATACGAGTTTGAAACATGATTTTTATCTCATTTTATGCAGTACCTGTTTCATTGTATGATCTTCCTGTATCCAAAGTCTACTGTAGATTCATTTTAAAGATTTTTTTTACTGCAAGATGTTAATTATTTAGAGCATTGAGATTGTAAATTATGTGTTACAAGCATATATTGTCAACATATATTTAAGTTTGCATACTTTATTTTGGTTTATTTATTGCATTTTTTTGCATGTACATATATAGAATATGAATCAAGAATCAAGAAAAACAATTTAAACATTAAGTAACTGTTCTGTAAGCAGTTGTAACAGTAAACTGCTTGAAAAGGAGTTTGATAAGAAACTTCAAACAGCTTTTAAGAAGCGGCAAATTTCATGGGGATAAACTTTTGTTGATTTGTGATATATAACAGTTTTGTTGGTATAATGATTTTATTTCCTTGTTCCAAAACTAACCAAACTTTTAAATCAAATTTTATAGGGAATTTTAAGTCATGATAAAATGTTCTTTATGAAATTAGACCAAATTTCATCTCCAACAATAATTCTGCTGTTATACTATGCCAAGGGAAGGAATTGATATAAAATTTCAAGTTTCATTTTCTGATCAGACAGCTATCTTTGTTTATAAGCATGAGTATGCTTTAAATAGATTGAATAATCTTTACCCATTATTGTCAACTAATTGCTTTCTTTTGTTAAATGTCTGAACACAGATGAAAATTATTTCATAGTTTAGTCTTTAGAAGTTGAATAGAGGAATATACACATATCAATGTCACTGAATAAAAAGTATTGAAAATGCCAGAAGATTTTGTGAAATTTATTTGTCAAATGATTTTTTTGGTACTTTTCTTCTCAATTTATTTCCAATTTTGTTTTTATTATAATTTAAGTAACAAAAAATATATTTGTTTTCAAAACTTAATGGATATACTTTTTTTCTACTTCCAGAAACAGGACTCTTCGATAAAACCCTGAGAAAGACGTAAAAGCCATGAAAATTGGGAGGAAAGGGCTACAGAGCTGCAATGACTACATTTTATTTAATCTGCGCTGGTTCGTTTAGCATAAAAAATTGAAATGGACAATTTGCATCAAGTTTTTGCACATGTCATTAAAATCATAGGGTAATTATGAAATGTAGCAACTCTCATATTTGTATAACCTTTAACCTCATGCATCTGCTAATTGGAGAGAGTGTTTATGTCAAAAGAATGATACAGATACTGGTTTTTTTTAATTTGTGAAAGAGTACTTTGATGGAATTTTTTTTGTATCATGCAAAGCATGAGGACACTTAATTGTAACCCTGTCTGTCTCTCTTATAGACTTCCCAAAGTATAGTCACAGTGCAAATGCATTTGCAAGCAGTGCTTACTCCTTGAATTTTTTTTTCCAAATCTGGTATTGATAAATTTTCACTTTGCTAAAAAGATAAAAGGTTTCTTAGTGTCAACAAACAAAATTGCCATGGGTCAACACATGTACATAATTATAGATTTTACTTTGTAATGTTTTATGTTTTTCATAAATTAGTCAACTAAATGTATTCACTTCATATGCTTAGATCTCAAACAAAAAGCTATCTTTTTGTATTTTATTTTCAGCCTTATCAATTGTTTTCTGCAAGTCATTTTATAGTTTGACTCATAAAACTTATTTTTTTTTCAGTGATTTCCCTGAATAATTTAAAATGTCCTTTAATTAACAATAATTGAAATCAATGACATTTAGTTATATAGACTGGAGTTTGTAATTAGCAAACACAAGCAAGCAAAATATATATATATATATATATATATATATATATATATATATATATATTTCTAAATGTGTATGCCCTCATAATTTAGTATTTGATATGTCATTGTAGAATTTGACATTGTGATATTTTTTTTTTATTTCTTCTCAAAGAGATGAACTTTTCCTCTAAAACTGACACCCTACCAATACTTTATGATAGAAAACCTGTACACAATTGACTGTTTAAAAAAAAATAAATTCCTTTTTCACTAAAAAGCTCAAACTGCTCTTATAAACATTCCAGTCTATTTATATAATCTGTTGATTGTTTATCCGTACCATGAGTACGTTAGCTCTTCCTGGTGAAGAAATGGAAATTGGAAATGGAAAAAATAAAGTTCGTGTTTTCCTGATCACCATTCAAGTGGAATGATGTAACAAATATATACATTTAATAGTATTACCCGTTAGATTAATTAAGAGTGGTATCCTGTGAGAAATTAATTCCTGGTGAATGTTTTGATGAAAATAGAATGGGGCCATATCTATATGAGATTGGTTATTCTTAGCTATGTTTGCTCATTGTGATAGAAAGTGCTGAGGACATTTTGATCCCTGATTAAATCGTATTTTATAGATGATTTTTCTTTTAAAACAAAGGTTTATTTATATGAACTATGTATATTTTTTAGAGATTCCAACATTATCCATAATCTACTTCATCTTTGGTTATATTTACATGTGTCTGCATACATTGTAATGAGTCATATAATAAAGTCGTATTATATATACAATTTATTTGGTTTCGTTTATTTTTTGAATTGACAAGGAAATAAATGAAGTAAAACACATAAAACAAACATAAATAACGAATATACTATCCAAAATCTGTTTCCAGTTTGACATGGGAAAATATCATAGACCTTCTATTTAGAAATGAAGTTATACAAAGATAAAGAGATAAATGAGGCATGCTATATACTACAAACTTATGAAGGGGGGTGGGGGATAAAATGACATGCGTGATTTAGACGATAAATGATACCCACATTTTTATTAGCCATGGTTCAACTTGTTACATGTAAATGTATACGAAGAATCAACGGATTGTTCTGGTTTAAAAACCCAAGTTGCTTTAGATTTTAACGTCATACCAACAAGGTTACTTCACCAGACTGGGATGGCCATGCAATGCAGCAAAGAAATTTACATTGTGCAATGAGGTTTTTTTATGTACATCTTTAAATATTTTTGTAAAAAAAAAAAATTAACGATTTAACTTCAACAGTCGTGAAAGTATATTTCCCGGAAAAAAAAAGTCAAAATTATAACTTAAGTATTTAAATAGCATTTGTCAAAGAGCCAACAATTACATGTGTCATATAATTTCAACTTATTTGTTTAGTTTTGTAAACAGCGTGAAAACTCTTTGTGTTCTGCTGGGTTGCTGTTTTCGTTCATAACATCTTTGGCAGCCAACTGTTCTAACACCAAATCCAAATATGCGGGATCTGGATAACCATACCTTAAAAAAGGAAGAACGATTCACACCAAATGTTTATCATAATACATATTTCATCATATTCGTCAAAAGATAAATGAGAAAAGAAGGTTACTATATCCTTCCAATATAATTTTTAACATTGAGTTACGATGTTCATTGTTTCTTGTATGTCATAAGTGGTGACGCATATTCATATGAAATAACTTATCATAATTTAGTTGTACATACTACTTAATTCGCGATAGAAACTGGATACTGACTTGTCTGGCCCTCCTTTGATGCTGGTTTTGTGAATGATTCCATTCCACACGATGCTGCCATTACAGGGCTTACAAGCGGACGAAGACTTAACCGTGAAAAGAAGTCCTCTGCTGAAAGCAACATTAAGGAGGCGTGTCACCAGACGTCCTTTCTCGGTGTCAGGAACATAGGCCGTGTGGGTAACACCCGAGTACTTTCTTCCGGGTGAAGGATGGAACGACTTAAACAAAAGAACAGATTTATTAAATTTATCAAAGTAAGATGCCAAAACAATAATGTTACTGTATTGTAGAAAATTTATTTGCAATTTAAGTACCGACATTAATTGGTGGAGGGACGATTTTATTTAAGAATTCTTGACAGACATAACTGTCTAATAAGAAGCTGAACATTAACCAGCAAGTGTAACTTTCATATTAAAAGATTGCCGTGGTTTTATATTTTTTGAATCATGAAAGTGACGTGACTGAACAAAATACACCAAAATTAAAATGTTTTCATGTATAAATGGTTTTTGAACTTTCACACATGTGGAGAAATAGAAAATTGTAGTTTTTCTTAAATCATCAATCTTTTTTTAAAAATTTTATAATGTCCTTACAGTCTGGTATCCCTCCTCAAAAACGTATGTAATGACAATGGTTCCATCAGAGTCCTCATATCCTGGCAGTTTTTTCGGATTTTCAGTCATTTTCATTATGCCAAATGGTTGGGAATTCTCCTCCTTTTTGGATGTATCTTTGCATGGTGGTCTTTCCTTATGATCAAGTAGTTGACGGCCGTCGCACGGGGGACAAGATCTCGCGCCACATTTACCAAGTTTTGGGGATTTTTTAAAATTTTCTTTTTCACCACTGTTGTATGTTCCTCTTTTGTCGCAGGATCTTGTACCTTTACATGAACTAAACTGTTTTCCCGAATCTGTCTTTCTAGAATATTTTGGTCGCATATCCTTTGAGTATTTCCAACATTCTGGTTTTGGTTTTGTTCGGCAACAAAAGCCTGCCCCAGTAAGCGCATTCTTTATTGAATTTAGAATGGTCTGAGACCCGACTACCACTGAAATGTTCTGCAAGGGACAATTTCCTTTTTCCAATTCTTTAACAACATCGACAAGACATTGGACACAGGTTTTTTCCAATTGCTTTGTATTCATGAAACCACCTAAAATTTATATTTCAAGTAACAAAATGCCACAGTATAACAAAATTTATAAAAAGCCCAGCTGCGAAAGTTTAAAAAAAAAGCTAGGAATTGGAGCATTTTTTATTGAAATCTTTCAAAGATATGAACTCAAAGAATGTATCAAATAATGACAAGAGTTACATTTTTCAAACTTTATTATTTTAAACTTATCTGAATAAGCGAGCGACAAAAATAATTATCATTATAAAAAAAGTTACCCGCTCCAAGAAGAGGACAGACCAGACTTTTCAAACCAAGACACTCAGCCTCTTTGAAGACATTTCGTATGGTCTCCTTCAAGTCAAGTTCAAACTGATCCATGGAATCCTTCTTTCCTTTTGTGGGACAGACAGCATGGAAAATATACTCCCAAGGTACAGTTAATTTCCCCTGTTTTATTGCTATTACTTTACCAGGAAGAACATCTTCTTTTGTTTTTACTGAAGGCATGTCTTGTTCCATGTTTCCTAATCTATCAGCTATTGCCCTTGCAATTCCCCCTAGAGATAAACACCTCGTATCTTGCGGACAAACTATTGCTGAACCATCAGTCGCAGCAATATTACCGACCTTTAAGGAAATACTTGTTTTGTCGGTTATGTCAAATACAGTGCCGTCATCATCGCTACTGTTTTTGTTTGGACTTCTGCTTCGATCTTCCCTTTCTTTTTTCAACACTTTCGATTCCCGAGGGGTTGGCAAATCTATCGTTTTACGAGTTAACTTCGATCCCGAGAGTTTCTCAAAAGTTGTTGTAATTAGACGAACCATTGTGAGATCAACATCAACAAAATGGATTTCTTCAAGACTGGTGTCAGTGTATTGCTTACTGAAGGCAAAGACTGCTTTATAGTATTGTTCAGTACAGCTTTCTTTGGGAACACCGAAGATACCTATAGAATGTATTAACATCTACTCTATGAAATTTAAAAATGAACCCGTATAAACAGAAATTGCCCTGTTCCCACAAAGCCCCTTAAGCCATTTTATGATAAGAAACATTAAATGAATTCATAAATTATATATCTCATCATCGCATAGCTTACCAGAACTTATAGCTGGAATAGCTATTGAGCGAAGTCCTAATTTATCAGCCCGTCTTAACGTAACTTCTACCGCCTCCTGTACATCGTTGAGACACAAATTTTTCTCTTTAGCATCGTAGTCGTACCAAGTTGGTCCTACTGTATGGATTACGTTTTTATAAGGAAGCTTTCCGGCTGACGTCACACAACAAGAACCGACAGCCAGACGTCCGTGTTTCTTCACGTATTCTTTACTCTCTTTATCAAATTCGTAACCAGCTGCATCTGATATAGCTCTTGCAACTCCACCACCATGACTGAGAGATTCATTGGCAGCATTTACGATGCCTTCTACAGGCAGATTTCGTATGTCTCCATAATAAATTTTAATAACCAACCCTTCTTTTGTTATCATTTCACTCATGTTTCCTTCTTTTTCTGGTGTCGTATCATCGTCGAGCTATGAAACATTAAATAACTAATAAACAAATCAATATTTATAAAATTTATATTAATAAACGTATGCCAAACAACCCAATAAGTTTAAAATAACACTTGTAAAACACAAATTTTTTTAAAACAAACTTTTTTTGTCTGGACCGTTTCTTTCGGATTTATTTCCGTCTTCGCAGATTTCGGAAACAACTCGGGTAGCTTGGTACCATTTTCCAAAAATAACTGGATATTTTCAAATGTCGACGCAACATCGCCTTTTATTCCTGTAATCCACACAACGGAAAGGCTTTTCTCCCAGTAAAAGCTTACATTTCCGTATGTCTTTGGGCACTCCTTTTGTACATCCGTCGAATAGGAATTGATTTTAATAGCTTTAGATTCCAATGTTGAGGTCTTTTGAACCAAAACATTGATGGCTCCAATAACGAAGGGTTCCAGCTGAATGGGTCCCGTGTTGATAGAAGATGGCCGATCAGAAAACGGTTCAGCTGATTTCAGAACTTCATTGATGGATCGTTTGGAGTGAACAAAATGAAGTTTCTGACGAGGAACGTACGGAACCGGGTCGATGACCAGACAACATGAGGGACTGATGTCATGAAACGTTGTTACCAAACGAATGTCTTTCCAATCATTTTCAACCTAATAACCAAAGTAAACCTAAGTAAACCAAAGTAAACCTAATCAAATCTAAATGCATAAATCTCATTTAAATGAAAGTTTCTTTCTTTAAAAAGGTTATCTGGATTTATTTCATTTATAAAGTATAAAATTTTGTAAAGGTATCATTTTTTTTCTTTTGAAACTACGACATTCAATGATTTTTGAAAGAAGAATTTTATTTAAGTATATATTATGCATATATTACATAGCTTCGAGGGCGACAATACCAGAATATTTGCCCCGAGGTGACAGGAGAGCCCTGGAGTGTTATGTCGCCCGATGTCGACGGCAGAGTGCGACATAGCAATCCAGGGCTTTTCTGTCACCGAGGGACAAATATTCTGGTATTGTCGCCCGAGAAGACATGTAATATATGTTATACATGTATAACATTTTAAAAAATCAAAATCAGTTTAAAGAACATATATTTACATCTACCAAGTATTATTCCCTCTATTTCTTACAGAAACTTATAGTTAATTCATAGCTCTATAGAAACAGCCAGACTGAAATCTACACTCCCCGTTTATCGATTGGTCGAAATCTACAGCGGCTGAAACTGACAAGAAACTGACAGGACTGAAATTGACACGCCTTGTTTATCGATTGGCAAAACCTACAGCGACCTAAGAAAAATCACGGACTGCACGAAATAACCATGATGATATCAGACTCAAAGTCTCACAGGAGACGATTTGGCTGTTTCTTTTAGCTAACGTACTTATGTACATTAATAGTAATTTAGTGAATTTTACTTACTTTTTATAATCAATTTATTAATTAGTTAAAAGAAAGATGTTAATATAAACAATAAAATGCTTTCTTTGATGATTCATGCGGGTTATGAAGGTAGCGATCATTGCAGAAAAAATTTACATAACCCGCTAACGCGGGTTAGGTATTTTTTCTGCAATGTCGCTACCTTCATATCCCGAATGGATCATCAAAGAAAGCATTTTATTGTTTAAATATACCTCATTAACAAGGGTATTTTAATTATAAATGCATCTTCATGTCTTACAAATCAATGTTTTGTAAAATGTCGATCGGTGCTTTCAATAAGTAGATAATTTTTCAAATTAAACAATTAAAGTAAGTTCTTCTGAATAGCAGACGCTGTCCAGACATTTCTATTTCCGAGGAACTGTTTACGTTTGCTTAGCTAAATTTCGAACCCGACGTAATTAATATGCAGAATTATTGCACGCGAGGGTGATATACAAGGTTAGCTTTTTAAAAAGCTAAGAAAGTCAGCCAGCAGAATATTAATTTTTGGGTCAAAAGTGAATACATAAGCTATGTTCAACATACAATATATATAGTCTCCAGAACCATCTTAACTGCAGGTGTACAATTAGTTTGTATCTTTATTTTATGACTGTATGTGAGGAGACAAGCGTGTAGCGGTGTATTCTTTATAAAGTAATCTACAGCAACTATGCATGCTGTTTTAAATTGTAACTTTATACAAAGATTGCTCTCTGAATTCCATAGTCCCTCGTAGCAAACCGCTGTCAGTATATATCCTCTCCAATCTCATTGAGAGAGTCTGGGAGATATGTATGTGGACTCCGGGCCGTGCCTGCTGACGATACCTGTGGACAGTCTTCCAATACAGAGGTGTGACTGACGATGCGCAGTTTGACCTAGAAGCTGATCATAACTTACTCGAATTTCTCAAACACGGACTGTCTAATTCCTTCCCAGAATTCCAATTTACGCAAGCGCATTTGAAGTTTCATCCTAACTTAATTAGTCAGCCCGTGGGCTGAATAATAACAGTTTCGGGAGGACAATATAACTATTTCCTGTGAAATATAACTGTTTCCGGGAGGGGGATATAACTATTTCCGGTGCGATTCAGCAATTTTCAGGGCAAAGTTATAAAATTATCTCATTTGTGACATAACGAGAAAACTTATTCAAAAATGTTATATAAATACATATTTTACATATTATTTATATTATCGTATTATATGTGAAATATTGTATCTTCTACCTTAAATTTCACTTCTCCATTTATGGTCCACAGAGAAGGGTGGTTTTGTTTGATTGCATTATAAGCCTCTTCAACCTCTTTTTCGTCACCACTCAGCCAATAACAACAGCTAGAAGGATCCCATGTCACAAGGACGTTTTGCAAGTTCATCTCATTTAAATCTATTTGGTCACCATTCAGATTTGGTAATACTGGTCTTGTTTCAAATCTGGTGAGAAATGCTGATAAAACGTTGCAAAGATCGTTTCCAACGTTTTGAAGGACTTTTGGCGTTTTCCCAGATACATGGAAAACATCAACATGCTTTCCATCGAATTCGAGAACATATCCGCGCATCTGCAAGACACTTTGCAAGGACGATAGCTCCCTGGTCAACACATACTGCATTATAGAAGGAGGAATCCATGGCGATAAATCGAACACTTCTGATTTATCTTTAGTCTTGAATAGGGCCGAGTCATTGTGTATCGTAATGCGAATCTTGATGTCTTTCCAAGAAGTTTCCATTTCCATCTCAACAGGTATCTATTTATTCTAAATCAAATGAAATAATTTAAAAGGTGCTGTTTCCTTTTATAAGATATTTCTTATTGATGAATTAAAACTTCGGTCGGTAATTTTAATCAACGCCTGTATATATATATAAGACTGAATCGTGTTAGATGAGAGACATTAAATTTTTGGTATCATTGGCGAGGATTTCAAGACAGTGCATTACAACAGTACATTTTCATATTTTTGATATACCAGTACATATACATATATCAGATTTACACAAGGGCTGTTTAATGCAGGCATGTTTTGGTTTTGACCACTCTATCTTCCCAGCAAGAATGAAATTTTATTTTGACGTTTCTTTAAATATCGAGGTTTCTTTATAAACCAAGAGGTTTCTTTATAATGCCAAATGCTTTAA
>WFKH01010931.1:36948611-36973058 GCA_016163765.1 Magallana hongkongensis
ATTACTTTTGAGGGTTTTTAATACGTTTTATATTTGGTTTGAAATTGATTTTATGACAATGCTTATACTCTTCATAAAAAATCGTCAATGATTCCACATGCTAGTTTATTTGAAATTTAAGTAGATATGCCACTATGCATATATCGGATCTCATGTATATTGATAAAGATACAATATTGACTATTATGACTATTATCATTAGCTAGTTGTAAACAATTTATGTTTTTTTTTTAATTAAGAAGGGAGATGTTGCTAAATACAGAATGTGTCTTTTTGGGATGAAGAAAACAACTTTATTTTGACAATTAAGTGGAAAAAGAACCTTCAAAAAACTTATTTCTCTTGACTAACAGTTCATATTGGATGGAGTGACAATGTCTATGATGTATATAAACGTACTCTGTTCGATTTGCCTGTGGAGTAAGCCTTTTTCTTAACAGTTGTTGGGATGGGGTGTCAAGTTCTACAATAAATTAATATATGTAAACGTACTCCTAAAGAACACAACTAGGTGTTCGATATGTACGTGCAGCAAGCCCTTTATTTTTTACAGCTCTTTGGATGGAGTGTTAAGTTCTACAATATATGTATCTAAAGCCCACAGCTAGGTGTCAGATTTGCCAGTGCAGTAAGCTCTGTTAGACGACTTAGTCCAATTCATTTACAACGTCTGTTACCACTCGAAATGCAAGTCTTGCTTTTGTAATCATTCTCGTTTTCTTGAAGATTTTTTACAGGTTTTCGAGCACAACACAAAATAATTTCTACAAGACTGGGTCCAGAATATGACAAAAGTGATTAGAATCTGTTTTTCATGTGATTAAGAACAACCTCTCGAATAAATTTTGTCATCACCCAGCACCAAAACCAATAATAAAAAAAATAATGGCAGTCAATATCAGACTAAAAGATTTGTGTAAAATTTATAAAAAGGCATGTTATCAAATTTACGATAAAAAATCGTACGAATATGTTGAAAATTATATTGCTCAATAATTAAATTGTATAGATTCAGAAAGAAGGTACATTTTCAGAATATAAAATTACTTGTTGAATTAACTAAAGTGATTTTTTGATGTTGTGCTAAAGAGAAATTGAAATTCATAAACTATCAAATGATTCACAATCTGTTGTTTTGTAATTTTGATATCTTACAAGAAAGAGTTAATTTTGTTGCGCAGATTGTCGTATTTTAATACAGGACTGTACATGTCGAAGAATTGTAAAAAGTTAAAATTCAAATATTGTTTAGAAATATCCGTTCTCTGTGCTCTGCAGCTCTGCATTTCTCAAACTTATAGGTAATCATCAAATATCTTTTTATCAACATTTCTTGATTTAACAAAAACAGAAAGAGTTTTTTTTGTTTTTTTTGTTTTTGTTTTTTTTACACTTTTTATTCAAATAACGATTTAACATCTCTGGCGACTTCTTTGCAGCAGATTCCCCACACAGAAACATCTATTTTTGATATTGATCTCTGAAATATATTTCATAAATAATCATCTGCTATTTTCGGCCGTTACTTAGAATACGGTTAATGTTGATGTACAAAAATCAAATTAATAATTTGTAGATGTCCAATTGGTCTACCTATCTATTATCAAAATAATGTAATCTAATTGTTAGATATACCAATATAAATGTCAAACAGAAACAAGTTTCATGTTGATAGATACACACACACACACACACACACACACACACACACACATAGTGGTACATTATTGAAAACGGAAATGAATATAAATATCAGAATACTTGCAAATCGATCGCACTTTTGAATATTTCTCAGATCTTTAAAATTTGACTTCTCAATTTGTCAGTTATCATAAATTGAACGATCTAACAGAGATAACTGAATGTTTTCTAAAACAAATGAGTATACTAATTTTAGGATAAAATCTCAGAACTCAAACATATTCATAAATTTATTTCAAAACCAGAGAGTACTTTACACAAGGGTACGTTGTTTCAAGTCTGTTTCAAATTGTTTGTGTATTCTTATGAAGAGATGTGACAAAGACAAAAATAAAATTTGGTGATGCAACGGGCAAGTTTGTAAAACAAAAGGTTCGTTTGGGCTTTCTGCCCAGGTTAGCTAAAACAGTATACAGATTAAGAGGGCTCGATGGTCGTGGCCGTTTTTAGACTGTATGTATCCCCTTTAGAAGAAGAGCTCTATATAAAAATATAGAAAATACCCAAATTTAAAAGGTAAAATATATGGACTTTTTCTTTACTAAAGAATAGCTAATAGTTAAACCATATCTTAAAATTTTAGTTAGATCTGATAGTTAATTAGTTGATCATCCAGCCTCCTTAAATAGTTACCATAATTCTTTGGATTTAGCTTCTCGAACATGTCGTTCGACACCACAATTTTCAGTAGCTCAACAAATGGGATCTGCTCAAAGCAGTTTACTATGCCTTCCTGGTATGCAACACGGTCTCGGACTTTTGCATCTGAATCATCAAAATTAAATTGCATGAATTACTGGTGACAATGTGTAGTTATATATGAAGTTCTTTCCAATCCTCCACCTTTTACATTTTTTCAACACTATCTTTACAATTTCTCCTATTTTAAGCCTGTAAAAGACTTGCCTTAAATGTCAACTAGTACTGCACACAATCCATGTGTCAAAACCAGATCTTTTACAAGTTCTTTGCTTTCATCCCAGTCCGGAAAAGTAACTATAAATCCACCATAATTATACAATCGTCTACGATCAGCATCTGGAAAACCATCAACCCATAAACAGATGAACTTTCATGATATGAATGCAGTCTTATAAAAATAAAATCTATGATATAAATGTTTATGATGTTGCAATAATACAGATACCATTAAACAAATATTTGTAGGCAATAAGAACATCCTAATATAAGAACACATCAATGATATGATCTAAGTTTAGATCAAATAGAAATGCTTTTTAATAACTTTAACTTTAAATCTACAATATATAGATTAAAGTGCATATCAGAATTGATCCTTATATACACAACCAATACACTATATACCATTGAGAATTCCTTGAACGAATATAAAATACGCCTCTATTTGGTTTCTTCCCGACGTGCAAGATGTAGTCAGCTCAGGCCAAATCTGTACGGTCATATTTTTCTTTGGCAACCAAAGCTGTTCGTAAGGCCGTTCAATGAAGTCCTCTTTCTAAGTGCAAAATAACTGATTAGATTATTTCAACAGAGTTAATTAGAAAATCCATTATAATTTATGAGAGAGAGATAGAGAGAGAGAGAGAGAGAGAGAGAGACCTGAATATGATTGTAGAAGACTTCATACACTTTTCTAGCAATCCTAAAAGACTAAAAAATAATGTTTCTTTGATATTGTGTGTTGTGCAGCTTTTACAAATACCTATGATAATTGAAAATATTGAATGGAATGAAAAATGATTGATCATAGTAAGAGTGAGTTGAACTGTAGTATTTTAAAAATTAAATTGTTGTTAGAACAAAGCGCGATTCTGATAATCCTCCATCACTGTCGATGAGACTAATGTAAGTGATTGCAATATACAATTTGTTAAGTCTGAATGATATTAGCTATAGCTGACCCCCCCCCCCCCCCCCAATATAATATATAAATACTCAACGAGAAACTATAATTTTTATTGATTAAAGTTGTTCCGAGAGCTCAGGAATATTTTACAAAATTAGCAATTCTTCAAAAAGCTATTAACGTTAAATTATATTGTGTTTCATCAGGGTTTTAGATCTATGATAATATACGTAAAATTTAACAAAACTTCCTTTTAAATCTTAACTGACACGAACTGCATTCTATTAGGTATACACTACAATAGCAAATCTTTCTTCGAAGATGATATTCAACGAAGTAATCAATGCATCACGATGATTTTCTAAAAGACATCAGAGAGAATGATTATTTTTCTTACTGTTTGGCATGTTTCATCTTTTGAGTGAAGAAAAAAATGGACCCTCTCAATTTTTGTATCGGGATTTTTCTTTCCGTATGTATGTATCACAGTAACCATGGTATTGGCCACTGGACAGTAAGGATAACCCAACTTGCCAGTTCCTAGTGCCGGAAAAGCAATGCTTTAAAAACCATCCTTCTCCAATTAGTTCAAACACTGAACAAATGATGTAGCTAAGATCTGAAAACCCAACAGAGATATCGTTGTATATGTCTAAAAGTGTGAGCTCATATTCAATTCAGCGCGTAAATCTTCTTCAACTGATTGGCGTATTTAAATAAAAATTCGTGCATCTAGAGCCACACTTTTATATATACCTTTATTATTAGCGTGTACTTGAATTATAGCATAAGATGCAACGACTGTGAGTTAAATAAGATTCAAAGATATGTTCTTAGCTTTCTCCTTTTGAAATCTTACCTCTATATAGTAGAATTTCTCCCACGGAAAGCTGAATATATAGTGGTATTTCCTCCTTTTTATAGCCAGATTACCCCCACGGAAAGCCTACTATATCTTAGCAATATTTCTCAATATCTGAGATGACATTGCTTACTTATCATGAAAGGGAGTAAATTTTTAGCTCCTCTCAATAACTACTTGGCAAATCTTGACTATATTTGGTGTGTATCTTTTGAAAAAAGAGGTCAAAGGATTACACAATTTATTAACTTTTTCATCACATAAAAGCCATTCATTCGATCATGAGGTAAAATCTGTAAAAATTTCCTCTCTTATTCTTGAGATAAGAAACGGTTTAAAAGCGAGGATAATAAGTACTATTGATTAATATGTAATAAAAACATTCAAATATTTACGTTTCTATATATTTTGATATTTTTTTTTCAAGCAAATCAGATGAAAAGAACCACAAGGTTTAATATAAATAATTAAACTATTTTACATATTATTTATATTATCATATTATTTGTGAAATATTGTATCTTCTACCTTAAATGTCACTCCTCAATTTATGGTTCACAGAGAAGGGTATTTTTGTTTGATTGCATTATAAGCCTCTTCAACCTCTTTTTCTTCACCACTCAGCCAATAACAGCAGCTAGAAGGATCACATGTCACAAGGACGTTTTCCAAATTCGTCTCATTTAAATCTATTTGGTCACCATTCAGTTTTGGTAATACTGGTCTTGTTTCAAATCTGGTGAGGAATGCTGATAAAACGTCGCAAAGATGGTTTCCAACGTTTCGAAGGACTTTTGGCGTTTTCCCAGATACATGGAAAACATCAACATGCTTTCCATCGAATTCGAGAACATATCCGCGCATCTGCAAGACACTTTGCAAGGAAGATAACTCCCTTGTCAAAACATACTGCATTATAGAAGGAGGAATCCATGGCGATAAATCAAACACTTCTGATTTATCTTTAGTCTTGAATAGGGCCGAGTCATCATTGTGTATCGTAATGCGAATCTTGATGTTTTTCCAAGAAGTTTCCATTTCCATTTCTACAGGTATCTATTTATTTTAAATTAAATGAAATAATTTAAAAGGTGCTAGTGGTGTTTCCTTTTATAAGATATTTCTTATTAATGAATTGAAACTTCGGTCGGTAATTTTAATCAACGCCTGTATATAAGACTGAATCGTGTTAGATACGAGACATTAAATTTTTGGTATCATTGGCGCTGACGTTTCTTTAAGTATCGAGGTTTCTTTATAATGCAAACACTTGCTTTAACACGGAACATCTATGTTTTTGATCTCAGCTCCATATTCAAGAATATTTTCTTTTTTCATAAATAAAAATCCGTTGACTAAAATGACCTGTACAATCTTAGTCTTTCATATAACTGTATGAAATAGTTATAATTTAAGAAGCCCTATACATAAATCAACATTTTAAGTCTTCATAGCACTAATTGCACTGGTCTAATTAAACGTCAGTCATCTATACTACTATATTAAAATAATAGACTTGAATTTTTGGGCTTTAATACCGAGAAATCGGAAGAGTACTGTCTTTTGTTTTATATACATGTATTTTAAACATCATTGGTACTTAAAGATTACAAATTGGTTTTTCTTTTTTCTTAATCAAGCTTCACTAATTAATAATCAACGAAAATATATTTTGAAAATC
The DNA here is from genome assembly GCA_016163765.1 of Magallana hongkongensis. Classification (NCBI taxonomy): domain Eukaryota; kingdom Metazoa; phylum Mollusca; class Bivalvia; order Ostreida; family Ostreidae; genus Magallana; species Magallana hongkongensis. The sequence continues at coordinate 36,954,684 of WFKH01010931.1, forward strand.
CGGAAAACATTTTTTGGATTTTACAGTCTTGCGCATGCGCATTACATTCACGCTAAATCACGGTAGGCTCTTTAGTTTATGTTTCCACAATATCACATTTGCATGGATAAACTCAGGAACGATAATATAAATACAGATAATAAAAATTTTCATTGAAAATTTGCTATATATATTCTGTTTATCAAAGAAAATACGAGAGATAACTCTAACTCAGTGCATTTAATATGAAAAATGCCGAGAGTTCCGAATGTCAACATGGTGTGTAAAATTGAAGCGAGTAAAAAACGTTGGTGAAAAAGTGTTGAATTCTTTATCAATATGAATTCAATTTTTAGATGAAAGGTATTTACAGTCTCAAAATGGTTCGTTATGAATAATTTGACTGTTATTTTCAATGCAGCTACATTAATTTCTCCAAAATCGTTTCGGAGCAATTCTGCAATTTTTTGCTACTTTACGGGTACATAGGAGGCATTTTAACTGTGGTGAAAGCCTGTCCCGAGACACAGTAAGATTATCTAACTTAGCAGAGTGTAGTGAAATTAATAGCATTATAGTAGGCTTAAAGCTTGGTTATGTAAATGTCAACAATACGGTGTGTCGATGTATCTATTCCAATATCATATGCAATGTCAACCCGTGCACGAACGGGTCAATGTCTAGTTATTGTAAAGAAGCAAAGTTACCAAAAAATCTACAGATCCATTATTTACTTTCACAAGTAAGCGACTTAGCTTGAATTGGCTCCATAAAGATGTATGTTATACCTCAACAAAGCGTTTCATTCCCCCTTTCTACGTTCAAATGTAGAATTATTTTAAATTTAGATGGCTTTGATAAAAATTTAAATAAAATAAATATTCATGCAACAGTGGATTGACTTGAAGATACCTATTTAACTTACCTCTAGATTTGTTGTGATCAATAAGAATTCCAACAAATACCAGAGTTAATATAGTTTTCTATACGGAAGGATAAAATTATAAAAATCGTGACAGTATTACTTTAAATAGAATTAAACCCAAAGTTGACGAATTTCATTCAACTAAACATATGCAAAATTAGTTTCGTTTTTATCGCTTAAAAATAAGGAAGAAAGGTACACGTGAAATATGAAAATTTACTTGGAGAAATTGATTAAATCTAGAGGGTTTAAAAATTGAGCAGAGATAAATAAGCAAATTTAATAAGCAAATATCAAAATAGCTGAATTTAATTCATTTATTTTAAATCATGGAATCAAATTCCGGATTTTAAATTTCTTTTTGAATGTGAACGTAAAAAAGATGTTGAAAATTCCGTCAAAATGGCTGCAATTCACTACTCACTAATATTACAATTAATATTTGACTTGAAATTGATATGTAATATTTTTTTATAAACTTTGTGTGTTTCAGTAGTTTATCATTTCAGTTTTGAACCGTGTCTTGATTCAAATTAAGGCTGTACAAAGTTATTTCATAGTTATATGCCTTGATCCTTGTTTATCTCACTAATTGATCCCGTCCGAAGAGCGCTTGTGTTCTGAGCTCATGATACTTCGTTAGCGTTTCAGGACTTCTGAAACATAGGAACCACCCGTGGTAGATTGGCACATCAAGTATCTTTACTAGTAATTCAATCAATTTGGTATATACTTCACATCCAACTTCGTTCGTTTTGCTTTTTCTTTGATTAAGATGTAAAAATGGACTATGGAGATCGCACACAGCTAAGACGTCATCCAGATTCTTACAGCATTTATTAAAAGCATATGCAAGTACTATTTTATAAAATTGTATAAGCTGTAGCTTTCTTTGCGTACTCTCTTGTAATTCACCATAGTTCGCTGATCAAAGTTTTTATTATTTGCAAACTTATCAATATCCTATTTCCAAACAAGATTTTATTTTGTTTATCTCAAAGGTTCCACAAACACAAAGCTAGATAGATGAAATTGTCATTTTGTTGAAAATACTTAGATGATTATAAATAGATTTATAGTTTTAAAAGTCAGTAAAGGCTAGACCACTCCTACATTATACATCCCTGATAAAACCATTATAATTTGATCTTTTTACGGTGAAACTTTAAAAAAAATCTGGCGCGTTAACAAGCTAGCCAATATTTGCGTTATGTTACCATTTGTCATCAAATTTAGCCCATCTTGTTAAGGTGGCAATGTTACGGTCCATAGCATATTTTGTCATATGTAATGATATCGTTTTTTCCAGTCCATTCAATAACCAAAAGTCAAAATACTTTTCAGAAAATACAAATATTTCCATGCTGTACATAATCAGCAAACGCATAATATGTTCTATGCAACCTGTTAATTAGTATGACTGTTAGCATTTTTGATTGGGCATATTGTGTAATTGTATGTAACAGGCTATTATATGTATTCCTATTTGTTTATTGTCGTTTATGTTTAGTTAATGATCATTTTACCTTTATTGAGAAGTTATTCTCTCTACAACTATGAGTGGTAGGCAAACAGACATAAAAATGATTACGATATGCAAAAATTGATAACTTTTGTCCTAAACTTTTCTTTGAAAAATCTACCTAAAATTTCACAAAAAGGATTTTTATTGCTTTAAACTGTTACTATTAAGTAAAGAAATATTCAATATATTTTTCCTTTAAAATTTAAATGTCTCCCTTTATCTTTATAGAGAGTTCTTTTACGTTAAGAGATTCAGATAGTTTAATTATGGCCGCGACCACCCAGTCTTCTTAAAAATGACCCGAATTAAAACTTGTGTATTCTTTACAAATTAAAATAAATGATCAATGAATTGTAACTGAATTCAATAGTTTTCATGATAAAGGTTCAGTTAATCCAACATTGATTTAAATTTACCAAAATGAGTACAAAAACACTTTTATGCCGTTTTAATCACTGAGAAAACTACATTCTTTGTCGATATATACTCTTGGAAAATAACTAAAAATTACAAAATCGCAAGTGATCAAAAACCTCAACTTATCAGGATTAATTGTTTTGTTTTATAAAGATATAGGAAAGGTGAAGTTTATATTTTGTTCCCACATTGTAACCTTAATGGTTTGTACGATTTTGCTAGGATTTCAACAGTTCTTCTCCGACTTCTTTGCAGCGGTTTCCCCACACAGAAACATCTATGTGTGATACATTGTGGACAAATCTCTCTGAAACATTTAATATTTTAGTATGTAGTCTTAGTCATTTAAGTTATGTCAATAATATTATAAAAGCCCATAAAGAAATCCAAAGACAAAGAAAATGTTTGATGAACACCATTTGATTGATTTAAAATGATCATATGCAAAGTGGTTAAATGAAAGAAATAAGAATGTAAAAATGACGGCAACAAATGATGCTGGAAAACTTTTGAAACGAAATCAGTTCAGGGGAACTTAAATGATCATTTAAATTATAACTACCTGCATTTTTTAGATTTATTTTCTCGAACATGTCTTTGTTCACCACAATTTTCAGTAACTCTACACATGGAATTTTTTCAAAGCATTTACATATGTCGACTTGGTGGGAGTCACTGATCTGTACATCTGCATTTATTTAGTAAAAATAAAATGCATTAGACAATATTTTATGACGAAATGCTGCTACGTTTAATTTGTATCAGTAGAAATGTTCTATACTCGCCTTTGATGTCTACTATCACTGATGACAAGCTATGCCTCAAAACAAGATCTTTTATAGCTTCTTTACCTTCTTGCCAATCTCGAAAAGTCACTACGAAGCTACCATAATTATTTAAACGTCTACGATCGGAGTCTAGAAATAGTAACCGTTAAAACTTAAGAAATGGTATTGAAATCTTACATGAAGAACTAGACTGATAAAAAAGAAATCTTAAATACTATGTTCTATACCATATTGCTACACAAAATACAAAATCTGCTTTCATACTAATACACATCATGATGTTGTTGTAAAAATATTTTAATTGTGACCTCGTTTCATTAGAGGGGATTTGATTTTCCGTAATTAATATCATGTCTGTCATGAATCCCGTTTTTTACAGTATTTAACCTTTCCACATTGATATATTGTTTAATATCCATTTGCATGGTGTATAGTTTTCTATTTGCATCGTATAAAATTCCATCGATATTGAATAATTTTTCAATTGTATAACTTCCATTTGTCATGTAAAATCTTTCAATTGTATTTATCTTAGGGTTTTTTGCTAAATATTTTACAAAGTTTTTTTTAAAGTTGAAAGTGTCTTATTTTTAATTGGATAATGTACAAGGCATTCTGGAATATCTATAGCAGAATTACTTACAAAGGAGTTCTGAAGTACATTTCATTACGAGTACGAGTTTATTGCAATTTAATTATTTTATCAAATTGAATTATGCACATTAGTTGGCAAAATCGATGAATCCATAAAAAGGACTTTTTGATTGGGGGGGGGGGGGGGTGGTATTTGAACAAACGTTTTAGTATCTATTATAAGTATAATAATTTACTGAAACGTCACATCCTTTAACTGTACTAGTATACAACTGTACCCATAAGAGACATGTTCATACTTAAAACCCTTACACACAAGTATGAAAAATTATATATACTGAAAATACATGTGTGCAAATGAATATACAAGAAAAAATTATACAATACAAATTAAACAGATTAAATAATTCATAATTTTATAGTTGTTAAAACGTTCTTTACAAACACAGTCAAAACATTTTACCATTTAAGGCCTCGTGAACGAATATAAAATATGCCTCCTCTTGGTTTCTTCCGGACGTGCAAGACGGAGCCAGCTCAGGCCAAATCTGTACTGTCTTGTTTGTTTGTATGGTCGTTCAATGAAGTCTGCTTTGAATGTACAACACAACTGATTTTATTAGTTTGAAATGATGAATTAAACAAATGTAAAAGACGAGAGAAAGAGAGAGAGAGACAGAGGATTACAGGAAGTACAAACCTGCATCTGATTGAAGAGAGGTCTTGTGCAATTTTGCTGCACGCGTAAAAGACTAAACAAAATTAACAAAGTCGATTATGTATAGATTTATCATAAGATGAAAAGAAAATTTCTAGAGCATTTGTTAATAGATTTTATCAGACAGTTATATTCAAATTAATATAATGTGAATCTTATCTTGTATCATAATCATTAAAAATCGAGCGGTTAATAAAAGAATATTGATTTTGCAGTAGTACATGTAACTAGTTAAAGGAGATCACTGTCTGATGAAATTAAACGAATTAAAAGCAATATACAATTTAGCGTATATATATTATATGTTCTAACAAATCTGCATAATTCCTCCTTGTCTAAAGAAAAAAGTGGACCCTCTCAATCTTGGTTTGCGGATTTTTCTTCCCGTATGCATGTATCACATTGGTCATGGTTCTGGCCACCGGGTAGTACGGATAACCCAATTTGCCAGTTCCAAGTGCAGGGAAAGCAATGCTTTTAAAACCATCCTTCTCCAATTCATTCAAACACTGTATAACTGATGCAGCTAAGATCTGAAAATACAACAAAGATGGCAGAAGTTACCAAAAATATATATAGTCTATTATACAAGAAAAGAAACCCGTTCTTAAAAATCGTACCTCCAATGAAAATTTGCACGCGGGAATCCATTGTTCATACAGTGCTACATGGTATATCGTTCTACAAGAAAGGTGACCAGCAGAAGTTTTGCAAACCTCTCCATAAGTGTGCCTTTCTTCTTCTTCTTCTTCTCCTTTTTACATTCCTTTGGAATAGTTTTCCCGCCGAGTTCAATAATTTGCCTTTCTGCAAATCCTTGAATCAAATCAAGGTTCGTGTTGGTAGAGTTAACCAGAACATCAACCTGTGTAAGTGTATTTGAATCTAATTTATCTTTATGAGAGAACTGTATTACTGAAAAAGACGCAAAACAATGAATTATTGTTTATTTAATCTTTGATGTTTAAGTCTGATTATGATAACATCTAACCTTTTCGGCAACCTTTTCTATGGAATCTGTATCTAATTCAACTTCAATTGGTGACAGTGTATCTGAGAAAGAGTACAAATAAAAATTCAAATGTTTGAAAGAAGCCTTAAAGTTTTCTTCGTTTTTTTCCTCGGGTGTCTATAAGCTTTATTAAGCATCAACTTTGAAATTTATAATGATGCTAGGACATGAATAATTTAAGTTTTTTACACGCTTTCAGAGAATCGCTTACGCAATAAAACTCATTTTATTTCTCGTGGTAAAATTTGAAATAAAATATATAAATAAATTTCTTTTATTCTATATTTTAAAACGGCATTACTTTAAAAGGAGTTTCATTTGTAACATATGCTTGTGATAAACGAACAAAAGTACATCATAGCAACCTATATCACAGTAAGATGACTACATTGAAATCTAAACATTCTTATCTACAATGAATTATTCTGACGTACCAATACCGACAATTTTGATTAATACTCGAACCGACTTGATAACAGCAAGTACGTGTTTTCAGAAAGAGTAAAAGTCGCAGTGTGGAAGCTTTAATAATTCTATCATCATATAAATTGTCGCAAGAATCATACCATGGCAATTATCCTCAAGACCGAAGCCTGGAAGTTTTAAACGCTTAAACATTTTGGGATCAACAGCCTCTTCTAATGTGGCCCTTGCTTCACCAAATACCGTGTCCTCTTCCGATTCCACAGAAATGCACATTTCAAGAAAAAGTTTCCTTTTCCTTCCAATCTTTTTTGCCTTTTTTGAAAAGTATTGAACAAAGTGAGCAATAAGTCTTGTCTCTGACCCTTTCAGTGGAACACATACACTTTGAATGTGTCGGGCCTCCATTTTTTTGTATACATGTCTAGGAATCTCTTTTACCTCCTCTTCGTTCGATTCAACATACAAAACTGTTTTGTAATTTTTATTTTTCGTATCTGATGGCTCAGTTCCCTCGGGTGACACTTCTGAAAGAAATTATTATAAAAAGTATTTCTTAACTGTACACGTGTAAAAATTCAAAACAATTAAACTGTATCTTCATAGAAAGTATCAATATTTGTACATGCACTTTTATTTACGTTAAAAACGCGGTTTATTACATTCTGAAATGCAGTGGAGAATATTATATAATCTTGATCTATGAAAAAAAAACCATGCCAACAGGTCCCTTAGTATGTTTCTATATTTATGTGGTCCATGTTTTCTATTAACTGCACTATATGATCAGATATGCTTTTTGAAGAATTTTACAGTTTGGGCGGCAGAAACGGTAAAAAAGACGTTAATGCAAAACGAACAACTAATTTTAAAAAACATGCTTAAATACGAAACAGACCAGCTTAAAACAAAATCAACAGCCTCTTTTGCAAAACCAACAGACACCGATGCAAAACAAACGATCACCGATGCAAAACCAACAGTCATGCAATGAATTGACGCTAGATGGCGTGCAAAGAGGTATCAGGAGAAATCGTACCCTGGAGAAAACGTAACCCGGAGAAAACGTACCCTTGACTTATAGGGAACGTTTTCATGCGCGGATCCAGAATTGTTCTCAAGGGGGGGGGGGCCGGGGGGGTTTTTGGGTTTGCAGGGGTGGGGGGGGGGTGGGGGGGGGGGGGGGGGGGGGGGGGGGGTCCGGACTTGAGCTTATGTACATAACAAAGACTTTTAAGCTCTGTATTTCGTTTGTAACTTGACTTTTGACTTTGACTTTCAAAGTTTTGTCAAGCATTAAAAGTTTCAAATTACTATTCTAGAAATTTAAATTGAAAAAAAAAATATTTTAAATTGTTTGGCGCAAATCGTGTCCAATTTTAAGTCACTTTAAAAAATTGACTCTGAAATTACATTTGCAACGAAATTACAGATATTTTTTCCTATACGGTGTCATATACGAAGGTTTTTTAAAAATATTTATGGTAGATTCTCAACATTAGAATACGGGTACATGTACCAAAAAATAAAACAAAAACGCACTATCGTCTTATTATTGTACTGGGACTGTCTAGGGGTTAGTTCCGTACATAATCCGAGTTTGGAAGGATAAAAGAATACTGTAACAAGAATTTCAGTGTTTAAAGAGTTAGATTCTATATTCTGTGTAAATAACAGTCATACAAAAGAAACGTGAAAGAAACAAAACATTATCATATAAAATCCAAGAATGTGTTAATTACTATTATTGTAGATAGAAATTTAGGCCCCAATCTCCGTAATACGTCTAATCGATAATTAATGATATTGCCGACTACTGCTGATTAAACAAATGCACATATCATATAATAATACTAAATCCCGGCCGGGTATTATAGACCCGGGCGCGCCTAACATATATGGATACATATTTAACATTTTTGTTAAAACCACATACATACTTACTGTAAAAACTAAAAAAGAATTGTTTCATATATTATTAAAAGGACGCCATTGGAAATAAGCTTTTGAGCTTTCATCGGTTATTCTGGTATCATATTTATGTCTTTCAAACACCTTGTCTATGAAATTATAATCATCTAATATTGAAACATAGTGTGTACAATATGTATGTTAATATGTATGATGACATGATACCAAATAAATCTACTACTTCTATCGACATAAAATATATACAGATACACATAACATATGGATAAATAAATTAATACACATAATCAAATGTACACAAAACCATCACATTATTCTTATAATTATATTAATCTTTTAATTCTCCAACTATAATAATATCAAACTAGTATATTTTTTAACGAATTCAGTTATACTGTATCGATTGATTTAATTGTCGACTAGTTAATCTGCTCTGGTGACGCTTGTTCGTGTGTAAACACAATTATTGCAGGCACGTAGCATCAGGGAAAGGGGGACTGCCCCCTCCCATTTTTTATCACAGCAAACAATTCTGTTAAATTTACATATAAAAAACCGAATTATCAAGGGGTTGACCCCCCACTTTTTTCGGAGCATATAAAAATAATGAAATTAACAGTGAAATTGAAGTTACAGATAAACGCATACTCCTGCCCACCCCCCCCCCCCCCCCCCCCCCCGTTACCGAATTTAATTTTTTTTTTTTTTTGCTTGTCAAGTTTTTTTTCAGGATGAGTCGCTTCCCCCCCCCCTACTTTCAAAAATGATGCTTTGTGTCTGTATTGTGTAATTATTTAATGTACGTGATTATGTGAATAGTGATATATTAATAAGCAAAAACGATACAAATGTTTATGCAATAAGTTATTTTATTGCATTAGAACAGTTTTATAACTAGTTCAATTTTTGTTACGACTTCTCCAATGTACGTTTTCTCTCGTAGAAAAAGCACCCTAATTTGTGGGTACGTGGATCCTGACCACCCCACCCCTGGCATATCTAAATATCCCTCGGACCCCCCCCCCCCCCTCCCTTGAGAACAATTCTGGATCCGCGCATGAAAACGTTCCCTATAAGTCAAGGGTACGTTTTCTCCGGGTTACGTTTTCTCCAGGGTACGATTTCTCCTGATACCTCTTTGCACGCCATCTAGCGTCAATTCAGTGCATGACTGTTGGTTTTGCATCGGTGGTCGTTTGTTTTGCATTGGTATCTGTTAATTTTACAAAAGAGGCTGTTGATTTTGTTTTAAGCTGGTCTGTTTCGTATTTAAGCATGTTTTTTAAAATTAGTTGTTCGTTTTGCAATAACGTCTTTTTTTACCATTTCCGCCGCCCATATTACAGAGTAAAGATTCTGAGTAATTATCTCAAATATTTTAATCATGATGATAAAAGCCAAATATTGGTATCTATGACAATTTTAAGTTGTAAAAATTTTTATCACTTTCCGCCTTTTCATGTCTTCCGTTAGGCTTAATCCATGTCAAAAGAGCCTCACAACTGGTGTTTGATTTATCCCCATACGCTAATATTATGATGAGGCATTTGTGAATCCAGCACTGCACATAGTATGGTCCCTCAAGATCGTGCCTTCGATACCGAATTATACAACCTTTTGATTCCTTTTGTTTTCTTGCCAATTTCTCATAAATTTCTTTCTTCACTTGAGTAGTGAAATTAGTTCGAGGAATTTTGAAAATCAGAGGACACATATTTTGCAAAGAGATTTTGGTCTTGCTTTTGTCATATTTTAATGAAATTTTTCCGGTTTCCGAAGCAAAAATGTGGAATGTTTGGTCAATTATTTGCAAAGCCTTTAGTTCTTTTTCAAGGTCAGCAGGTAAGTCGCATGCAGTAATAAGACTCTGTATATTCGATCCATTTTCGTTCACTGAATCTCGAATGACTGAAATTGTAGAAACAGTTGAATCTGTAGATGCTAACTGTAAACTCAACTCAAGTTGAATTTCCTCTGAGTCATTGTTTGTCTATTTAAAATATAAAAAATATAAAATAAATATAAAACCTTGTTTTTGATCTAAATATTTGATGGAGAATGCTATTATGTAATTCATGTTATTTTGCTTTAAATGTGCATACTTTAAATTACTTATTAATATCGGCAGTATTATAAATGTATAGGGAAATATCGTTTAAACATGATATTCTAAAAGTATAAGGTAACACTTCCTAAAAACCTCGAAAAACACCATTGATATCTTTCAGAGACACAGAACATTTTGTTTCGAAATACAATCATTAGCAATGAAATATAGAGAGAAGCTCAGTTTGCAATGAAAGATGGATGCATTAACAGATAAATAACTATACTGCTATAATACAAAATTACATAAAATAAATTACAGACCGTATGCTTTGGTTCATAGATATCAGAAGTTCCGTCCATCTTGTAAACGTCAAAGATAACACCGTCATTTAGATCATTAGGTCTGACTCGGTAACCGGTGCTTCGGCATGTTTGATTCTCTAACTACATTTCCTACAATGCTTAAATATTATTCGTTAAAAAGAATACTTTTCCGTTGATATCATCTTGTATTTGATTTGTTATTAAACAAAGATGGCGTTGCCTCTTTAACTCAAGATGAAAATTCTAGAATCGATCTTATCATTTCTTGTCTATTTAGAAAGGTTAAAAATACTTACAAGAATATGCATAGGTTTTATTGCTTAAAGACTCTGGTAAATGAGGTAAAACAATTACAATGGAGATCCTCTGCGTCAAAGTGAACAAATTGATTTAAAAAAAAATTCTTTTCAAAAAAGGAAGGAAATCCTATATGCTTAATAACCTACCCGAGCAACAGGTCTATAGCTTAATTTTGAATCCTTTTAAAATGTTCCTACTAGTATTCAAACTTGTCGAGAATCTGGCTTGAGAGTATACAATTCGGCCGATATAGCGATGCGTTGAGTGACGACACTATTTGATTGAACAGTTAAACAGGTAGAATCACGGGTGCAGTTTATAAAATAAGCGTTTTAATTGGCTGATTTGGTACCCACCCATTATCTTACCTGCTTACGTGATATTGATAACTAATTTATGCACCAACGGCCAGCTGTGTCGTTTAACTCTGTATCAGGACTGCATAAACTAAACACTGCAATTATTGACCAAGAGTTCTCATAATAATCGCTTCTTTTTTATGGTGTAAACAATTTTCAAATACACACTGTTTAAACAGGTTTCCCATTTCATTTTTCAGCATAATGTTCATCGATAAATTCAATCATTTTTAACGCATCAGTAAAATTGGAGGCAGTTTATATTTTGTTGTAGCTTATTCAAAAGAATTCACAACAGATACGGACAATAAATATTACATAAATTGCATTTTATGAAACTTCAACCGATCAATGACACACTTATTTACTTTTACAAGTGTGCATGTGTTTTCAAACAAACACAAACCTTGAAATTTACGGCACAAACGTGTTCAATTTGAACTGATCTGTGATTAACCTTATTTTGTAACTCAGTCTGTAGAAACAATAATTTTATTACATGTACCTCAATATTCATCAGACAATATTTATTACTGAAATTGACTTTTTATATGCCGCTGCCTTAATTTCTCTCAAACACGCTGATCGACCTCGGATTGTAAAATTCACGTACAGATGGAGTCGCCATTTTACACAGTTTTACATGTATATAAACCAACCACACTTCTTCATTTTAGGCAGTGACGATTTATCAAAGATTTTTAGTACAGATTTATTGTAAGCAAATACTTGTAAGTGAAGACATATGCTATAAAACGTCTAATGGATTTCATGGCGTGTAAACCCGAATTTTCCCGTGATCTCCATTTTGCGGCAAGCTTTTTGCGAGGAAAAACAGTCTGTTTAACTCGTGCAATATTTCACATATGGTACATTGTGAACGGTAACGAAAAATATATTTATCCATAATTGATAATGTTCCAAATTAACGATTATAAATCACATTCATCAATATTAACCACCTGAGTCCTCCATCTGTATAAAGTAAAACTAGAAACAAAAGGTGTATGTTGCACTCTGCCACTATTGTGACTTTATTTTTTATCCCAAATAAAATTAAAATTAAACCAGATGACAATAGATAATTATGTAATAATCTCCTTTTATAATATTAATATCAAATTATTAATATTTGATCCTTTCTCCCCACAATTATTTAACAACCAAAATAATGATAATTACATAACTCATAAAATTAATGATCGAATTAATTACATAATTTGTAAAAAAATAAACCTAATCCTTGTGGTCTAAAACAGCCAGACAACTTAAACAAAGCAAAAACATACAAAGTACATTTCGTAGGAAGGTGGAGGGGTGGAGGTGGTTAAAACGCTTTAAAAATTTCCAAGAAATGTTAACTGACCTGCGTCCAGTGAAGAAAGTGATTACCCACGCTATCGAAACGACGCACTCACAATTTTCCCGCGAAACCATTCCATTGGTTACACGCTGCGAGATCACTTTCGTAGCCATATATATTAAGATGCCAAAGAATATTGTATCGTGTTGCAAGAGAAATACATTACAACTCTTACAAACTAGTTAGCAACATTATCAATATACATAAAGCATTTTAGGAAACCTTAAAATTCTTTTATCCATAACCGATAATGTTCCAAATTAACGATTATAAAATAACCTTCATCAATATTTACCACCTTAGTCATCCATCTGTGTAAAGTAAAACTAGAAACAAAAAGTGTAGGTTGCACTCTGTCACTATTGTGACTTTATTTTTTATCTCAAATAAAATTACAAATATAAGTAAAACCAGATGACAATAGATGATTATTTAATAATCACCTTTTATATTATTGATATCAAATTACATGTATGAATATTGAATCCTTTCTCCCCACAGTTATTTAACAACCAAAATAATGATAATTACATAACTCATAAAATTAATGACCGAGTTGATTATATAATTTGTAAAAAACAATCCTTGTGGTCTGAAACCGCCAGACAACTCAAATAAAGCAATAACATACAAAGTACATTTCGAAATAAGGTGGAGGGGTGGAGGTGGTTAAAACGCTTTAAAAATTTCCAAAGAATGTAAACTAACCGGCGTCCAGTGAAAAAGTGTTTACCCACGCTATCGAAACGACACACCCAGAATTTTCTTGCGAAACCATTCCATTGGTTACTCGCTGCGAGATCACTTTCGTAACCATAAATGAAGATGGCAGAGAATATGGTATCGTGCTGCAAGAGAAATTATTCTTACAAACAAGTTAGCAACATTATCAATATACATAAAGCATTTTAAGAAACCTTAAAATTTCTTTTGTTCACTAAACAGTTTTTGACGAATTTCTTCACAATAAACTGAATAACATTATTTGATGAGCGAAGTACAATCTGTGACTTTTCTATTTTGATTAAAGTCAAGTGCTTTTAGAGAACATTTTCATTGGGGGTTTTTTCACTGACACTATTTACACATGTACGTAAACATCGCCCCGTTTGTTTTCAAATAACTGTAATTTTTAACGCGAGTGCAACTTTATTATACATGTAAATTTTCTTTCGACATTTCTTTTCACGTGTTAGCATCATGTTCTCAACATGCGTTTGATAAATGGGCAGGTCTATATAAATGCGCCAATTGAAATCTTTGTTCCGAATCGCAATTGAAATACACACCGATTAGAAAGTGTTATCACTCAACGCAATGCTACATCGGCCGTAGCGTATACATTCATGCTAGATTTGCGATAAAAACCCAAGAGAGGGGTGAAACGTTTGTACAGACTTGATGAACGCATTATGTTTTCATTGTATTATCACAAATTTTAACATTGATGATCTTGCAAAAATATTATTTTTATAATTTTTTCTCTTTATTGCTGTGTTGAACTTTTCACCCCTCTTTGGGTTCCAAATCTAGGGGTAATACTTTCCACTTTTTTATCTGCACTATCTCAAGACGCTTGCATAGTAATATCATGGATTGTAGATATGTAATTCTTGAGAAGAATTCTTAAACAATTATCACAGGGCCTGAATGTTGGTAGAGAGGTAAAACTGTTGAAAACACTAAATTGTAAAAAGTTGTTTTTCTTGGCAACATTTATTGAGAATTAAGAGGGCTCGATGGTTGTGGCCATTTTTAGATAATATTGATCTCCTTGAGAAGGAGAGCGCTATATAAAAATATAGGAAAGTACCCAAATTCAAAAGGTGAAATATATGGAATTTTTCTTCACTAAATAATAGTTTATAGCTAATATAAATAAATCATAGCTCAAAATTTTAGGCAGATCTGATGGTTAATTTGTTGACCATCCAGCTTCCTTAAACTCAAGAAAACAAAATTTATTTTCATAGTTTAAGCCACCATTGCCCTTAATTGACAATTTTGATTTACCACATCTATAATAGGTTGTGTTTGGTTGAAATCAGCTGAATGGTTCCAGAGCAGAATTTGAAAATATGAAGTTTTTACAGTAATAAACGTACAGATTGAAAAAAAACCCCGGACGAAAAAGCTAGCTCTCTTGAACCTTTAGGTCGGATGAGCTAAACTGAATTTCATTTTTTATTTGAAGTGTACCCCTAAAGTATTCCTAAGTCCTAATATTCAGTATGTAAAAAAATGCCATCAATGAACAAATTGTATCATTACTTTTGAAGGCTTTTTTTTTTTTTATAGTTTTATATTTGGTTTGAAATTGATCTTATGACTATGCTAAAAAATCGTCCATGATTCCACATTGTAGTTTAATGTGGAATCATTAAATTTCGTGAGGGCCAATTTTCGTGGATTGCCTAAATTGTACAGGTTTGTGGGGACGCAATTTCGTGTATTCTCTTATACCTACAAAAGGAAATATGACTTTATTATCCCAGTTTATCAGTTCGTGGAGAATGTTAATTCGTGGATAAGAGGAACCCACGAATTCCACAAAATTGAGCCACAGTATTTGAAATTTCAGTAGACATGCCACAATGCATATATCGGATCTCATGTATATTGATAAAGATATAATATATTATATTATTTGAATTGAGTGTCAATGTCTACAATATATATAAACGTACTCTGTTCGATTTGCCCGTGGAGTAAGCCTTCTAATTTTTACAGTTGCTGGGATGAGGTGTCAAGTTTTTCAATAAATTAATATATGTTTACGTGCTCCTAAAGAACAGAACTAGGTGTTCGATTTGTTCGTGCAGTAAGCCCTTTATTTCTTTTTTACAGCTGTTCGGATGAAGTGTCAAGTTCTACAATATATGTAAACGTACTCCTAAAGAACACAACTAGGTGTTCGATTTGCCAGTGCAGTAAGCTCTGTTCGCCGACTTAGTTTAATTGATTTACAACGACTGTCACCACTCAAAATGCAAGTATTGCTTTTGTAATCATTCTTGTTTTCTTGAGCATTTTTACAGGTTTTCGAGCACAACACAAAATAATTTCTACAAGACTGGATCCAGACTATGACAGACGTGATTGGAATTTTTTTTCATGTGATAAAGAACTAACTCTCGCAATTTTTTTTCTTTTTTCAACACCAAGCACCAAAGCCAATAATTAAAAAAAATAATGGCAGTCAATATCAGACTAAAAGATTTGTTTAAAATTTATATGAAAAAAAGGCATGTTATCAAATGTACGATAAAAAATAGTACGAATATGCTGAAAATTATATTGCTCAAACAATAATAATTTAAATGTACAGATTCAAAATGGAGGCATATTTTCAGAATATAAAATCACTTGTTGAATTAAGAGATGTTATTATGTTTTGCTAAAGAAAAATTAAAATTCATCAACTATCAAATAATTCAACAATCTCCTGTTTTGTAAATTTGATATCTTACAAGAAAAAGTTTATTTTGTTACGCGGATCGTCGTATTTTAAGACAGGACTGTACACGTCGAAGAGTTGTAAAAAGTTAAAATTCAAATATTGTGTAGAAATAATCCGTTCGAATCTCTGTGATCTGCATTTCTCAAACTTATAAGACATCATTAAATATCTTTTTAACAACAGTTCTAGAATTAACCCCCCCAAAAAGAAAGTTTTTTTAAAACATATTTTATTCAAATAATGATTTAACGTCTCTGGCGACTTCTTTGCTGCGGTTTTTCTCACACCGAAACATGTATTTTTGATACTCGATGGACATTGATCTCTGAAATATATTTCATAAATAATCATCTGCTATTTTCGGCCGTTACATAGAATACGGTTAATGTTAATGTACAAACAATCAAATTAATACGTTTTGGTGTCCGATTGGTTTACCAATCTAGCAAAAAATTTATGTACGATTATTGTTAGATATACCAATATAAATGCCAAACAGAAGCAAGTTTCATTTTGATATTAATATTATTACATATAGATATATTCTGTGGTAAATTAATAAAAAAAAAAATATAAATATCAGAATACCTGCAAATCGACCCGCACTTTCGAATATTTCCTTTTTTTTTAAAATTTGTAATTTTTCAAAACTTAAACAATCTAAGAGATCTACATGTTAACTACATGTATATACAGAATATTACCTAAAACAAATGAGTATACTAATTTTAGGATAAAATATCAGGACTCTAAACACATTTTAAAATTTATTTTAAAACCCGAGAGTCCTTTACACAAGGGTATGATGTGCCAAGTCCGTTTTGTATTCTAGTGAAGACATTAACAAAGACAAAGATAAAAAAAAGTTGGTGATGCAACGGGCAAGTTTGTAAATCAAAAAGCTCGTTTGGGCTTTCGGCCCAGTGAGCTAAACAGTATACAGAGTGAGAGAGCTCGATGGTCTTGGCCAGTTTCAGAATCTATGTATCTCCTTTCGAAGAAGAGCTCTATATAAAAATATAGAAAATACCCAAATTTAAAAGGTAAAATATATTGACTTTTTCTTTACTAAATAATGGCTAATAGCTAAACAAATTATATTTTAAAATTTGAGGTAGATCTGATACTAATTTTGCTGACCATCCAGCCACCTTAAATAGTTACCAGAATTTTTTTGATTAAGCTTCTCGAACATGTCGTTGGACACCAGAATTTTCAGTAGCTTAGCACATGTGATCTTCTCAAAGCAGTTTACTATGCCTTCCTGGTATAGAACACAGTCCCGAACTTTTGTATCTGAATCATCAAAATTAAATTGCATGAATTACTGGTGACAATGTTTAGTTGTATATGAAGTTCTTTCAATTCTCCACCTTTTACATTTTTTTCAACACTATCTTTACAATTTCTCATATTTTAAGCCTGTATAAGACTTGCCATTAATGTCATCTAGTACTGCACACAATACATGCGTCCGTACAAAATCTCTTACAAGTTCTTTTCTTTTATTTCAATCCGGTAAAGTAACTATAAATCCACCATAATTATACAATCGTCTACGATCAGCATCTGGAAAACCATCAACCCATGAACAGATGAACTTCATGATATGAATGCATACTTATTAAAATATGATCTATGATATACATGTTATGATGTTGCAATAATACAGATGCCATTAAACAAATATTTGTAGGCAATAACAACATCGTAATATCAGAACACATCAAAGATATGATTTCAGTTTAGATTAGATAGAAATTCTTTTTAATAACTTAAACTATAAATCTACAATATATAGATGAAAGGACACATCAGAAATGATTCTTACATACACAACTATTACACTATTTACCATTGAGAACTCCTTGAACGAATATAAAATACGTTTCTACTTGGTTTCTTTCGGACGTGGAAGATGAAGTCAGCTCAGGCCAAATCTGTAAGGTCATTTTTTTCTTTTGGCATCCAAAGCTGTTTAAAATCGTTTTATGAAGTCCTCTTTGTAGGTGCAAAATAACTGATTAGATTATTTTAACAGTGTAAATTAGAAAATCCAAATAATTTATCTCAGAGAGAGAGAGAGAGAGAGAGAGAGAGAGAAAGAGAGAGAGACCTGATTTTGATTATAGAAAGACTTCATACAATTTTCTAGCACCAGAAAGACTTAAATATCATTTGATTATGAACATAGGAGTTATTAAATCTTT
>WFKH01010931.1:36985357-36996692 GCA_016163765.1 Magallana hongkongensis
ATTTTTGCATAATTCCTCTTTGTCGTATAGAAAAAAGTAGACCCTCTGAATCTTGGTGCGTGGATTTTTCTTCCCATATGCATGTATCACATTACACATGGTGTTGGCCACCGGGTAGTACGGATAACCCAATTTGCCGGTTCCAAGTGCAGGAAAAGCAATGCTTTTAAAACCATCACTCTCCATTTCATTCAAACACTGTACAACTGATGCAGCTAAGATCTGGGGAAAAAACCAAACAACAAAGATAACAGAAGTATACCACAGATATACATGGTCGATTATACATGAAAAGAAAACAAATCTTGAAATTCGTACCTCCAATGAAAATTTACACACGGAAATCCATTGTTCATACAGTGCTACATGGTATATCTTTCTGCAATGTAGATGACCAGCAGAGGTTTTACAAACTTCTCCATAAGTAAATGTGTCTTTCTTCTTTTCTTTATTGCATTCCTCTTGAATTGTTTTTCCGCCGAGTTCAATAATTTGCCTCTCTAGGAATCCTTGAGTCAGTTCTAGGTTCGTGTTGGTAGAGTTAACAAGAACATCAACCTAAGTGAATTAGAATATGATCAATCTTTATGAGTGAACTGTATTATTGAAAGAGACCCAAAACAATGAATATTTGTTTATTTAATCATTGAGTTTTAAGTCTGAATATGATATCATTTAACCTTTTTGGCAATCTTTTCTATGGAATCTGTATCTAATTCAACTTCAATTGGTGACATTGTATCTGAGAAAGAATACAAATAAAAATCATATATATGAAAAAAGCCTAAAAGTTTTCTTCGAAAAGCCTCGGGTGTATATAATATAAGCTATATTGATAATTATTATATATAGAAAGCATAAGATTTGTAATATATAATTATGTTAGGACATGAATAATTTAAATTTTTTGCACATCTCCAGCGGATCAAGTACGCAATAAAACTCATTCCATTTCTCGTGGTAGGATTTGAAATAAAATATGTTTTATTGAATTTCTTATATTATATATTTTAAAAAGGGCACTGCTTTAATAGGAGTTAAATTTTTAAATTTGTAGCATACACTTGTGATAAACTAACAAAAGTACACCAAAGCAACTCATATCACACTAATATGATGGACGATTTAATAATATTGAATTTTAAAAAAAAAATATATGATAATTCGAAACTGCATGTTTGATTAAATATCATTGCCCTATAGTCAATACTCAATAAAACTAAATACCGTAATACAGAGAATACCGACCATTGTGTAAATCTAAAGAAAGGTTAACAATATTAAACAAAATAATTAGGTAGTCTTTCCAATGAAAAATAATATATGGGCATAAAGCTTTTGTACGTGATAATCTGATAATCTGATTTTGATTTTCGGAAATGTTTACAATTTAAAGTTAATCAAAAGTGACATTCTAAAACGCTTAGTAAAAATTGTCTTTGAACCATGGCAAAATGTTTATTACTTGTTTTATGCAGATAAAAACAATGTTTTACTCGCAGAAATGTTTATATGCAATAAACGCTTTTCAAGTACCCGTCAAGATTATTTTGCGTAACTCTTGTAACTTCACTTGTAACAACATTTAGACCTTGTTTTCAAACAAATCAATCTACATTTGCTTGGGCATCAAATCACTTGTGTGTAAATAGTTACACTGAGATACATGTGGACCTTACTCAATCAACATTAGAGAATTCTTAAAGAGGCAAGAAAAATACTTTAATAGTTAACATTTGTATCTATAATGAATTATTCTTACGTACCAATACCGATAATTTTGACTAACACGTGAACCGACTTGATAACAGCAAGTGCGTGTTTTCAGAATAAGAAGAAATGAATGGCAGTAGGAAAACTAGTGCTTTTAATAATTTTATCATTACATGAATAGTCAAAAGAATCATACCATGGCTATTATCCTCAAGACCAAACCCTGACAGTTTTAAACACTTAAACATTTTTGGATCAACAGCCTCTTCTAATGTGGTCCTTGCTTCACAAAATACCGTGTCCTTTTCCAATTCCACAGAAATGCACATTTCAAGAAAAAGTTTCCTTTTCCTTCCAATCTTTTTTGCCTTTTTTGAAAAGTATTGAACAAAGTGGCCGATAAGTCTTGTCTCTGACCCTCTCAGTGGAACACATACACTTTGAATGTTTCGGGCCTCCATCTTTTTGTACACATGTCTGGGAATCTCTTCTACCTCTTCCTCGTTCGATTCAACGTAAAAAACTGTTTTGTAATTTTTATTTTTCGTGTCCGATGGCTCAGTTTCGTCAGGTGACACTCCTGAAAGGAATTAAGTATTTAACTTAAGTATTTCTTAACTGTACATGTATTATCAAAATACAAAAAAGGCAGTTTGTTATAGTCTAAAATGCAGTAAAGAAAATAATGTTATCATGATCCATGAAAAAGGGAACAGGTTCCTTAGTATGTTTTTATATTTATGTTTTCCATGCTTTCTATTAACTCCACTATATGATCAGATATACTTTTTGAAGAATTTTACATTTTTTTCTTGTCTAAATTCTCAAATATTTTAACCATGATTATAAAAACCAAATAATTGGTATTTATGACAATTTGAAATAAAATTATCACCTTCCGCTGTTTCATGTTTTCTCTTTGATTTAATCCATGTCAAAAGAGCCTCACAACTGGTGTTTGATTCATCCCCATACGCTAATATTATGATGAGGCATTTGTGAATCCAGCACTGCACATAGTATGGTCCCTCCAGATCGTGCCTTCGATATCGAATTAGACAACCTTTTGAATCCTTTTGTTTTCTTGCCAATTTCTCAAAAGTTTCTTCCTTCACTTGGGTAGTAAAATTAGTTCGAGGAATTTCGAAAATCAAATGACACATATGCTGCAAAGAGACTCTGGTCTTGCTATTGTCATATTTTAATGAAATTTTTCCGGTTTCCGAAACAAAAATGTTGAATGTTGGGTCAAATGTTTGCATAGCCTTTAGTTTTTTTTCAAGGTTAGCAGGTAAGTCACATGCAGTAATAAGACTCTGTGTATTAGACCCATTTTTGTTCACTAAATCTAAGACCGGCTTCTGAATGACAACGGACTTTCTGGGATCAATTGAATCTCTAGATGATGAATTTGTTGTAAAACTCGACATACACACTTTCCTATGCGTCTCATGTTGAATTTCCTCTGCGTCACTGCTTGTCTGTTTAAAGTATAGAGAATATACAAAACCAAGAATTGATTTTACTGCAGGCCCCTTTTTTGACCTAGGTATTTGATCTAGAATGCTTAATAACGTATATAATGTATACAGATATCTTTTTGATTTAAATTTGCCGACTTTAAATTTCTAGTACTTGTGAATATCTATAATATTCTAGAAATATGAAGGCACCCTTTTCAAAACCTCAAATCTTTGAGAGACCTAGCTCATTTAGTTTGGAAATATAATCATTAGAATTGATATATACATGTAGAGAGATGTTCAATTGGCCATGAGAGATTGATCCATTAACAGAGAATTACCTATTATTTTTATATGAAATAAATTACATAAAATATAAATGTATTACAGACCGTATGCTTTGGTACGTAGATATCATGCAGCTCGGCCATCTTGCAAACATCGACTTTTTTTTTTTACAAAGATAACACCGTCAATTCGGTCATTAGGTCTCTCTCGGTAACAATCCGGTGCTTCGGCATTTTTGATTCACGAACTTCAAACTGAAATTATTTTCCTACATTGATTTAGTATCACTTGTTTAAAAGATTACATTTTGCTGATATGCCCTCGTATTTAATTGTTTATTATACAAATATAGCATAGCCTCATTGTATCAAGATGAAAATTCTAGATTCGATCTTATCATTTCTTGGCTATTAAGAAAGGTTGAAAATACTTACGAGAATATCCATAGGTTTTATTGCTTAAACACTCAGATTCAGGTAAAACGATTACAATTGAGATCACTTGCGTCAAAGTGAACAAATTGATGATTAATTTTTTTTTTTCAAAAAGAAGGGGAAAAGGCCCATGGGCTATATAACTTACCTGAGTAACAGGTCTTCAGCTTAATTTTGAATTCTTGTATGAAATGTTGTTATTTAAAACTGAAAACCCAGAGAGAGGGATGCAACGTTTGCCCAGTATGGAAACATTATGTTTGCATGGTTATATTACTAATTGTAACACTGGCAATCGTGAAAAAAATTTTTTGTTTTTGGAATTTTTTCTCTTTAGTGTTAAACTTTACATCCCTCATTGGGTTCCAAATTTGACCTGGGTAATCTAGGGGTAACATTTTCCACAATTTTTATCACACTTTATCAGGAGGCTTGTATAGTGATATCATGGATTATAGATTTGTAATTTTTGAGAATAATTTTTTTAAGAATCATCCAAATATAATCAAATTAATTTTGGTTCTTCCTGGGGCCTAAATGTTGATAGAGATTTTGGACACGTTTATAGCTACATAATACTATTGAAAACACTGTTCTTATATGCGTAATTTGCATACAAAAGAACATGTAAAACCTCATATTTATTGCTTCTGTGTCTTTTTACAACAGTTTTGGGCAGTTTTTGGCAAAACCAAGCAAGTTAAAGAAATGTTTACATTTTGATCCTCAAATGTACAAGATGGCCGCTCATCCCCCTTAAGACGATGACAAGATAGAATAATCATTTAATATTTATTAGTTTGACGAGATATTGGCGCTTCTAATTGGTCGAAAAATTTCTTTGATACCTGCATCAATAAAATTTTTGCCGGATCTACTTTTCTCTATTGTTCTGGTTTAACACTATTTATAGAACGGGAATTTCCAAAATAAACACTGTCAACAAAATGTAAATTTGTGTCTGTTTAATTGTAAGCTTACAAAATACAACTTTATGAATATAAAAATAAAAGTTTAACCTTGAAAAATAAACAATTACGTTACACATTATTTAATTCACAAAATAGACAATTAAACGTCTTTTCACGATTTCGTCTGCTTGAGATCAACGATCAACATTTACGGCGAGGCTGGCTGTTCCAATTCCAGGAATAATTAATAACATATAGGCCTATACACTTTCAAAGTAACACTGCTGTTCAAATTTTGTAACGATGAGTTTTAAATTAACACACGTACATGATTGGTCATCAGAATAAGCATCGTAAAGCAAAGCTATGAGTAGTGCATTAACTCCTTCAACGTATTCCAAGCGGCAGATATACTATTTAAGTACCTCACTGGCTATCTAGTTACCACAACATTTACAAAAGTCGCACATATATACTATTCTTTGTCGAAATATCAACTATTTTCGTCCACAATCGCGTCTCCTTAATTGCATCATGGTATGCACAGTTGCATATTCCAGCGATCTATCTCACATTGAAACCAGTTTTAACGAATCTTGCTGCACAGTGAATAATATCACAAGCCATCGCATGTATTTCCCTTTCGTTTTCAATTCAGCCGGTTCAGATTTCAACTTTCTATTAGTGTTTAATCCATTAAATTTAGCTCATTAGCTCTGTATCAGCTGAAGGCGCATCCATTTTGAATATTGCTGTTGTAATGATTTTGTATTCATACGCGCCGCTTCAGTTGCATTATTTACATTTTTTATCAATAAAACTTCACGTTTTATGATTTGAAATTTTTTTATTAAATGATAAGAAATAAATTTAATAATTTTTCTATTGATCGACGTATCAAAGGAAAAATTGACAGGAAAACTTTTTTAGCAATGTTCTACGCGCATTGATGAAGTTTTCCGGTCAATTTTTCCTTTGATACGTCGATCAATGACAAAATTATTAAACTTATCTCTTAAATCAAGTTTATCACATGTTTATCTCATTATACGGTGGATATCAATCATGGGATAAATTTTTGGTATTACACTGTGTGTTCTTACGCCACGTGACGTCATAAATAAACATTACGTGTCCAAGTAGCGTAGTGGACAATGCACTCGCTTATCACCGCTGCGACCCGAGTTCGATCCCCGTGATCGACAGTGGTTGTATGTGATAGGGTATGGCGGTCGCCCGCTTGGACACGTGGGTTCTCTCCGGGTACTCCGGCTTCTTCCCACACAAATGACCCCCTCGCGCTAACATCCGTGCCAACGAGAGATATTAATATAAGTTGTAGAACTTGTTTATCAATCGTTGTAAAATAAATAAAGTTCAGGTAAACATTACGTAGCTTTAGGTGATGATTGGCGTAGAATGAACAAGTAACAGAATAATTCAGTTGAAAAGTGTAGAGTTATAAATGATAAGCATTTAATGCGGTTTCATCTTTTTCATAAATTGATAAAAATATGTTAGAAAATTAAATACTTGTTTGTTAATCTTCAAGTAACTTTTTTTCCGTGCGTAAGGTTGTTAACGTCTTGTAGTAAATGTGTTGTGCGGCTCACAATTATAATGCTTACAGAAAAGATTGGGTTTAACAAAATACGCGGAAAACATGTGATAAAAAGAATCTTTCATGATTTGCGACGGTATATGATTTTTTTCCAACTCGTTGTGTGTTTTCTATCCCCTCGCCAAGGCTCGGGGATAGAAAACACAACTCGTTGGATAAAAATCATATACCATCGCAAATTATGAGAGATGCTATATTCAATAAGCTTTTAATGATAAATCGTCTATGATCCTATATTATAGTTTATTTGAAATTTAAGTTGACCTGCCATAATGCATATATCGGATCTCATGGATATTGATAAAGATAAATAATAACTAGACTCTTGTTGCTATAGCAACAAAAAGGTCTTCCGTTCCTCATGTATTAATCTGTAAAAAAAAAATGCATTTCTCTTAGAAAAGAAAAAGGATATAATAGATACTGTGATGGAATTTTTCAGTAACTTTTTCTATGTGAAAAACAACAAAACGAGAAAAAGTCATTTTTGAATATTTGCTCTGACGACCGGAAGTTACGCCGGATCAAACAGAACATGGTCACCATATCTTCATACATTGTTCTATTTTTCCTTAAAGTTTGGATGCTTAATTTTTTGTCAGTTATGATATCTCGTTGAGAAAAGGTTTATTGTCTTGGGACAGGAAACAGACAAACAGAATTGCTTAATGAAAAAAATGGTAATATATCTTAAACATTTTCCTCTCGTACATTACTGTTTATCAAGCTTACTGAAACAGTGTAAAAAAAAACCTGTTTAACTTATCAACAATGTCATTTGTTTGAACCCTTCCGGTGAGGACCGGAAGAGACGGCTGACAAAATGAAACACGTTAAACACATCATCTATCAAATGTCTATCACCTACGTAAGTTTTGTGTTTGACCACTTACAGTTTCTAATAAACGGCGGGTACACAATTTAGTATAAAAAAAGCTACTTGAGATATTTGAGATATTTCACCGGAAATGGATCTTTTTTGTTAATTTGACATCGCATATATGACTTAAGTAAAGATTCATACTAATATAATCATTCTATGTAAAATAAATAAAAAAGGTAAAAAAAAATGTTTTGAAGTGCTTCCGGTGATGACCGGGAGTTACGCCGAACAAAATAAAATAGTGTAAACACATCTACATACATAGGTCTATCATCCTGCAAAGTTTGATTGTTCAAGTTATTACCATATTTGAGATCTCGATGAGCTAAGGTTTTTTGTCTTGGGACAGGAAACGGACAAACGGAAGTGCTCAGTGAAAATTGAAAGTTATTGGTTACTAAGCATTTGACAACAGGACTTTATTATCAATTTATCTAAAATTGGCAAAGATAAACAGTTGAACTTATAAACAACTTGATTTGTTTGAACTCTTCCGGTGTGGACCGAAAGTGACGGTCGACAAAATGAAAGCGGTTAAACACATCTACAGTCAAATGTCTACCATCCCAGAAAGTGAAAGTTTCATGTCTTAATCACTAATAGTTTTTGAGATCTGGTGGGAACAAAATTTGTTTTAAAAAAGCTACCTGAGATAATTGAGATATCTCACCGGAAGTGGAATTTTGTTGTTGATTTAACATCGCATAGATGCCATATGTATGGATTAAAACTTATATATTTATTCTATGGAAAATTAATTAAATAAGTAAAATAAAAGTAAAATAAATTATTTTTGAAGTACTTCCGGTGACGACCGGAACTTACGACGAACAAAACAAAATAGTTTAAACACATCTACAACTAAAGGTCTATCATCCCACAAAGTCTGGATGTTCAAGTGTTTGCCAATTTTGAGATCTCGAGGGAACAAAGTTTTTTGACGCGGGACAGGAAATGGACGACCGGAAATGAATTTTGAAAAAATGAAAAAAACACCTCGAGATATTATCACTCTCTATCATTCCTGAAAATTTCCGTTGTAACGGAAGACCTTAATAAATAATAGTTTTATTTCCCAATTTTGGGCCCAGAGGGCAAACAAGATTACAATTATTAGAGAGAAGTTTTTATAAGAGAGATTATACATACACATACATGAACATGTAACAGTCGGGCAAATGTACACCAGTATGCCATAACATATTAACATATCATTAGTTAGTTGTAAACAATTTAATTTTTTTTTAATTAAGAAGGTAGAGGTTGTTAAATGCAGAATGTATCATTTTTGGGAAGAAGAAATAACTTTATTTTGACTATAAAGGTACATGTATTCTGTTTGGTTTGTCCGTGTAGTAAGACTTTGGTTTTCTACAGCTGTTCGGATGGAGTGTCAAGTTTTACAATATATGTAAACGTACTCCTAAAACACAACTAGGCGTCAATTTTCCCGTGTAGTAAGTCAGTTATTTGTACTGCTGATCGTCGACGTCGTCTTATTCATTTACAACGTCTGTGACCACTCAAAACGCAAGTCCCGCTATTGCTCTCTTTTTTGCTTTCTCGAGCATGTTTACAGATTACCGAGAACAACACAAAATATTTTCTATGAAGCTGCAATAGAAGTGATTAGAATTTGATTTTCATGTGATTAAGAACTACATCTTGCCAAAATTTTGTCTTTTTTGACATAACAAAAAATATGGCGATCAAAATCGGAACGAAAGAGTATTGTATATAAAGTAGGCAGGGTTTAATGTGCGATAAAATATCTTACGAATATGTTAAAAAAAATAATATCGCTAAAACAATAATATTTAAAATGTATAGATTCAGAATAAAGGTATATTTTCAGAATATGAAATCACATGCTCAATTAACTGATTTGATGATGGTAACTTTGATGACGCTAAAGAGAAATTTAATTTCATCAACTATCAAATAATTCAACAATTTGATTTTTTGTCAATTTCATATTTTTCCAGAAAAAGTTTATTTCATTGCGCTGATCGTCATATTTTGAAACAGTGCTGTATATGTTGAAGAATTGTAAAAGGTTAATATTAATACATTGTGTAGAAAATATCCGCCCTTTGTGCTCTGCATTTCTCAAGCTTATGAACAAAAATGTCCCGAGATTTGTTTTTGCATATTTTATTTAAATAACGATTTTACACCTTTGGCGACTTCTTTGCAACAGTTTCCCCACACAGAAACATCTATTTTTGATACTCGATGGGTGTTGATCTCTGAAATATATTTGATAAATAAATACTCATCTGCGATTTTCGGCCGTTACTTAGAATTTACGGTTAATGTTAATGGACAAACAATCAATTCATAAGTTTTGGTGTCCACTTGGTTTAACGAACTAGCAAAAAATAATGTAATATTATTGTTAGATAAATAATATAATATATATGCCAAACAGAAGTAAGTTTCATTTTGATATTGATATAATTAAATGTAGATACATTCTGTGGTATATTATTGAAAACTAAAAAAAATATAAATATCAGAGTATTTGCAAATCAACCCGCACTTTCGAATATTTCTGAGATCTTTAAAACTTTTATTCTCCTCTCCTATTTGTCCGTTTTCAAAAATTGAACAATCTAAGAAATCTACATGTAAATTACGTGTATATACAGAATATTACCTAAAACAAATAAGTATACTAATTTTAGGATAAAATCTCAGGACTCCAAACACATCTTAAATTTATTTAAAAACCCGAGAGTCCTTTACACAAGAGTTCGATGTGCCAAGTCCGTTTAAATTTGTTTTGTATTCTAAGAAATTAACAAAGACAATTCAAAGATTGAAAATAGTTGGTGATGCAACGGGCAAGTTTGTAAAACAAAAAGCTCGTTTGAGCTTTCAGCCCAAGTAGTCAAAACAGCATGCAGATTAAGAGGGCTTGATGGTCATGGCCATTTTTAGACTGTATGTATTTCCTTTTATAAAAAGAGCTCTATATAAAATATAGAATATACCCCAATTTAAAAGGTAAAATATATGGACTTTATCTTTATTTAATAATAGTTAATACCTAAACAAATAATATCTTATAATGTTAGGTAGATCTGATAGTTAATTTATAGACCATCCAATCTCCTTAAATAGTTACCATAATTCTTTGAATTCAGCTTCTCGAACATGTCTTTGGACACCACAATTTTCAGTAGCTCAACACATGGGATCTTCTCAAAGCAGTTTACTATGCCTTCCTGGTATGCAATAGGGTCTTCGACTTTTACATCTGAATCATCAAAATTAATTAGCATAAAGTACTGGTGACAATGTGTAGTTATATATGAAATTCTTTACAATCCTCCACTTTTTTCGTTTTTTATAGTTTATCAACTCTATCTTTAATTTTTTTCTTATTTTTAGCCTGTATAAGACTTGCCTTTAATGTCAACTAGAACTGTACACAATCCATGTGTCAAAACCAGATCTTTTACAAGTTCTTTGCTTTCATCCCAGTCCGGAAAAGTAACTATAAATCCGCCATAATTATACAATCGTCTACGATAAGCATCTGGAAAACCATCAACCCATAAACATGATATAAATGCAGTCTTATAAAATATCAGAATGGATCAAAGATATGATTTAAGTTCAGATTAGATAGAAATGTTTTATGATAACTTTAAATCTACAAGATATCGATTAAAGTGCATATCAGAAGTTATCCTTAAATACACAATAACACAGTCTATACCACTGAGAATTCCTTCTACGAATATAAAATACGCTTCTACTTGGCTTCTCCAGGACGTGCAAGATGGAGCTAGCTCAGGCCAAATATGTACGGTCATATTTTCCTTTGGCATCCAAAGCTGTTTGTAAGACCGTTCAATGAAGTCCTCTTTGTAAGTGCAAAATGACTAATTAGATTATTTTAACAGTTTTAATTAAAAAATCCAATACAATTTATGAGAGAGAGAGAGAGAGAGAGAGAGAGAGAAATACCTGGATTTGATTGTAGAAAGACTTCATACAATTTTTTAGCACTC
>WFKH01010931.1:37014208-37026627 GCA_016163765.1 Magallana hongkongensis
GAGAGAGAGAGAGAGAGAGAGAGAGAGAGAGAGAGAGAGAGAGAGAGGTAATTACTAACGAGAACATTTTAATTCCTAATTGCATATTATTTTCCTCAATTATGCGTATATGTTTCATGGTTATTTTAAAACTTATACATATCAAATATTATGCATATTAAATAATTCGTATTAATATAGGAATAAATACCAGAGTGCCATGTTTGGAGACAATGGAAAGATTGAAGAATGACCCAAAAACAGGACACCGTCCCAAGGACCCCCACGACCCGTGGTTTGGAATTGAGCAGGAGTACGTAGTGACCCGCAGTGATAACTTTCCGACCAGCTATGAACCGAAGAACAATGACTATTCTACTCTCAGTAAGATACTATAATCTTTTAAACTGTTACGATTTTGATATGATCACTTGCTACATAGCATAATACGTAAATAAATTCCATTTACGCAGGGGCGTCGGAAGATATTTTCATATTGGGGCGGCGAATTTGATCGATGGGATGTGGTGGGGGGGGGGACGGTGTGCTGTTGGTGGGGGGGTTGATTGATTCATTGAACCAGACATGAATTGAAATTAATATTTTAGAGGTTATATTTCTAATATGTAATGTTATCACTTACATGATAGCAATACGTACTGAAAATAGGCGGTAAAGTATGCTAGCGTTCCACTCCCCGGGAACAACTCGTATTCAATTTAGAAAGCGTGAACGGTTCAGTAAATCGCATTTTACTAGAACATATATATTCAAACTATTCATCTTCCCCATAATCTTACATCTACAAACTATTTTCCGCATCACTTGATATATGCAAGCAGCTATTTTCTGCAGTTGTGATGGTAGAGTTTGGGTCAAAATTAACTATAATAATTTACGTTTCTTTGCAGTCCTCTACTGTAGTGTGGGTCATGTCCACGACAAGAATGTGGCCCTGGAGAGAGACCTTTCCATGAAGCACCTGCAGGCCTGTATATACGCCGGGGTCAACGTTTGTGGCTCTATACGGGAAAATGGACCATCACAGGTGTCCTCCTCATTAATTATGTATTGACACACTGGATACGCATGAATGAACATATATGAACAAGTAAACTTTATACACCATTCTTATCATGCAGCAATCTTCAAATCGAACCGAGATGTATCTAATGCATGGAAATATACATATTTACCAAATTATGACTTGTTCAAATATTTTTTTCTGTTTTAAAAACAAGATCTTTATAAATTCAAGTTATTTAAAAATTGTTTTATTTACATGCAATGTTTGTAGAAGTTCGGTGTGCAACGGGCTAAATGATACACACTAAAATCTTGTAAATCGGGATATATTTCGATTTCCAAAAAAATATCATTTAAGATATTGTTTTAGATTGGTAAATCATTAAATCGAATACTTTGTTAATCTGGCGATTTGATTGAGGATATTTGTACGGATGAGGAAGACTCCACTGTATGTAAAATAATATACCTTTATAGAATATATTTTTCAGTGGGAGTATCAGGTCGGGCCGTGTCCTGGGATAGAAATAGGCGACCACTTACAGATGTCCCGCTACATCCTACTGAGACTGGGAGAACAGTACGGACTAAGGGTGACTCTAAAATCAGTTCCCGTACATGGAGAATCCTTCTTTTCCGGAGGACATTTGAACTTTAGTGTCAGAAAGATGAGAGAAAAAGGAGGAATTAAGTATGCCGAGTCGTTCTTCTATGATTTCTAAAATGAAACACAATATTCACCATGACTAAATTAAGAAAAAAATTGAAAATAACAATGATGCATGTATATGCGTTTATATGTGTATAAATTAAATCATTTTTTTAAGTTAACGTGCTGATGTTTAACATAAAGTAACGAATGATATCTCATAAGAATACAAATATCAGTAGTTACAGATTAGAGAGTTATAACGTCAATGTAAAAATCATAAGTCTGATCAAAATCTCATCGTAAGCAAATATGCCAATATTATACTTTCATATCTTCAGTTACGGATTACGTACATGCGATAAAGATACTGTGCAAAATGATACACAGCAATCTAAAGTCAGAGTTTTTTTACTTTGTTTCAGATTTATCCATCATGCAATCAATATGCTTGCTAAATCAGACCCTATTCCTCTCTTAAAACTGTACGACCAAACCTTGGAACACGACAATACAGAACGATTGACCAATACGAGCGGGCACTGGCACCCAAAACAGGACGAGTTCGTGTTCGAGGGAGACAAAAAAGAGTTCACAACCATAAGGATACCTCCCCTCGTGGAGGCGGAGGGGCGGGGCTACATGGAGGATCGTAGACCCCCTTCCTCCGTAGACCCTTACGCCGCGGCAGCCGGGCTGGTACGAGCTTGTATATTTGGCGATTTTCTGCGACCTGGGAACGAACAGTTGAAGGACCTGTCTGTATGGGACAAAGACCCATCAGAATTGTAATGAGTTCTTTCATCCATTTCGGTTGTGCATATTGTAAATATTGAATTCACAATGCATTTGTTTCTGGATGATATATCATAAAAATAGCACGCAGTTTTTTGAAATTTCAACCGATTTATTACTTTAACAGAAGTTATGAAATCAACTCGAGGCTCTATCGTTTTGTGTTCGTTCATTGTTTATTATCTTTTTATTTTACTTCAATAAAAAAAAAACTTGTTGTCCTGTAAAGAAATATTGTTCCACGAGTATTTATTTATTATGTTTACTAAATAATTGCAACATATTCGCCCTATAGGTTGTTACCTCATGCTAATTAAAATTATGTGCGTGATGGGTTTTCATACGTACCCGAATAGGTTTCGGGTCACGTGATCAGGAAATATAAATAGTAGGACCATGCAGTGGCGTGGCACTCTAAGCTCGCTCGCTAGTTGTATGTGTTTCAAGTAGAATAAAAGAGCAATTGAAATGGAATTCGGTGATTTTGGGCTAACATACATGTATGGTTGTAAATATGTGTTTTTTGTAAAATAAAAAAAAACCGCTAACGAGCAGCGTTCCTATGTAATACTTGTTGTTTTTATTCATTTAGCACTTTATTGTTTTATATTCGGACGAACGTAGTGAGGGAGAATATAATTGATTTTCTAGGTCAACAGATTAAGAACGTATGAAGCACCTTTACGACAAAATGTAAAACATAACTCCCTTAAAAAGCATAACTTTTGTATAAAGCAACAGTTACTCTGTCCTCTAGACTCCAATAACTGTCAAAATTAATAAATAAAATCTTCTGAAAAGCCTTTAACTTTTTTCACAAAATGACAGCAAATATTCCTGTCAAATATAATATAAATAACATTCTGAAAAATTTTTTAAGGTTGTAGGGAAAAAATGCCTAATACAGCAACCAAAAAAACAATTACATTTTTAGGATTTTTCTTAAGATTTTATTGTAATTGTACGTTTAAATTGCTTAATCTTCT
Organism: Magallana hongkongensis; assembly: GCA_016163765.1. NCBI lineage: Eukaryota > Metazoa > Mollusca > Bivalvia > Ostreida > Ostreidae > Magallana > Magallana hongkongensis. The sequence goes on from WFKH01010931.1 coordinate 37,017,644, forward strand.
CGCTTTTAGAGTTTTAGATTTATATTTGTTGGACTTAAAAAGCTAAAGAAATATAGTGGTTAACTTTTTCTTTTCTGAAACTTCAAGATCATGTGAATTCATATTTCACTCAATCAGCTTTAATTTTTTCTTCCCAAAAAATCCAAATGAATTGATTTGGTTTTTTTGTTTTTCTAAAGTAGAAAGTTTTGTTTTTAAGAAATAGCCCTGTAATTTACAATAATTCTGTGTTTTTTCCTATAATGATAATAGAATATTTCAATTCAGTGTATACATAATTATCAATAATGACGTCAATCAACCTACCATAAAATCTACATTAATTTAGATTGAAAAATATCTTTAAGCCACGTTAAAGAAAAATTTCATTTATCACCTGTGAGTGTCAGTATTTACATGTATGCAGGTTTTTCTGTAATCATATGAACTATCCGTAACACACCTCACAGCCTTATTAGCATAATCGGAGCCTTTCTGGTTTTTATATTAACGAAATACTAAAAACCCCCGAGAAAGTCTAAATACGTCATTCACGGGATTTTAACGAGACCAGTTCGAGACTCTTGCAAATCGAGAGAGGAGGTTAGATCGAAAAAGTAAGTAAAAGTTTATGTTTATTCTATCGGCAAGCTTTTTAAATTATTTAAAGTTGCAGAACAATTGTTTATTAATGTGAATTCGAAGTTTGGGGTGATTAGCCTTATCTCGATAAATATACCGTCTGAACAGCAGTTTTCGATTTTGTCAACAATCTGAAACGTGCTAGGGGGTAGTCATGTATCGGTAAGTACAATGTTAAACTAGGTAAATATTCCTTTAAAAACCTGCAGTGCATTAATTCCACTGCATGTATTACCAAAATGTTAATAAATAATTGTCGTTGTGAAATGTGACTTGAAAGACATGTTTTAGTATGAAATGTGTATGCAGGTGTATTATAGTCAGTTTTTACACATATTGGTACCTAGCATACGTTAAAAAAATATTGTATGTTTTTCCTAGAATATTGTGTTTGTGTCAGTCATGCCTTCAGTCATTTCCGTACAGAATTTCCTCGACACGTACATGTAGTTTTGATACATGTGTCTCTTTTAAACTGTTAATTTTATGTCTTATTTATCTATTAACGATGAGAGTGTTTATGAATCAAGGGTCTGCATTTGTTATGTAAATATTACATTATACAATTGATAGTATGAGAGAGAGATAGGGATAGACTGAGAGAGAGAGAGGAGAGAGACTGTAATTACAGTGTACATGTAATTGTTGTTGATTGCCTTGCTTCCATGAACCATATATATATTTCAATAATGCCACAATGAAATAGCAATATTGCTGACAAAGATGTTGAGAGAGATCATGGAGAGAGAGAGAGAGAGAGAGAGAGAGAGAGAGAGAGAGAGAGAGAAGCCATGACAAATTTTATAGTTACATTTTGTCATTTCCCACTCAATTAGTTGTTATAGCTGTTATTATGGTAATGTTTTGACCCATGTCTCAGATACTGCATGTGCCCATAAAAAAGTGTAATCTGGGACACACCCTTTTGTTTTGATAATGACAGCATTTAGTTTTGTAATGATAGTGTATCTTTTTTCTTCTAATCTACAGGTTTACCTGCGGCCTCCAGATGATCTAAAGATCAGGAATATAGAAAATATTGCCAATTTGATATTGCTAATGACCCAGTCAAGTCTGCTGAAGCCCAGAAGGTATACTTTGTCATGTAATAAACTTACAACTTGTCCTCCATATGTACATTGTAGATATATTTGGTTTAAGCTTATTGAAAGCCAAGCAAGGTTATCTAAATAGCTACAATGTCTTGTTTAAAAGGGAAAGGTTTGTATGGGCATCTTGTTGCAACACTGCATGATTATCGGTATTTGAAGTGGTGGGAACCTCTGAAAGGAATACCAGGAGTTTGAAAATATTATAAACTCAACGAAATGTCTTTTACACTTTCTGAGAGAATGGGATTTGCAGAATTCCCATGAATTTCTTGTGCTGGAAATATGTTTTTCAGATTAGTTTTTGTCATTGATGCAATCTTATTTTGGTGTACATAGAATGTTGATAGTTGCAATTCATACGGACATTCATTTGTTACATAAGGGTTTATGACTTTTATCTTTGTTCAATATATTTAATATCTTTCTGTTCTCTGGAAATCTAAATATCTTTGAAGTTACACGAGTTGGTAACAAAGGCAGATGGTTTCTGGTGATTTTGTTTTAACTATTTGATTCATTACATTTTTCACGTGTGTGCAGACTTGATTGACCCGGGTTTCCTGATTTTGTCGTATAAGTGATATTGTTTTAAAAAGTATATCCCCTGTAACTTTAATACTGGTATATAAGTACATATTTCATTTGTAAAATCATTTGAAAAATTTAAAGTGTTTTGTAGGACTGAAATGTTTTTTATGGCTTTTAAAATTACTGAAAGTACATGCATATGATGCAACTATCTTTTGACATTGTATATATAATAAAATGATAAAGAAACTGTCATCTGGGTTTAAAATTAGTGGCAAAATGATGTAATACATGTATGTACAATATTAGAAAAGATTACATTGTCAGTATCACTTTATAGCACATTCTTGAAATTACTGCGTTGAATATATAAGTATTTGATGAGTGCACAATGTTTGCAAAAATTAATTCTCTTAACACTTTATGTTTATTCTATTTTAGTTTCCAGACCATGACATTAATGAATATTTCTTGAATGGAATGCATGAGGATTAGGATGGAACCTTATTCTGCCATTTTACCAACTCACACCATCTTTTCAAGATTTATGGAGCCAAGCACAGAAGAATTTGTTCTTTACACATCATTCATAACATTCTAATTTATGTTACATAAAAAAGGTGTGGGCACTTTAAATTGTTTCAACAATAAGTGTTCACATAATGAATACCAGCAAACATTTTATTGAGTGTACTTATTTTGTATTTTTCCCATCCATCTAACATATGTTTTTATATAACATACCATATACATGTAGCATTTTTGGAAACAGCTAGTTTTATTTAATTGAAATTTAGCTTTACTATTTTATGCAAGTTTTTTCATATACTCTTTTGTATACAAACAGAACAAAAATACTCAGTTACAATGGGAAATGGATATATATATATATAAAAGTGTCTGATAAATGTATAGGTCTTGTTCTTGAACAGAAGAAATTGACAGATGAATATTCAGTTTTAGCCTTCAAATACAAATATTAATATTTTTTTTTAGAAAAGTATTTAATCTAAGTTGAAAAAAGAATTAAAATATATGAAAGTTTTTTTCCCTTTATTCAAGTGTTTGGAAACAAATCCATTGAAATTTTTACCGTTTATATCTAAAATTGCTGTACAGTATATCCTATTGATGCCTGTAATATATCACTTTAGTTTCTTCAGCAGCATGTCTATTACTTTGTTTTTCTCAGAATGATGTATACAATGTCAATAATTTATTTTCATTATATTAAACTAGATACAAATAGGCCTTCTGCAACCTTTTCATTGATTAAATGGTATGGAGTTCTTGAAACGAGTCTAGTGATTAATTTTTAATTACCTTTCATATGAAAAAATGACATCTAAATCTTAATTAAATTGCTGTACAGTATATCCTATCCATTTAATATATCACTTTATTTATGTTGAACTGCATGTCTACTAGTTTTATGATTTTTTTAGAATGATATATGCAATTTCATTAATTTATTTTTCATTTTAAAAAAATTCATTAAAATAAGATCTCTTACAACCTGTGTATTTTTTTTCAATTTACATAATACAGTGTATTAACTGTATGTAGTTGTGTAGATTTATACATGTACCTACAAGCAAGATCGTTTAATTTTCATCAGGTACATGTACCAGCCTACTATATTTGATAATGTACTTCTTTCATGCATTTTTCATGCCTTATACTCATTGTTATATGTATTATGTATAATTAAAATACTTTAAAAACTTTTCTCAATTTATTTATTTTAGTAAGATTAAGAAACGAACTATAGTCAATGCACGTTTTTAAGAGTTGTCCTTCTTGGGGACAACAATGAATGCTCCCCTGGGTTCATGACCCTGAATATTGAGTAGGCTGTGAGGTGTGCGTAAGAAAAGTTCATTTCCTCTTAAAGCTGACATGAGTTCAGAAATATATTTGGTCGCTGTATCATATTCGAACACTCCTCAACTACTGGGGTGTTTATACAGGTCGATAAACTTACGGTATATTGCTTTTAGTCGAGGTATTTAGGCTGCACAGACATTAATTTTACTTTGAAGTAATTATATTTGAAATCAAATTCTATAATAAAACAAAGCTCAATATTAAAGAAAAGTGATTATTTTTTTTTTGTTTTAAAGAATTGTTAAATCCGAATTATTTTGCTCAAAAAAGGTTTGCTCTCTTCTTGTGCACATTGAAAAAGTGTGTCGCATGTAATTAAGGCATAATGTTTGCATTCAATTAAAGACCCCGGTATTACATTCAACATAGTAAATAAGCGATTATAAATTCGAGATAGTAACAACGTGTCGCCATTTTCATCATTATTTTATCTTTACAAATTAGACTCCGTTTTCTTAAAACTGACTTAAGTCCACGCTGACACTGCACGTTTATGGTTTGCACATTTGCAATGATTTAACAGTACACCACAGGGATCGTCGGGAAACGATCTGCAATGGGAAAAAAACCCTGAACGTTTTACAAGAATTAACAAAACATATTTACAGTTAGTTTTACATAACCGATCTAATAAGTATAAAAATATTAATAGTTCTAGTAAAAAGGCGTATACATCATGTTCGTGATGCGGTCTCCAAATGATACCCTTTAATTATTATCATTTGAGCGAAAAGATGCATTTTTCATGTAGAGTTTAATTATAACGTACTCGATTTTGAAATACGTCGCCGAAAACATAGCATTATCATGTGCAACATTTAAAATAAGGAATTTTAAAACCATTTACATCAAGATAACAACAAGCATATAAGTTCCAAAATGTATTCACCATAAAGTCAGAGTTCGAGGTTAATTCAGACAGTTTATCAGAGAAACGCTGTGCCAATTTTCTCTCATATATGAAAACTTCTAAAAGAGAAAAAAATATTATGAATGTTTATTGCGTTTTAAATTGTTACAATTCATTTTTTTTTCACATATGCCTATCAGTAATATATACAGTGGTAACAACGTTATTGTTGACAAACGACACGCAAGATTCTGATACACAACCGATAACGCACGATACACGAACGATACCGCAGGATACACGGACGATCACTAACTAACTGAAATTTCACGATACACGAACGATAACGATAAAAAACGCAAGCGAACGATTCTACAGCATTTAACACGCAAAATCAAAAATAATTTTTAAGATTAGAATTAAGAAAACGTATTGCTTTAATTTATATTACAGTGCTTGTGTTTTTTTCAAAAGCGGTATGTACAGTACCTATGCACTGTCTTTTCACGAGATAAACGATAACATAGGATCCACACATCAATTAAATTGTTTTGTCTCCACAACTAATATTTAGTTCTATCATAAGTTAAAGAATATTAAGTGTAAAAGAAATGAAAATAATGCATAATCTGCACGAATTATTTACACATGGGTGATGTTTATGTAATTCGTTTTCCTACGTACGATATAATTGTGCGAAATACCCTTGTTCCTAAGAATTTCGTTTTTACACATTCCAAATTTCCATAATATACCGTACATAAATGATTGAATTCCGTTTATTCTAAATTTTAAAGCGTCTAATTAAATTTAAATTCTAATAAAAGTTTATACAATGTAACGGAGAGGAATTCGTATCGTATTTTCATCTGAAAGAAAACTTACGGAAGAATTGTTTAATTTTAATCGTGGAGTGGGTAAGCTTTATCGCTTTCATTCGACGTGTCTCTCTTGCTTGACGCTAATATGATTATGATTATGTGTCAAGATTCGATGGATGCTTGATATAGACTAATTTAAAAAGTGTAAAACTAACTCGACCGATCAAGGGATTAAATGAGTTGTTGAAATACGATCAATTAAACGACAAAAAAAGATGGGATATTTAGAAAAGATTAGAGCTGACCTGATACATGTATGTAAACAATTGTCAATATTCTTCTATAAAAAATTTAAAGTCACATTGTTGTATTGTTATAAAAAATCCTGGCATTCAGAAAAAAGGCACAAAACGAAAAGTTCCACACGATCACGCACAATTACGCACGGTAAAAAACGCAAACAATTTTTTCTGATGCACGCAGAATCACGCACGATACACGAACTATCATCCACGGTACACGAACTATTAACAGACTTAATAGTAAAATAAATAAATAAATAAATAAATAAATAAATAAATAAATGAATGAATAAATAAATAAATAAATTAATTAATTAAAAAATATATGAGAAGAGTTTGAAAACGTAATCATTAAAAAATGATATTTAATGGTATCTTCAATGAACAAAACCACTCATTTTTTAAGTGTATTGAATATTGTACCGCTATGTGAATTAAATCGCTCCCGACATGATCTTTGAAAGCATTAACCTGACTCACTTTTTGGACTGACTTAGAGCATATTATAAACATCAAATGATCAAATAATCTCTAAAAAGACGGAGTTATCCTCTACGTGTTGTGTTGGTATCATTCTTCAGACTAAATTCTAGCCAATTGGAACTGAGAGAAAAAAGTAATTGCTTACAATTACTCGCGAGTACATTTAAGCAATCATGCAACTGTCTTGTTTATGGAAGACCATTTACAAAAGAAGCTCATAAATGTGTAATGTAGAGAAACCTGGGGTCTATACAATATCGTAATTTGCATGCACTTCAAAGCAAATTTCCGAATGGCCTAAACTGGACTGATTTTTTAATTCTTTGTTGTTGATTATATGCCCCGATCACACCATCTGTTGACCTCACAAACAATAACAAGGTTCATTAACTTCTGAATTTTGGAATGTTTAAATAGCTCCACTTAATACATCTGCTTTACCACATAGGTCACACGTTGTTAAAAAAAGTCCTTGAGTTAGTCAATATTATTGATTCTTATTTATTACGTATATTTTTGTCGAGCTTATAAATGTAAATTACAATGAAAGAAATATAAATGCTTGTATTTGAAATTGTACAGAGAAAAAAAACCGTATACTTTTTTAAAACCTATTCCCATTTAAGGCAGGACTGTTTCCGATTAAACAAACTTAATATGTAAACTGAATATGAATTGACAGGCATTAGCAATTCCCACACTTCTTTACTGTTCGCACATCTAAAGTCTGTCTCATGAAGTATCCATAACTCATTACGGAGGTACAGTCGTAAATCTTTGCCAGATCACGATGCACCCATTTTAAACACAAGCATGCATGGTTACAGTGTATGTTGTTTACATTGCAATGCACATGGGACTAATTTGGTTGAACCTGCAGTAAAACCTGTATATAACTTTAGACACATACTGAAGATTGAGTCGGTTCTCTATTTCAATAACATATTAAAACATAGTCTGGAATAAGATCATCTATTTGAAGTATTTGGAGTATATTAAGCTACAGGTAAAGCTAACGATGAAACAGTTCTTTTTAGAAAACTGAAATCTGGGTACTTTAAGATTCAATACCGTTAACGATAAAACAAAAGTAGGCTTTTAAAAAAATATTCATAAATATACAATCTACTAATGTGAATTCTTCGCTTTTGAGGAATCATGGAAACGATTGGAAAATTACAGTTTGTCTCCATCCCACATATACCAAATTCATCAAAGCGCGTCATATTGGAATATGTGTTTGCCAACCACACTAATTATCAATATTGGAGTAAGGTTAGAGTTGTGGATAAAGAACCAAAGACTGTGAATGGTAAGTTTCTAATCTTATTAAATTCTTGAAAAAACGCCTAATTCTTTAAGCTGGAAGAGAACAAGTGGCCCAGACGCCACAACGCTCACCTGAGCAACAATATCCATAACTCTCGTCAATCCAGCTTTATGGTATTAAATATAAAAATATATCTTGACAGACAATCATGTATTAATAGTATATCTTTTTTAAATAGATCTTCTTCAAATTTTTTCTTCAAGCACTCTTATGCTTAACATCAAGCCCTTGCTGTTGCCTCGGTTTTTAAGAGTAAGATTTTCAAAGATTTTCTCTATTTATTCCTATGTAAAAATTCAACCCCTATTGTGGCCTTACCCTATCCTCTCCTATTAAAGAGATAGGGATTTGAATAAACTTGAATCTATGCTACTTTAAGAAGCTTCCACACAAGGTTCTGATTTCCTGGCCAAAGTTTGCGAGGAAGATTTTCATCTATTGATTAAAAATTCAATAATTCTTAATCACTTCCCTTTGAAAGAGTGTGCGACCCTTCATTTTAAGAAACCTTAATGCCCTTTGACGACGGATGCTTTGTATCAAGTTTACTTAAAATTGGCTTATTGATTCTAGAGAAGTCGAAAATGTGAAATGTTTACAGACGGAAGGACAGACTGACGGACAGAAGGACGACTTACAAAAAGTGATCAGTAAAGCTCACTTGTGCTTTCAGCTCAGGTGACCTAAAAATCTAGTAAAAAAAATGGTATGCTTGATTTTTTAATTTTCTATCATACTGATATTTTTTCTTTAGATATACATGTATATATCCAGTCTGATAATGTTGCATACTGCTTCTTTTTGCTGCTTTTTGAGATTGTCCTCTTTGGGATAGCTATATGTGGAACAGTGTCTACCAGAAGGACTCGGAGCTTTTCCCAATGATTACGAAACCGGTAGCGATGTTCGAGAATCCGTTCCTAAAAAGTCACAACAAACTTGTTTTATGTGATATGTGGAAGACAAATAATGAACCAGCTGGTAAATGGAGAGAGAGAGAGAGAGAGAGAGAGAGAGAGAGAGAGAGAGAGAGAGAGAGAGAGAGAGAGA
>WFKH01010931.1:37029351-37039495 GCA_016163765.1 Magallana hongkongensis
GTGTGTGTGTGTAAAAAGTATATTCATGTACTCCAATATTGTACAAAAACATTATTTTTAAATGCAAAGACAAAACTCTGACACATGCAGACAACTACATATTGCAATGCCACTAAATGAAATTAATGCAGTATTATTTACACACGGTCTTTACTATAGTTCTGTGATTTTCCAATAATGATAATAACATGCATGTATTTAAATTCAGAGTAAGTATACAGAATCATCAATAAAAATGTCACTCAAGTTTGATCCTACATGTACCTACTTAAAATATCTACATTAATTCAGAGAGAAAAAATCTTAAAGCCACCACAGTAAAGAAAAGTAAAAGCTGTGTATCATTCACCACCTGTGAGGATCATTATTTTTGCAGGGTTTTTTTTGTGAAATCATATAAATTTATCCAAAGAAAGGTTTCGTCCTAAAGCTGACATGAATTCAGACTTACGGTAAATTGCTTTCAGTCGAGACAATTATGTTGCAAAGACTTCCTTATATATTGATTTTACTTTTAAGCAATATAGTTATTTTCCACAAAAACGGGTTGTCGTACTTCGCGGGCACATCGAAAAAATGTGTCGCTCATATTTAAGGAGGCTGGATGGTCAACAAATTAACCATCAGATCTACTTAAAACTTTAAGATATGATTTGAGTAGGTATAAACTATTATTTTGTATAGAAAAAAATCTATATATTATTTTTTAAATTTAGGTATCTTTCTACATTTTTATATAAAGCTCTTCTTTAAAGCAGATCAATACAGTCTAATAATGGTCACGATAATCGAGCCAGTATAATGTTTGCATTCAATTGAAGACCGTGATATTGCATTCAACATAGTAAATAAGTGATTATAGTGATTATAAATCCGAGATAGTAACAAAGTGTTGTCATTTTTATCATCATGTTTACAAATTACAGTCAGTTTTCCAAACTGACTTTAGTCCTTGCTGTCGCTGCTACTACGATTTACTACAGTGTATGGTTTGTGCATGTGCAATGATAGTACAACACATGGAAACAATCTGTAATGTTAAAAAACAAAGTGTGTGCTGTATTTAAGTCGGTTTTGTTTCATTAGATATTTCTTACAAGCACAGTGATTGTCAAATCGTCTTTAAACGCTTTTCTACAAATGTTTGCGTTTAATTGAACGTGTTCGGATGAATGTAACACAATTGGATGTAATATTAGCGACAAGCGTAATGTTTAGAAATTTAAATTTGAAAAAGCGTATTTATAAAATTAGGCTGGATTATCCATCTTTTTAAATGGGTAACCAAAAAGATGTCGCTGGTACCCTAATTAAAGGATATATATTGTTGATTCTGTGAGAGAAAGAAATGATCGAGGCCCGGAGAACTTATAAGAATAAACAATATCAGATAAACCTGTTGACAATACTGATAAATATATTTTTAACTTTTTTTTAAACCAGTCTTGGTCTTTCTTTTGGACAGTTTCAGGTATGTGCAAGGAGTTCTCATATTCTTTTGGGAAGAGCATTTCCTATTTGATAATATTCAAGGAATTCAAAAAGAGGTACCGCGTATTCTCACACTCTCCTAAATATGGAGGGTGGGAATGTTGTGCCAAATTTTGTATGAGTAAGAAATAATTAAGCTAACCAAACGAAGGATACATTGACAGGCTCGGGTGCGAACATTTTTTCAGAAGTGTGGAGGAGAATAACGGTCAAGGTTCAAATCTATAAAAAAAAATTCTTGGGAAAATGTAGTGCGGATGATCGATAATGAACTTTTAGAGAAGTGAAGAATGTAAACTTTATATAGTGCAGTGAAATTTGTCTCATCCTACGTTCTGACCAAATCTGATGTGATATGTGGTTACGAATAATTAATGAGATCAAATGGATAAATTTTGTTGCATGTTTTCTGAAAAATGGAGTAGATATTAATATATCACATTAAAATAATAAATAGTGTTTAAATGTTTCTCTGCTTTTTCGTGACACACACACACACACACACACACACACACACACACACACACACACACCTATCTATCTATCTATCTATCTATCTATCTATCTATCTATCTATCTATCTATCTATCTATCTATCTATCTATCTGCTCTTATACAAATATTTTTTGTATTTTTTTAAGGTATCCGACCCATATTAGGACCTAATTTTTCTAACCCTGAATATCCATTAAATACTCTGATATTAATTCATCGCTTTTTAGAGTAGAAAAAGATTTACCGACAGAAATTTTCAAAAATATTATATACTAAGCAGTAATTAATTAATGAAGATTGCATTAAGGTCTATGGGGACAAGCACATTTTTTAATATAAAAGAGAAAATACAAAGAATATCAATAAATGCTTTGGTGAAAAGATGAATTTAATCCTTAGGAGTACAAAAACTATTTAAAATAAATTTTATACCGTATATATTTTTTAAAGTTGATTTTTATAGATTAAAATCAAAGGGGGGCAACTCTTCGAGAACAGGAAAGAGCATTAATTAGGACACATTCCACTCCGACATACTGATACTTATATATGAAAATTTTGTCCAAGTATACTGAGTATTAAGCCCATACAGATATGTTATACATCCAGATTCATTGAATCTGGGGCTATTATGGATCGGATACCTTAAAGTGAAAAATCGGTTTCGGTTGAAAAAATAACCACTTTATGACATGACTTGACATGATTAATATCAGATATTAAATTATTACTATGCATTTATTCACACCATATATTAAACTCTGTAGTGTGTTACTAAAACAGCCCCTCAGCTTATTTAGGCACCATCATTTTAAAAATGAAACATGTTTTTATCAATTTAAGAGTTAGCGGAACACATATTACGCTTTTTTTAACATTATCATCCGGGTATTCTTATGTTGTTTTCAATACAATATCTCCGCTGAAATTTTTAGGTGTGTCTCTTCATGAGCGTTTTTAAAGAGAATTTTGAAACTTTTTTGTCATTTAAGTGATTGAAAGAATTTTAGATAAAATATCAATTTATCAAAATTTACAGAAACTTACCAGAACTTACTGCTGTTATTGCAATCGATTTCATTGTAACCTCAACGGCACCCGGAGATGTTGTAGACAATGAGCTTTAACCTTATAGTCACTCCACAGTGTGTATCACACATTTATAGGGTTATTTTATAATTTGCCTGCAGAAGTCACACAACAGCTTCCGACGGGAACAGGGCCATTGTTTTCCACATACTTCTTGCTTTCTAGATCTTACTGGTTGTGATATTGCTGCCGCCACCCCTCTCCTATGCATTAGATTAATGTTTTGATTGGTATTGATTACACTGCAGTCGACGATTGAACAAATGATGCCGCCTGTATTTACTTATATTTACATCTACCGAGTATGATTCCCTCTATTTTTACGGAAACTTAAAGTTAATTCATAGCTCTATGGAAACAGCCAGACTGAAATCTACACGCACCGTTTATCGATTGGTCGAAACCTACAGCGACCTAAGAAAAATCACGGACTGCACGAAATATTCATGATTATGTTAGACTCACATTCCCATAAAAGACGATTTGGCTGTTTCTGTTATACTCTATCCCGAGTTTTTGCTTCCACCACTTTTCGCTTGATATTTTAATAATCATAAATACCTTTGTGCTCAAACTACGTTCATCCACTAATATGAAAAATGTCCAGATTAACTGTTTTGAAACGCCCCCTCTACCGCTTCTGGTTTCAATACACATCCCAAAATAGAAAGTCTACGGGGATTTTGCATTGCATCAGCCATTAATAAGCCCGGATGATAACGTTAAAGAAATGTGCGAGGTGTCCCGATTACTTCCGAATGGAGAAAAGATGTAAACATTTCCCATTATAAATCTCCGTAAGAAATTTGTTTTCGTTCCTGTGAACTTTTATGAGTGAAAAATGATAATTTGTTAATGAAGATATCTTGGATATTTTCCCTTTTATCGATTTCAACTGTATTTCTTTCATAGGTATGTGTATTTTTATTAAAAATCATCAAAAAGTGATGGAAGCAATAACTCGGGACAGACTTTAGCTAATGTACTGATGTACATTAACAGTAATTAGGTGAATTTTACTTACTTTTTACAATCAATTTATTAAGAAATATGTAAATATAAACAATAAAAAATGCTTTCTTTAATGATTCATGCGGGTTATGAAGGTAGCGATCATTGCAGAAAAAAATTACATAACCCGCTAACGCGAAGAAGAAATATGCATGTTGTACGTTGAGCACAAAAATGTGGACGCTAGCAAAGTTGACGTAGATCTAAATTGAGCTTATTGTTCTAAGGTTGGACCTGTAGAAACATATAACTGATATCTCAGCGGTAGATTTTAACAGGCACACCTACTTCCGAAGCGTTCAAAATACGCTTGTCGTGGCAAAATTCGGAAAATTTGTGAGTTTCAGCAGTTTTAGTTTTTACAAGGGTTTTTAAACGATTCGGGTATGCATATATTCATATGCTTACAAATTGATTTAAAAAATATGGCGATATTTGGTTATGTCAGTAGTTGTGTCATATTATAAATTTTGAATTCACTGGGTGGGTGTGAATACAAAATTTACAAAAGGACAAACAATTGGTGTTTACACCCACCCAGGAAATTTAAAATTTACTATTTGACAGTTGTATGAACAGAACTCCGTCATATCTGAGAAAACTAATGCAAAAATTTTTCTCCACAAGACAAGTATCAACAACGGAGTTTCAAAAAAGTGCCTACTCCTAACCATTAAAATATACAACACATTAAAAGATGAACCCAAAACTTTAAATGCTATTTACGTAAAATATATTTTTACTTTACAGTTAACGACAGCATCAAAACACGTGACCTTTCTGCTTATTTTGATTGGCTATTAGCATGCCAAGGGGTAAGGTTCGACTATTGAATAGAATTTCATTTTAAGTTCAATGAAGTATTTGCGACTAAATGATGGGGAAAGGTACATCTGCAACATTCTTCTTATCAAATAGTCTGGGTTTTCTTTTTCTTTACTAAATATAAGTGTTGAGTATCTCAAAATTTGGTGCATTCTGTTACAAGTTTTGTCATTTTACAAAATTTACTTTTGCTTTCTTATGATTTAAACTATGGTTTCATTCTTCTAATTTCGCAAATGAACTCCCTGCTCTTCTTTTAACTTTGGATAACCAAATTTGCTGAATGAGACCCTTTGCTTTGAAGGTCCGTGTAAATTTCAGAAATAATTACGATGTCTCTATCATTGATCGTTACACAGATATTTGGTTTCTGTAATTCTATTTCCTCGATTTTTTCTTGAGATCGATGTCGAAATGAACGCTGGTTTATTCTATGTTATCAATGATAATCATTCTTACACTTTGTAAAAGGTCTTCTATTTTATTTTTTATAATTTTCAAATGCCAAGTCATCAAAACAAAGACAACCATCTGTGTACTTTGCTTTGTTAGCTATGGTTCTTAACCTGTCACATTTGCACCCAAAATACAAAATAGCTTTAAAATCCCGATCAGAAACAGGAATGCAAATGCAGTTGATACTTCCATCTGCAGAAACAATTTATTCTGATTGTCCTTTTTTGTATTTGTCTGTTCTTTTCTTCCTTTTGCCATCTGTGATAAAGTGGTTTTACCCGTTGTTACATTACATTCTGCAACAGCTGACCCTTTTAACATTTTTCTGTGTTCATCCTTTATTTTAGAAGCCATAACTAAATAAATCCTCTTACAGAAAAATTTACAAAATATTGAATTCTTTATCTTAAGGTTAATAATGTTTATGATATGTGTCTTGTGGAGTAGTCTTTTAATTCATCCCAAAAATTCGTCTGGAACACTAGCTGTATAGTACTAGTATAATTTTCCCTTAAATAAAGTTAGTATCTTTAATAGAAATCCAAAACCAGATTAATTTACAAGGGAAAGCAATTGTCCTTGAGTCAATTACTTTCTTAACATATTGCTTTTAAGTTATCTAAAATCAGATTTTAGCAGAAATGCAAAGACTATTTTGAGTTTCGAATAATATAATTTGATCTAGGCTGTCTTTCAATGCATATAAGCTACACCATCAGATTTGAATCGGGAAATTAACTGCTATAATACATTCAATATTAGCTATAATCAATCAAAATTAAGTCAAAATATATATTCATTGCATACATATCTACTATGTAAACAAATGATAACCTTCACTCCTCAAAATAAACATTTGTATATCCGTATATAAATTTATGCTAATGTCAATTTCATATTGTAGACTCATTCTGATCATCTAAAAATGTTCATTATTTAATAGAGAGCTTCTCTTATAATACATCAAGAATTCACATTGAGAATTCACATGTTGGTTTCCGTAGAGCTTAACTGTGTAGACAAAACATGGAAACTTTTGTAGATGAATCCCTCGATGTCTATTTAAAAAACAATAAATACTTACTGTGAAGGAAGCTAGCATTGCAGACTATTTTCTCTGCAATGCTTGTTACCTTCATAGCTTGTATGAAACAACAAATGGAAAGAATATATATTTGATAAGTAAAGGCTATCTACCATAGTAACCACAATTTCCTGAAAGAGGGGTGGGGGGGGGGGGGGGGGGGGGGGTGTCAGCCTGTGCAAGCCCGTGGAGTTCGTGCTCTCGAATTATTTTTAATCGATCAAGAAATAATCCATGCAAATTCAAAACAAAAAAGTCCAACAAGTCTTTTATATGTGTATAAAGTATCATAATAACAACGATACGAAAAAACTGTATGTATTCATATACAATATACTCGTACTACTCGTGTACATGTATTAAGGTTTTCATATTTTTGGCATTAAGTAATATTCTAAAATTATTGATAATTATATGATATTTTAAGTAAATGTTTTACATCAATATGTTCACGGAAAAAACCCTTTGAAGATTGATATTTGTCTAAACTATATGATCAACTTTTAAAAAAAATCACAAACTTTCAATAGTTGGTCAATAAAAATGTATACTTTATTGTCTTTGCGTCTTGGGTTGTTATCACTAAATGCTTTAACTGATATAGGAATGGGAATGTTGATGAAATCAAACATTACAAACATATCTTTATGTACATTTACATGTACCCCTTATTTGCATGCCTTTATGTGAATAATGATGTGAGAGCAATGTGACAAATAAATTCCGAAACAATTAGACAACAGTAACTTGAAACTTGAGAGCTAACGCGCGGTATTCAATTCGTCTGCACGGCGTGTTACTGGACCAACGACATCCAAAAATAAGCATTCAATGCTTAAATTAATCTTTTTACATTACATCCGGACTGAAAACGCCTTAATAATATTCATATAATTATCACGTGATTTCACAAGCCCTTTTTAGTATATAAACAAGAAATCGACGCGAAAGCGTGATCGGCATGTCTCTGGTGGGCAAACACATTCGGAGACACGACATATCGAAAAATACGAAATGTTTTTAGTCGAGGGGCCGCTTTAAGGGATAATATCGACGTTCTACTATAAATCTATAATTATAAATTAAGACATTTTGCCAATAAACTAGAAAATGTCTGCACCAGAGTGTCTGCGTACACTTTTGGTGTTTCAACACGTGTGATATGATGTCCATAAGCTATAATTGAATTTTACCAGATAAGGGATTATTGTAAAATTAATCAGAAACCTACTTTCATTTTCGATGAACAAGCCCGAAATAGCAAAATGAGAGTCAGGTGGTAGACGCGCTTTGGCGGATCCAAATCAGAATTAGTTAGCATCGAAATATGTACTTACAATGAAATAATATGTAATGATTACATAAGAATGTGAATATCTTTACTTGGAACTTACTTAGAGTATACATTGAAGTTAAGATTTGACAAATGTTGAATAAATAAAATAAGGCAATAATTTAGTTTCTCGAATGCGCGATTTTAGTTTTATTGGATAGAACGCTTGCGAAGCGCGACCTCTGGTGAGAGAATACGATAGAACTTTCCAGAACGGGGTAACCAAGAACGCGGGTTGACTAAATAATTAAAGTCAGGGCAAAAACTGTAGGACAAATTCATCATGCATCGCGGGGAGATACCTTGGATCGAACACAGATCTATGGTTAATACAAAAAAATTCATAAATAAAATGAAACAATTTGATGCGATTTTATAGTTTTGATGAAAAGAACTTTCCAACACGTTGTACTCAGGAACGTGGGTTGACTGATTAACATCATGGCGTAAAGTGTAGGAAGAGTTAATCATCAGGCAGATACTTTAGAGCTGATAACCATGGATTAAAATTTGCAAATAAATATGTACACACAAATTTTTGTTTTAATTTCATACATTTTTAAACCATCACATATTGGTAGTAAATGTTATATAAATAACGAACAGATTGTGCATGTTCTGCATCTATATGAATTAATGATATGCATGAAAGGGGGAAGTTGAAGGGGGTGACACCCCTCCTCAATTGTTTTATCAAAAGTCTTCAGTCTGAAATTCTATTTTGGTACAGTGATAAAAATTATTGTGAAATTTGACATAAAGAACAAAATTTAGAGATACGATGAAAAATGACAATAACAAACTGTCAACCATCTAAAAAATCCATAAAGCGAAATACGAATTTCAAGCAAAGCAACACGGACCTCTAAAAAGATAGAGGTGGGATCAGGTGCCTAGGAGGAGTAAGCATCCCCTGCCGACCGGTCGCACCCGCCGTGTGCTCATTGTCAAGATCATGAAAAACGGAAGAAACCGTAGGCAGTCCGGTGTATAAATAATGGTCTAACAAGTATGAAAAACGTCAGTAATAATGTGTCCTAATGAAACATTGTACTTGCTGACAAGGTCATTGTATCGACCGTAGAACTTGCGTAAAGATGATTTTAATCGAGGTTTTTGATATTCTTGTTCCAACAACTTGTAGGTAAGTAGCATGCCTCGTTAAATAAATTGTTCGTATGTAGAGCATGCTCTTGCATAACGAATAAGCTGAGAGACATAAACCCCATAAGCAGGTGATGATGGTATATTGCTACATAAGTAAGGGAAGTTGACGATGGAAAAATTAAAATCATTACGATATATTTTCTAGTCAGCTGTAACATTTATATATCTGATTCATCTATTTCGGTATAGATATTTCATCTCTGCCCGCTCCTCAAAATATCAAGCCATGCAGTGGTTTTTTTTATTTCAATTTTAAAGAATAGATTGAGAAAGTAATTTTAAAAAGAAAAATTTCGGACACAGTATATACAAAAATGAACAAAAAATATTGTTCAACATATTTAGCATTGTATTATATTAATCCGTGAAGTGTTAAATCCCGCGCTTGCGCGGGATATCATCTAGTATTTTACAATTATTGCTGTTTTTGAGGTCAATACGATGATTCAGCTACCCGAGAGGTACAATATTATCAATTGATTGATATTGTACTTCGAGGGTAGTTAAATCATCGTATTGATAAATAAAAAACAGCAATATTTATTTTATTATATGATTCAGCGACGAATTGATACAGACATATTAAATTGAGTTTTATCAAGCGAAGACATCATAACTATACATTTACATGTAGTTCATATTACTATGCTATGGAAGTAAAGAAGACGATTTTCTCAAATTTAATACATTTTCACTAAATGTTCACATTGGCCCCGCCCTGGGGTCTGACCCCCTGACCCAGGGACCATTAATTTTTATAATTTTGGTAGAGGGCACCATGGACATCATTACCATACATTTGTTTTTTCCACATGTGTGGGAGTACACAAAAAGACCAAGGGCAATAAGTTACCTGAGTGACTCCGGCATATGGCACGCCAAATTCACAAAAATGAGATAATCATAGTTTCACAGTCGATAAACTAGGTTTAACGGTTGTAAACTATAGTTTACGGACAGAAAACTATAGTTAACGACGTTAATCTATATTTCACATCTGTAAACCATAGTTAACGCGATCATCTATGTTTCAGAAGTGTAAAACTATAATTAACACTGAAAACAACCATTTGCGATTGCAAAACATAGTTTTATCTGATAAATATAGTTTCACGATTGTGAAACTATGATTAACAACTCTTAACCATAGTTAACGAATGTAAATTATAGTTTACAGATGTGAATCTATATTT
>WFKH01010931.1:37039505-37054432 GCA_016163765.1 Magallana hongkongensis
CAGATGTGAATCTATATTTATCAGCAAAATCTATCGTTAACGTTATTTGCAGACAGATAAACTTAGATTATCATTCGTTAACTATAGTTTACAACCGATAAATATAGTTTTACAGATGAAAACTATAGTTAACGAATCGTTAACTATAGCTTACGAACCGTAAACTATAGTTATCAATAAACTATTGTTAACTATAGTTTAGCGTCCTTAAACTATAGCTTACAGTCGATAAACCTAGTTTATCATCTGTGAAACTTTATTTGACGCCGTTAATCTATATTTCACATCTGTAAACCATAGTTAACGCAATCATCTATATTTCAGAAATGTAAAACTATAATTAACACTGAAAACAACCATTTGCGATTGCAAAACATGATTTATCTGATAAATATAGTTTCACGATTGTGAAACTATGATTAACAACTCTAAACTATAGTTAACGAATGTAAATTATAGTTTACAGATGTGAATCTATATTTATCAGCAAAATCTATCGTTAACGTTATTCGTTAACGAATCGTTAACTATAGTTTGCGGTTCGTAAACTATAGTTTCCAGTCGATAAACCTAATTTATCAAATGTGAAACCATGTTTAGCTCATTTTTGTGAATTTGGCGTGCCATACCGGCAACCTAAAAATCTGTTTAATAGATGTATTATGAACTTTACAAAAAAAAACCTCTTAGCCAACATATTATAAAAATGCATTTATTTCAATAAGAATGATCTTTGACTTTATAATACACAAATGTAAGTTTATATTATTTTAGGAAGAATTCTTGAATAGTCAAATAGACACAACACCAACAGATGTTTTTTTTTATTCCTGTATACTAATTGAAAAATAGATTAAAACCTGCCAGAATTTATCGCTGGAATTGCAAGTGATTTCATTCCCATTTTATCTGCTTATATAAAGGTTACCTCAACAGACTCTTGAAGATCCTTTAGACACTGATTCTTATCTGAATACATGAAGTCAAGTCATCTTAGTCCCACTGTGTGTATCACACACTTGTAATGTAATTTGCCTGCAGAAGTCACACAACACCTCCCAACTGGAACAGGACCATGTCTTTGTACATAATCCATGCTTTCTTTATCAAACTGGTACCCAGCAGCTTCTGATATTGCTGCTGCCCCTCCTCCACCATGCATTAGTTGGTCATTATCAGCATTGACAATGCACTCTACATTTAAACGAATGATACTGCCTGCATATATCTTTATTTTCAATCCCTCTTTAGTCCTCACTTCTAATTACTTAAATTGTTGGGTTGTATTGTTATATCTGTTCTCGGTAGAGCCTTGTCTCCTATAAACATCAATGCCAAATTGGGATCATCCTTCAGGACTTTCAGATTTTTTAAATGTTCGACCAGGTCTTCTTTTCATTTTACCAACCATCTGATGATTCAGTAAAGCGTTCACTTTCAAAAGATCTTCATAACTTTCAGATATCATTTCAATATCTTTCTCATTTTCAACGAGACACACGTCTGGATATTCCTGTTGCATGTTTTGTATTATTGTTGAAAGATTGTAACATTTCTTTCTATCAATTTCTGTTTTAACTGAACATATCATGTTTACTTCTTTCAAATGTGTTTCCATTTCTCTATGAAAGCTTTCCTCTTCATCTTTAGGAATATCACAATAAAGACCCTTTCCATCATATTGCAAATGGTTTACATACTTTTTAAACCATTGGTATTTATTACTAAAAAAACAAAGAACTTTATAATCCCTCTCGGACAAGGGAATATACACATAATGTGGACAGACAATGGCATCAGCAGAAACATCTGTAACTTTACCCAAATGAATTTTATCTTGAAAATTTTCTGAGAAATGCACAATGGTGTAGGGATTGGAATATGACAAGACTGATTGAGCTATATATTCAGCACCGTCAGTAGGTAAATCGTTTGCCTTGCCAGGATTTTCAGACTTTTCCAAGATGGATTTAGATGATTCTTTCTGTTGAAATGTTTCCTGTATTGCTCTGACCATGGACTCATCCCTGTCTACAAAGTGAATTTCCTGGAGACTCTTAAAAGGATAGTTCCTGCTTAATGACATTGCTGCTTTATAATATTCCTCGACACAATATTTCTTTGGGACAGCAGATATACCTTAAGTTAAAAAAGGTAAGATTACATTTTTAATTAAAATCTGTTTATAGGTTTATGCACTTTAAATTAAGATTTCAATAAGAATTGTTTTTGGCTATATATATATATATATATATATATATATATATATATATATATATATATATATATATATATATATATAAGTATGTAATATTTTGAAATGTTAAATGTAATAATGTATATTATTAAATGGTTATATAGACTCAACGGACGTTTTTCTATTACTGTACACTAACTGAAAACATTTAAAACATACCATAACTTATTGCTGGAATTGCAAGTGATTTCATTCCCATTTTATCTGCCTCTATGAAAGTAACCTTAACAGATTCCCGAAGATCTCTTAAACACTGATATTTATCTCGATAGTCACCCCATCTGGGCCCCACAGTGTGTATCACACACTTGAAAGGCAATTTTCCAGCAGATGTCACACAACAGGTTCCGACTGGAATAATACCATGTTTCTGTACATAATCCCTGCTCTCCTGATCAAACTGGAACCCAGCAGCTTCTGATATTGCTAACGCCACTCCTCCACCATGCATAAGATTTTCATTTGCAGCATTGACAATGCAATCAACATCTAAACGAGTTATGCTGCCTGCATATATTTTTATTTTTAAACCCTCTTTAGTCTTTATTTCCAATGTCTTTTGTTGTGCTGTTAATTCTGATCTCTTTTCAGCATATACATCTCCCCTGTTAACATCAATACTTGATTCTGCTCCCCCTGTATCTTTAGTTTTCGAAAATGTACGTGGAGCTCTGCTGTTCTTTTTATCAGACATCTGTAGTTGAATTAGTTTATTTACTTTAAAAAGAAAATCGTAACTGTCAAAGGTAAGTTCAAAAACCTTCTGTCTGTATCTTTATTCTTAAATATTATTTTTTACTTCTATAGCTGCGTAAAACATTTTTGGATTTGTTTCCACAGTTAAGTGTAACGTTTATATTGTTTACTCAGCATTTATAAATGTAAGTTTTATTCTCTGGGTTGTTTGGTTGACATTTTCTGATGGAGCATTCTCTTTGCTTGTAAAAGTTTTGTATAATTGTAAGAGATAATTTCAACTGCTATGTATTTAATCATAAATCCTTAAAATCTCATTCCATATCGATATTATTATTTCACAAAATATTGTTTACAAACGTACATAAAAGATAAAAATAAGACCCACCGAATTGTATCCTTTATACACAAAACTGTGTGGGGGAAACCCACACTGGTTAAAGGATATTCTAATTTTAAAACGCCCACCCCCCCCCCCCCCCCAAGAATTAGTTTACAGCAATTTCAAGAACAGGTCAAATATTTTTATTTCAAATTAAAAAAACTTAATTATTTTGATAGTTGATTTTTTTTTCATTTAATTTTCTGCAATATTAAGCACTCAAAACTCAACACTTTACGGCATACATCGCCTTTCATTTGTTCTTTTTAGCGATATTAAACACTGTGATTTTTTAAAATTACAATTTAATGCAGAAAGTGTATTCCTAAACTATAATATATTGCTGTCATTTATGAAAAATAGAACTGTTTCAAAATATACATAAAATGAACCCTACTTTCCATAAACTAAAAATAAAGTCCCATTTTAAAATTCTTCTTTTTAAATAAACAGCTTTTAAGACTTAGTAACATTTTGTTAATTACATTTGTAGTGCGGTTTATTAATTCATGATCATTTAATAGATCACGAAAAGTGATTCTACAATTTACAGCGTATTCAATATCGTTCGACGGTTATATTGATAATTCTTAACAATTTGTCTTTCTCAAACGTAAATATAGGTAACAAACAGTAATGTTAAAAAGTTCACCGGAATATAAACTTTGTTGGAACGAAATAAAATCTTTTGAGAAGCCTTTCGGGCTTCACAAGATTTGCTCAAGTGACAAACCAAGTTCATATTTCGGTTAACTATTTAACAGTTGTTTATCTGTTAAGTGATTGACCGAGTAAAAACTACTCACACTTGTTTTGTCTTTGTTCCTTTTATCCGCTGAAATACATTAAATTTAATGCAATTTTAAAATAAAAATAGAGTTTATCTGCATTTAAAAAGATATATTTTATCAATGTTTCTTACTGATTTAAATGAAATATTACCTGTGATGAATATTTCTGGTTTTCTAA
This sequence comes from Magallana hongkongensis, assembly GCA_016163765.1. NCBI lineage: Eukaryota > Metazoa > Mollusca > Bivalvia > Ostreida > Ostreidae > Magallana > Magallana hongkongensis. The sequence continues at coordinate 37,043,810 of WFKH01010931.1, forward strand.
CGTCAATGACTCCATTCAGAGTCTGAAGCTCAATATCATTACTGACAACAATCCATGAGATCTTCATTGACTTATCTGGAACCCAAATTCCAGTGAAAGAGGAAGATAATGTTTTAAACGCACACTTAAGTAATTGGTAAGTTTTCCCATTAACTTTCAAACTTACACTGACATCTTCATCGACAATCAAATTTCCCGTAGAAGAAAATAACTGTATTTGAAATTGTACTTGCTGACCAACGTAGCAAACTGGAGGACTAACGACTACTGTAGATTTTGGCGAAAAAATTTTAGATATCGACAGTTTGCCTAAATTATTTACAGCTGTTTCAAAACAGGATTCTGGTAATTGTGAAGAAAATGTCATTGTATCAACAGTGACTTCAATTTCTGGTAACTGGCTATCTAGGATTTCAAGTTGGGGTAGAATTATGTTTGCAATGTCTACAAAATGGTTATGGTCGTTTACTTCTGATGAAACTTTTCCATAATATCTTGCTTCTTTGCAGGAACTAATAAATGACGATATATTTTTCTTTTCACTTTCAATACACACCTGTTTTTCTTTTGAATATAAAGCAACAGCATCACACAAATCTTTTTCTCGTTTTTCTAACGTTTTTCTTGCTTCAGAGAAACGCATTTTTATTTCCATTTGAAGTTGTTGTGAGTCTTTTTGACAGTTTTCGTTTATATCTGATAACTGAGCAATAGATGTGTTTGCCTGTTGAACCTTGAGATTGATACTTTCAAGGTAAGTTTCTATTTTAGTTTCCATTTCTTTTTCAACCTTTGTGATGTCACATAGATTATGATCTTTGTGAGTGCTGATGGCACATAAAACGCACACATTTTTAAAACATGATGGATCTGAACAGTGCATTTTAAGCTGTTCTTTCTCGTGTCCAGCAACTGGACAATGTTTTGGGGCATATGATAAACCAAGATTTTTTATTTTTCCGGTTAGAAGACATTTTATTTCCATGAAGGAATGTGATTTTAATGTTTTCAGACTTAAGTGCAATTTTACACAGTCTTCACAAATGAAAACTGAACAGTCGAAACAGCGATGTGAGGCCATTTGATCATTGGTGCACATTCCACAGACCAGGCTGGAACCCCCGATTTTCAGTCGAAATATTTCTGATGTAATTTCTCTTGTATTGTCAATTTGTAGTGAGATTTGGTCATTTTGAAAACAAGTATGATTGTGAGAGCATTTGCTACATTCATAACTTTGACTTTCCGAGATCTCCTGGATACAACTTTTACAAATAGCATCCAAGCATGGAAGTAGAAACGGTTTATGAGCATCGTGATCAAATTCCTGCTTGCAATTTGTACATGAGATAAAATCTTTAATTTTGTTCTGATCAGCAAGGAAACTGTGAACATTTACTGGAAGATATAAAAGAGACATTTTTTTCAATAAACGTTTTCGTTTATAAACATGATTTTTCTTATATTCTTCTTAAATATAAATGTATCGACAATATACAAGCCCCTGTCGACAAATTTAAGACATAAAAACTCAATTTGAAAACAATGTTTTAGACAATGAAAGTTAAGATATAATCATCTGTTTATTAGAACTTTTGTCGGACTAATACTCGGCTTTGCTAGGCATAAGGAAACCTTTTTCAATCGACTTTGACGTATTGAAAAGTATCCAAAGGAAGTTTAACCAAACGACCCGACAAGAAATGTACATGTACTCAAAAAAGTCAATATACCAACATATAAAATCAGTGACAACGACAACAACATATCAAGTTAACAAATGCGTAAAGTATTGTTATCTATAAAGGAACTACCGTGTGTTTTTTTAGTTTTATAATGAACTAAATTGAAAATTAAAAAACACCTGTTGTTACTGATTGCAAGTTTAGCTTTCCTTATGAATCTGTGTCGAATAGCATGGTAATAAAAATATGTCAATATACTTTTACGTGTGCATTCTTTACCTACGATATAATAAATGCTCACCCGTTTCTAATTCTCCAAACGCTTCTGTTGGTATACTTTCTATCTGAAATGTCTGGTAGAAAGTAGAAAATTTTGAAATTAAAAACGGTTTCTGAAAGTAACAAATGTAAATGAAATCATGGCACGCGCCTTGTTTCCAAATATAAGAATTAAGAGCTATGTATCTCAGTGATACTCCACAACTGATGTTTAAATATTGGTTAAGCATTAGATATACCCTAGTCATTAAAAAGGGGAAACTTTCCAGCTCAAATCGTAACCATGTCCCTGTAAAAGACTTGGATCAAAATTTTTCGACATTCTTAAATTTCGCGTCAAAGTCGTCCATGTCGTTTAGTTTATATGCAACTATATTAGAAATATAACATTTATCTGATAATGACATAATTTTACCCTTGTGTGTAAATAACGTACATAAGAAATTTCGTTACATATTGGGTGATTTTTTTAGCAACAGTTACTAGTATAGATATTTTCACTGACAAAAATAAATCAAAATTAAAAAAAAAAGAAGATACAAAAGCATGCAGAACAGAAAAGAATAGAGAGAAATACTAATAGGTGGATTGATTAAGTCATATACAAGTATTTTGTTTATTAAGTTTTAAATTCTATTTTTATAGTAAACTTATGTGTTCAAAGTATTGCGACACATATCTTACCAGTGTATGTATCTGGAATTTTCAATCAAAAATGTTTCACAAATATTCTGTTTGGTATGTTTCTTGAATGCATTTAATCTCAGTATGGAAACATTTTTAAATCTACTTCCAAAAAATGAATTGTTTTATTGTTATTATCAGAAGATATTGCACTTTGGACAATGGTTTCTTTTTAAATATTTCAATTTAGGTACAGTTGAATCAAACAGTTTTCATTTTTGTAAACATTCTTTTTAAAATCTGATATTGTAACCATCGAAATTTTAATTATTTTGTTGCATATAATTGCAGCCTAGGCATTTATTATGATTATAAAAAGAAATACGTATATCACCAGGTAAAGGTGCACTGTAGGATTGTACACTTTAATAAATGCGCAAATTAAAGAACAATACTTAATGTAACGTAATCAGAGAGCTTCTTAGTTACTAGTACTGGTTTTCCTTTCAATGAAGTTTTTGTTCTGTGACCTTGGATTTAACTAAATCAGCAATCTAGTTGTAACAACAAATTAGTTCATACCATAAAATCAGAAGCTGTTTCTATAGACTCTTCTGGGGCTGGTTGTGCCATCATTGGATTAATAGCTCATTCACATATGAATTCAACCTTCTTGAAACCAAAAGCTCTAAAAATAAAAGATAAAATATTTAAAGAGGTTCGTTCCTCTCTTTTTGGGTAACCATTTTGGGTCACTTCTTGTCTGAAAATTCTGTATCATATATTAATTCTACTCGTATATTTATATTTAACAATGCCAAATAAATTATTGATTAAAATAGTTGATTTTTTTTTATAGATATTTACAATTTAGTAACGGACTATATTTTGTGGCGGATGGTTTTGAAGAAAAAAACGAACACTTTTCATAACTCAAGGTTTTAAAGTACTGTTACTTTAGTTTCCTAATTTTCAGGGCAGACCGAACTTTCAGATAGGCCACAATATCTTCATGTTGTTTCAGAAAACAAATGAACATTCTTTAAATATTTCTATCAACATATGTTGGCATATTTAACTTATTTTTCATAAAATTCAAGAAAAAAAATCATCTCCAAGTTTTGCTTAAGATTAGCTTATTTCATGCCATATCTCAAATTTATGAAATGTAAAACCCATACTTTTTTTTACTTTTACATGAAACATTAGATTTATGTCTATTTGTATGCATTGTTTTGAAAAGATGGCATTACTAATAATTGTTTTATTTAAGTTATTTTTTGATTACTCCAAAATTTGGTAACAATCTTAACATTTGTTCTTGTGTGAAGTATGCACTGGCATTTGAAGCCACCAGTAAAGAAATGTTTTTTAAACTTTGACTTAAATATTACTTCTATATTCACTATATGTATTCAACTTTATACTCTATTAAAATCATAATCAAACTAGAGGTACTGTGAGCAAATTCACAAATGATACCCCCGCTAAGAAAATATAATAACTCAACTACCGATATTTCTCTGTTGGAAAGTAATGGATGCACCATTTTCTTGTAGTGACCTTAAGCTTGCAAAATTGACCAAAGCTCACAATCAGGACATATTTACAGGTCACAAGCAATCTTTGTGTCAAATTTAATCTTTTAATCATTTTTCACAACAAGATATGACCTAGACAGGATTAATGCATTTTTTTAAAAATGACCTTGAACTTGCACAACTGATTCTGGGTCAAATTCATGACACGCCCTCAGGTCATAAGCAATCTTTATGTGAAGTAAGAACGTCCAATGTTTCTCCATAAGAAAGATATAGACCTGGCAAGATTAAGTTCTTTTTCTTTCCAATGACCTTGAACTTGCTCAAATGACGTTGGGTCAAAATCATGACACACACACTGGTCATATGTCTTAAAGTAAGAACTTATAATGATTCTCCATAAGAAACATTTATCATAGACTGGACACCAATTTTGCACCTTTCCTTCCAGTGACCTTGAACTTGCTCAAACGACCTTGAATCAAATCATGACACATTCAGGTCATAAGCAATCTTTATGTGAGGTAGGAACGTCTCAATAAGAAAGGTATAGACCGAACACGAATTATGAACTTTTTCTTTTCAATAGCCTTGAACTTGTTCAAATGACCTTAGGTCAAAATCACGTTACACCCTCGGGTCTTAAGCAATCTTTGTGTAAAGTAAGAGCTTTAAATGATTCTCCATAGAAAAACATTTATAATAGACCGGACACAAATTTTGCAATTTTCCTTCCAGTGACCATGAACTTGCCCAAATGACCTTGGATCAAAATCATAACACACCCTCAGGTCATAAGCAATCTTTGCGTGAAGTAAGAACTTTCATTGTTTCTCCAAAAGAAAGATATACACCGGACACGGATTTTGCACTTTTCCATCCAGTGACCTTGAACTTGCTCAAATGACCTAAGGTTAAAAGTATGATACACCCTCAGGTCATAAGCAATCTTTGTGTGAAGTAAGAACGTATATTGTTTTTTCATAAAAAAAGATATGGAGCAGAAACGATTGCACAGACGGACGGACAGACAAGGTGATTCATATATTCCCCCCAAACTTTGTTTGCGGGAGGTATAATAACAGTTCAAACTATAAATTTTTGTTTGATTTCATCATATAATCAATTTCCGCGCCAAATTTAAGCAATTATTTTAGGAAAATTATCATTTCTGTTTAGGGCCCCATATTTAAAAATAAATGACATGTGACATGGGTCACTAATAAAGTAAATGACCATTTTAAGTCCCCACCTTCATATCTAAATGGTTTTCGGATGATTTACATTAATTGTATTTCAGGTGCCAACCTCCATAAGGAGGCTGGGTGGTCAACAAATTAACCATCAGATCTATCATAAACATTTAGATAATTATGCTTTTTCTCTTTTTTTAGTTATAAAGATTTTTTTAGTAAAGAAAAACTCCATATATATTATAGCTTTAAAAAATGAATATTTTCCTACATCTTTATACTGAGTTTTTATTTTAAAATAGATAAATATAGTCTAAAATAATGGCCATGACCATCCATTCCTCTTAATGGGTGTAAAGGGATATCATTCTGTTGAAAGAACAGAAAGAGGAAATCGTTTAAACAATTTAACAAATTTGCGCCATTTCCACTTGAATTGCTAGGCGGATATTCCTAAAAAAGGTAGTCAGGGTCATACTAAAAATTTAGAGTATTAAACTAACCCACATACAGGTTTTCTATATTCTCGCTTCTTAAATTGATATTTATTTCCTTAAAAAATGAAACTTTGGGGAGTGAGCCTGTGAAAAGGAAGGTGATTCTCACAATATTGACTTTTCTAATTTCAAATTAAAACAATAATAAAACATGTTTGTGATTATTAAGACATAAAGAATTTCTATTCTAACAACTGATACTGGACAATAAACAGCAGTGTTAAAACTGTTTCCAGCACTGTGTCTGGTTTGAATGCACCTAAATAGAGTATTAAACACTCTATAGTATTGTTATAGAAAAGATTCGTTTAGTTCAGATGTCAGGCTTGTTATGTTTAACGCCTTTCTTTCTTTATTTAAGGGTCGCATGGACGATGTACTTCTCAATTGAAGGCCTAAAATAATTGAACCATTGCTGTGGGGACAGACTTCCCGGTTGCATAATATATTGACAATGATATATGGTCGTCCAATAATTATTTAACAAAAACTCAGCGTCAGCTGCAGATATCTATGAGAACACGTGGTTGAATCCAATAAGGCTCGCAAGTGTAATCTGTATAAGCATTAAGAAAAAAAAATATGTATGATATATGTCTGCAATCTTCTAATCTAACCTCGTTGTAATTTCTAACTTTGGTCAATATATTTAATATGCTCTGTCAATTAAATATTAAATTATCTATTAAGAAAACCATGCATTCTGGTTTTTAAAAAAAATATTTCACATTACGTAACTCGAATGTAGATTTTGCCTTCTAGGCTTTCGTTACTTTCGTTATACTAATGCGTACTGATTTATGACCTTTGAAACACTTTATTGCTAAAGAAAGTTATTAGGAAAAATATTTATATAAAAGACAAAGATATAATGAATATATATACAATTATTGTAGTTTAAATTGATTCTTGCGCCATAAAAGCAATATCTGTAGTAATCAGAAAACATATACCGATGTTGTACACATTAATCAAAACGAAAGAAGGTATAATTATTCTAATAAAAATGAATATTTATTTACCTGTATCCTACTGTTTAAACAAGAACGATGAAATTGGCAAACATTGACAACATTTTTCACCACATACGCTGTTGTTTAAAATGCTATGGGAAAGCGAACACATTTTCATTGTCCATAAGCCAGGAGGTATCAACATTGCTGTTTGTAACGTACTGTTTGATTGGCTGAAAAAATAGTTACCAGTTTGTTAAAAGGTGTGCGCCTGAGTTACAATATGACTCGCGTCAACACGTATCAAATCGTATGATGGCAAGTTAATTTTTGTACACTTTGATATCATTAACGACAAAGGCATTGAATGTTTTATAAGTAAGAAATAAAAGTAATTAAGACCAAGAGCAAAAAATATTACCTTATATTTTATACATTTTTATAAAGAGGGGTAAGGTTTATCATTCTAGGGCTTCATTTGTTACTTACTGATAAAAATCCCGGTGCTGTAATTACGAATACAAATCGTCTTTAGTTAGTAAATTCATCCATGTTGAGTATTCTAACGAATTTTTAAGGAGGCTGGATGGTCAACAAACAAACCATCAGATCTGCCTAAAATCTTTAAGATATGATTTGTTTAGCTATAATTATAAATTATTATCAAGTAAAGAAACAATCCTTATTTATATTTTAACTTTTAGATTTGGGTATTTGTCTATATTTTTATATAAAACTGTCCTTGTAAAGGAGAGCAATACAGTCTAAAAATGGCCACGACCATCGAGCCCTCATAAACACGGTAAACTGCCAAATCGGTTAATACAGTACTCGTACAGTATTGGATTTATTCCCAGCATTAAAACATCAAATCCTCATCACACACAATGTCGTATTACTGTCTGCGTTTTCATGTAATTCTATGTACTTCCACCACCTTTTTTACTTCTTACTTTTCTGTAAATTGCACCACGCTATTGGGATCAATGTTTGGCGTTTAGAATTGATATAAATATGCACCGGGATTGAAAAAAGTACATCAATAATGCCTTATACACAAGTAGATCATTAATCCGTTTTAGTGCATGGTGCTTTTGTCATTTACTCACCACTCGGTTGTGATGGGGTAGTGGGGATCGTTTGCAGATGTCTCCCTATATTTTACCGAGACTGGGAACAGTTTGGACTAAAAGTGACTAATATCAGTTCCTGTACATTGAGAACCATTCTATTCCGGAGCGATGTTAAGCTTTAGCATTAGATGTTTAATTAAAACATTTCGTTTGATGGTTGCACGAATAGAATACATATCCATTAGGTTTTAAAGGGATCTTAACACGATTTGAGTTCGAAATTTTCAAGTTTTCATTCACCATTTTTAATGCCTAGAATGGTTAATAGGGTATTTTTAATGCTTTGTCAAAATTTGAGTCAAATACCAAGTTACAAGCAAGATACAAAGTTTAAAATTCTTTGTTTTGTAAACAAAGCTCGATCCTTGTTATTGTTTAAATAATTATGTGTTGTATTTGTATAAATTTCAATCAAAAGTTGCTTTCTATTGCTGATTATATTATTTATTTATGAACATATTGAACCAGAATCTTTTGTTTGCCAAAAGTCATTTTGTCAAAGAAATGATAATTCCCTTACTTATCATTAATTGTAAACAAATATAACACTCAAGCTTTGTTTCTTACCCCTGTATCTTGCTTGTAACTTAAATTCTATTATTCAAATTTTGGTCAACCATTCAGAATGCACAAGTAAAACATTTTATACAAAAATAATTTTTTTTTTCTCAAATCGTGTCTAGGTCCCTTTAATTACGTGTACTAATATTTTGGCTTTTTGTACCGTAATGGTTGTATTTGACTCGTAATGGTTGTATTTGACTAACATAAATTACGACAAAGATACTGATGATATTTCCATAACATAATTGTAAATTTACTAAGAATAAGAATCATTAATGTCTATTTTAAAAATATTTATTATAAGTCTTTTTATTGACAAACACCACAAACCAAGAAAAAAAACATGATTAAATCATTTAAGTGCAGTCTTTTATTCCTCTAAAAAAACACGATCCCGTGTTTCTAGATCTCTTTAGCTGGTGTATTATCCATAGTAAATGCGACATATATTTGTACACACACCACCTTTTATTATCTTAAAAGGTTAATCATCTATATTCAAAATAATGTTGCAGTGATAACTACAAGTAAATACTGCCAAACTGCACAAAATTTTATCATACCTTTCATGAAGGTTAATATTTTCTAATCATGGATACCTTGACAATTCGATATTAAAACGAAACGTTTATTTACAAATACTTAGTAATTTAATCTTTGGCCATGGATGATCAGTAGCTTTCTACTCCTCACAAGAATAAAAGTTGTTTTAAATATTTTTATAACTAGACTCTTGTTGCAAAAGCAACAAAAAGGTCTTCCGTTTTGATAATCATGTATCAATTTAACTGTAAGACATTGCTTCTCTCACATACAAAAAATATTGGATATGATAACTATTGTGAATGAAATATCCAAAGGTTACTTCCATGTATAACAACGAGAATGAAAAAGAAATCAATTTTTGAAGTACTTTCTGTGACGACCGGAAGTAACGTCGTACCAAACAAAACATGTTGAACATTTGTACAATCATAAGTCAATCTTTCTTCAAAGTTTGGTTGTTCACGTCTCTGCCAAATCTGAGATCTTGTTGAAACAATATTTTTGTTCTGGGGACCGGAAACGGGCGGAAGGAAGTGATTAATAAGTGGAAAACTGGTATTTCTCTTACATTTGCCTAGCGTACATCACTGTTTATCAGGCTAGATGAAACACCCCAAACAGTCATTCAAACTTGTTAAAAACCTGATTTGTTTAAAACCCTCTGGTGAGAACCGGAAGTGACGGATGACAAAATAAATATCCCTTAAACACATCTTCCATCAAATGTCTATCATTCATCAAAGCTTTGTGTCTCAATCACTTACAGTGACTAAAATTTCGAGGGCATCAAATTTGTAAAAAGGAGAGCTACCTAGAGATATTTGAGATATCTCACCGGAAGTAAAACTTATTTGCTAGTTTAGCATTGTATAGATGACATATCTGAGATTTTGTACTGATATATTCATTTCATGTAAAATAAACAGAATATGAAAAAAACAAATTTTTGAAGTGCTTCCGGTGACGACCGCAAGTTACGACGAATCAAACAAAATAGTGTAAACACATGTGCACACATAGGTCTATCATCCCTCAAAGTTTGATTGTTGAAGTCATTACCATTTTTGAGATCTTGAAGAGTCAAGGTTTTTTGTATCGGGACAGGAAACGGACAAGCGGAAGTGTTCAATGAAAATGAAAGCTAGTATTTGCTTAACATTAGACAACAGGACTTTATTGCCCATCAATTTATCTAACATTGTCAAAGAAAAACAGTAAAACTCATAAACAACCTGATTAGTTTGAACTCTTCCGGTGTGGACAGGAAGTGACGGTTGACAAAATGAAAACTGTTAAACACATCTTCTATCAAATGTCTATCATCCTTGTAAGTTTCGTGTCTTGGTCACTTTAAGTTTCTGAGATCTCACTGCTACAACATTTGTTTAAAAAAGACTACCTGAGATATTTAAAATATCTCACCGGAAGTTAATTTTTTTGTTTATTCATCATCGGATAGATGAAATATGTAAGCGTTTATACTTATATTTCAATTCTGTTGGAAATAAATTAAATGCGTAAAAAAATAATTTTTGAAGTGCTTCCGGTGCCGACCGGAAGTTACGCCGACCAAAACAAAATTTTGTAAACTTAACTACATACATAGGT
>WFKH01010931.1:37055332-37077041 GCA_016163765.1 Magallana hongkongensis
TACATGATGCAACATTCTTATCATGCACCCATTTTAAAATATTTCCTAAAAATCGAACCTAATACATAATTAAATACCTTTTTAACTTCAAAACCATTGATAAATCATTGTTTCAAGATTTTATTTACGCTGGTTAAGCACAATTTTTTTTATTTTCATGTGATATGGTTAAGAAATAAAGTACGAGTTTTCGTGAATGTTGCAGAATAACCTCCGAGGTCGAGAAATGTTGTTTTGAAATATAAAAGCCGAGGCGTTAGCCAAGGCTTTTATATTTCAAACAACATTTCGAGACCGAGGAGGTTATCCTGCAACATTCACGATAACAAAAACTTTATTTCTATTCTACTAACAGCCCAGTATTTCTACAGATCGTTTTTTCTATAGAGAGACGATCTAGGTCATTTTGACGGCTGTTCCGTGTAACCCCAACGGTTTTGTTAGTAATGTTTACATGTGTATCGATCAAAGGAATCACATGCAGACGACAGAATTTTTCTTTGGATTTTTAATACTCTTTACTTATTTATAAAATATCTTTGAATCATATTCCTAATATTTTAAGGGCAATTTAATACGATTTTTACTACTACACGTTATATATTTTATGTAAAAACACGCAGTGAAAATGTGCTAGGGAGGTCCTAGGAACAGCCGCATTGATCTCTTAAAAATAAACATTTGAGGCAATACACATGGTTTTAACTGGAACCAACACGTGAAATTGACATGGTTTTAAAACTTTTTACGGTTTGAAGTTGTACTTTCATGATCAGTGAGAGACAAATAGGTATTTCTGATCGGATAATTTACTGATGACGTTCGTGGTATATTGGAGAATAATGTCCGCGGCATCTCTTTGATCTCGGCAATAGAATTAAGTAGAATTAAAAGTTTATCATTTTGAAAGATTATATAATGTACAATAGAACATCGTTAATAAGGACGAATCTCAATGGAAAAAAGCATGCATTACATTGTTTATTCATTAATATTGGTGATCAGTTGGAAATAAAAGTGTATGGATTAATGATCTTCAACTGTCTGTGAAATAAAACACTATACATGTAGTATATGGTTTTATTCAGTGGGAGTATCAGGTCGGGTCGTGTCCTGGGGTAGAAAACGGAGACCACCTACAGATGTCCCGGTACATTCTACTGAGACTGTGTGAACAGTACGGACTAAGGGTGACTCTAAAATCAGTTCCCGTACACGGAGAGTCCTTCTTTTCCGCAGGGCATTTGAATTTCAGTGTCAGAAAGATGAGAGAAAAAGGAGGAATTAAGTACGTCCCCCTTTACTTTTTAATGAAAGTTATCATGATTAAGTAAAATAACTAAAAACAAAATTGATGTATGCATTTAGAAGATGAAATCATTTTTTATGTAACGTACTGGTGTTTTACATTAGGAAAAAAAGCTAAATCTGTGGAAATGAAACTATCAATACTTAAAAAAAGAGAATTTTAAAAAATACAAGCAAATCCTTATTTAAGTAATTTAATGGAATGTGCTCTCGTTGTAAGCAAACATGCCAATATATAACGTTTTCACATCATTTTTAGATCCTCACAGTAATGAATTACAGATGCAGCAAAGATAGCTGCTAAATGATACTTCGGAACATTACAAATATCATTATAAATTCTGATCAAGTATAACATTTAAAAATAAATTTACTTTGTTTCAGATTTATCCATCATACAATCAACATTTAGCTAAATCAGACCCTATTCCTCTACTCAAAATATACGACCAAACCTTAGATCAAGACAACACGGAAAAGTTGACCAACACAAGTGGAATCGGGCATCCGAGACAGGACGAGTTCGTGTTCGAGGGAGACAAAAAAGAGTTCACCACCGTAAGAATACCTCCCATCGTAGAAGCGGAGGGACGGGGCCACCTAGAGGATCGTAGACCCCCGTCCTCCCTGGATCCCTATGCCTCAGCAGCCGGGCTAGTTCGAGCCGATATTTTTGGCGATTTTCTGCGACCTGGGAACGAACAGTTGAAGGACCTGTCGGTATGGGACAAAGACCCATCAGAATTGTAATAAGTTCTTTCATCAATTATGGTTGTGCATATTGTAAATATTGTTTCGCAATGCATTTGTGCCTGAACGATATATCATTTACATTTTAAAAAATAGCAAGCGGTGTTAGTAAATATCAACCGATATGTTACTTCAACAAAAGTTATGAAAATAACTATAGTGTCTATAGTTGTGTGCTTATTTTTCGTTTATAATATATTTATTATTATTTTTTATTTCACTTCAATAAAAAAATACTTATTGTCTAGGAAACAAACGTGTTGTTACATATAAACTGCTTTATTAATGTTTACTAAATATTTACATTTTTCAGTGTATTTGCCTCTGATACCACTATGTATCGATTTTGTACTATACAGTCCAATAACTTCAAATGACGTATAATTGGTGACGCAAGCGGGGTTTGCTTATTTATATTTAAATATTTAATCGTACAATTGGTGAAAATTATATAAATATAAGTAATAATGAATCATTCTTTGAATATTATGAGGTGACAATTTCAGTCGGGGCGTGTTCTAATCTATCATAAAGCCCTGTGGGCTTTATTAGAATTGATCACGCCCCGACCGAAATTATCACCTCATAATACTCGAAAATGATTCCTTATTTCTTAAATAATTGAAGCATATTTGTCGTATAGTATGTTACATGTACCTAATGCTACTTGATTTTGTACGTCAACACACAAAGAACGTATGGATCACCTTTATGACAAAATGTAAAACTTAACAACTCCCTTATTAAAGCACAATTAACTTATTGTATAATAAAGCAACTCTGTCCTCTAGACTCAAATAGTATCAAAAATGTTCTGCTAAAATTTTTGAAACACAAAAAAGGAAATATTTAAGTAAAACATAATATAAATTCATTGAAAAAAAACTTTTGGTTAAGCTGTGAGAAGAAAATGATTTACAAGTCATTTTATAAACTTTAAAGGACAGGTGACACAATCACAAAAACATTGACCAACAAGTTGGATTGTGAATGTGATAAAATTTCTGCAAAATTTCCCCTGCTACTCCCATCTGTTTCACAGCTATTGCTGAATTACTGAGCTGATATGACGCGTGACCTCAATATGCATATCTGAAGCCTCTGAGATCGGAAACCTTCGGTGCAACGTAATAGCCGACTCACACTACCCATTCGCTGTATCTTGCTCTTATCTAAAATCTGAAGTCAATAAATTTTGCTAATTGGTATTAAAAGTCTGAGAACCCTGTACAGAAACATGTATTATTCTAAGCTTAGAAACCCCATTTCTGTTTCCTCAGCAATTATGAATTGAAGTAAAAATTTAACTTTTAATTGACCTATGTGCTTCAAGTTGGAAAAAATGTGTATGAATGTACTTGTTTATTTCTCTGAAACCATATCAATGGTACATGAGGTACAAAAAAACCCAAATAATATTTACAAATGTACAAATGCAGGGAAGAGTACAGGAATTAAATAAATCGAGCTAATATTTTTTAAACAAATATGGACAATTTTTTTAATGAATCACTATCTATGGTATTCATAAGATTCCCAAATTTATAAGTGTTAACATTTGATAATTACTTTTCTTTAATTAATTTGTTGAGGAATATAGAAAATGCCTGACATTCCATAACATAGTGATATTCGTCACCCAAAGTGTTTTTATTACAGAATGAACAAATTCTATGACATCTTTTTATATTACTCCATCTTCAAGTTTCAATTGGTAATTTATGATTACAGGTTCTAAATTTTGTAAATCAGGCTTTTAAATCGTTTGGAAGTTTCTTAGGATAAATTTCCTGTCCAAAGCTTTTCTTGAAGATTCTGTAATTCAAACATTTGGGTGAATTTTCTACATTTCTGAACCAATCTTGTAAAAACTGATTTATGAGCGTTTCCTTAACAATAGATTTTAGCCAGTTGATACTAGAAAATCTTTGATTATTCCAGACATAGAAAAGGCCACATGAGTTAAGTATATCTCTCACATATTTCAACCATGGGTGCATAAACGAACCCTCAGAAAAACATTTATAAAAATAGCGATACATTACATGCGTAAGTTTACAATCATAAACCACTAAAAGTTTAGCCCAATAAGTAATTATTCGTATCTTGATAAAGATTATCAAAGGATATCGCCCAGTTTCCCCATAAACCATACAATTTGGGGTACTAGACTTAATATGCAGTACAAATTTCAAAAATTTTAAATGAACTTTCTCTAAAATATCTGTTTTCGTAGCCCCACACTTCACGGCCATAAAATAAGATTGGGCTAATAACACTATTAAACAGATTAAATTGACAGTCGATTGGTAAATCAAAATATCTTATTTTTCTAAATACTCCATACAAAGCTTTTGCGGCTTGCTCAGTTAGATATTTGAACTCATTCACAATTTTAAGAGGTACATCCCTGTACAAAAAAATTCTTTTAGTAATACGACCTTTGGAAAAGATTAATATTTTAGTCTTTTCAATGTTAACATGAAGTTTCCACAGATCACAATATTCAGAAAAAAAGTTCAATGATTTTTGTAAGTCGTCTGGGTTCTCAGAAAATATAACCGTGTCATCAGCGTAAAAAGGATAAAACGTTTTAACATGGTATGCATCTAAGTTTCCAATTTCTCGCTGAGGTTAGTGACTCCTTTAATACCATTTTGTACAAGGTAGTTTTATAAATCGTTAATATACAAAGAAAAAAGAAATGGTGATAAATTCTCACCTTGGCTAACCCCCATATTACACATAAAAAATTCTGAAGTGTCTTGACCAATACTAATCATTGATTTGATTCCTTTGTACATAGACTTTATAAATCTAAGACATTTACCATCTACTCCATTGTTTATTAATTTGGTCCATAAACATGATCTCCATTGTGTCAGAGGTTGGATTTTCAAAAGATAAAAGTCATCAAAAACATGGAATCATTGTTGCTAAAGAAAGGATTTTGTTTTGTCAACACATAGTAAGTGATAATGTATAAAGACTTAGCATTTTCGTAACCAGGAATGTCACCGGATCCTAAACCCTAATTAAGTTTATTGCATTTAATAAGGAGTATAACCAGAAATACTGGTACATGTGAGCAAATATGTTTGTTAATTTCTTGAGGTCCACAAAATCAGAGGTCTACCTTAACCTTAATACTAATAACAAATATCTTTTTATTTCATTTATGAGTGTGTTAACTAAAAACTAACAAAAACGAGCTGTTATGCACACTGATGACTTCGTATACTAGTATACTGACATTAGATTCAGATGGACAATGAATGATTTTTTACAGCAACATCTATTGTTACAAATAGTACACAAAGAAATAATTTATGTGTGTGATATACTAGCATTAAAAATCTCAAAGTTGAGTCTTTTAAACAAAAATTATTTAGATCAAATATCAACCTTATTAAATCAATATTTTGGATCTACAAAATTGGATCAATATGCATTTTCAAACATACTTCCAACTTTACTGAATATTGATGATAATCTTTATTTCAAAATCATCATTTGCAACACAAATGCAATATCCTCTGAAAATATATCCTTGTCCATTGCTCTGTTTACTATGTAGCCGATTGCTGACTACATTTAGGTCATCCTTGACGAATAACACACAGGGGTTTCTTATCTCATTAAAGATCGGCAAAACTCGGAGACCACCTCCAGCTGGAATTTTCAGCACAATTTATTAAGCTGTGTATTCTTATCTGAAGCTAGTCAAATAGGAAAAATGTTGTAAACTGATTTATTTGTATCAAAGAAAATGATTTTAGAAGAAAATGATTTTGTGTCACCTGTCCTTTAACCTTCGAGAACTCTCAGACACAAAAAACGTTATTACGTCGATTTCTTTTAAAACCCGAGCCTACAATGCATGTGTCGACCTAGTTCTTTATATCTGATATAAAGTTACTACTTTATTTGCTTCAAAGGAGAACAATAGATAAATAAATCAATAATTATTGTAAAATACCTGCAAACAAACGAATCGACCTCACAAATAATGACAGGGTTCATTAGCTTCTGAATTTTGGAATGTTTAAATAGCTCCACTATATGCAACTGTTTTACCACATAGGTCACATGATGTTAAAAAATCCCGGAATTTGTCATTTTTATTGATTCTAAAGTAATTTATTACGTATATGTTTGTCGAGCTTATAAATTTAAATTACAATGAAAGAAATATAAATGCTTGTAGTTTATATTGTACAGACAAAAGAAATAACCGTATATTTCTTAAAAACTTATTCCCATTTGAGGCAGGACTGTTTCCGACTAAACAAACTTAGTATGTAAAATGATTTTGAATTTACAGGCATTAGCAATTCCCACACTTTACTGTTCGCACATCTAAAGTCTGTCTCATTAAGTACCATAACTCATTTCGGAGGTACAGTCGTAAATCTTTGCCAGATCACGATGCACCCGTTTGAAACACAAGCATGCATGGTTACAGTGTATGTTGTTTACATTGCAATGCACATGGGACTGATTTGGTTGAACCTGCAGTGTTACTACAATGTTACAGTTTGTGAGATTACTATGCAAGGATCCTCAAATAGTGAAAATTCTAAATTGTAAAAGCCGTGACCCCCGGACCAACACTGGGCCCCAGAAGAGGTTCAAAGTTTAACATAGAAGTATATAGGGAAAGTGTTTAAAATCTTCTTCTCAAGAACTACAATGCAACAGTTTGTGGGATTACTATGCAAGCATCCTCAAATTGTCAAGATTTTAATTTTGGAAGCCGTGACCACTAGACTAATACTGGGGACCCAAAAGGGGTTCAAAGTTAACATATATAGGGAACATGTTTGAAAATCTTCTTCTCAAGAACTACAGTGCAACAGTTTGTAGGATTACTATGCAAACATCTTTGGCTATTGTAGATTCTATAGTCTGTCCCAAGATATTTATGCAGCACATTTAGACAAATCTTAATAAAAAATACACATACCTGTGAAAGAAGTGCAATTAAAATAGTTGAAAGGGATAATTTCCAAGATAATTTCATTGACACATTATCATCTTTCACTCGGAAAAATTCACAGGAACAAAAACAGATTCCTTACAGAGATTTATAATGGGGAATGTTTACATCTTTTCTCCATTCGGAATACACTCGGAATACATCGCGCAATTTTTCAACGTTATCATCCGGGCTTGCTGCAATACAAAATCCCCGTAGACATAACATTTTTTAGCATTGTATTGAAACCTGATAAGCTAACAGGGGCGTTTCGACTGAAAAATCTTGGAAATTTTTCATACTTTTGAATGAACATCGTTTGAACCCTGAGGTATTTATAAATATCAAGTAATTAAGCAAAATCTGAATTCAGGATATCTTGGGACAGACTATAAATTGGTAAAATCTAATACTGGAGCCCCAAGAGGGGTTCAAAGTTTAACATAGAAGTCAATAGGGAAAATGTTTAAAAATTAAAAAAAATCTTTTTCTCGAGAACTGCAATGCTACAATTTGTGAGATTAATATGCATGCAACCTTGGATAATGTAGATTTAATATTTTTAAAATAGTGACCCCTGGACTGATACTGGTGACCTAAGACGGATTCAAGTTTTAACGTAGAAGTATATATGGAAAATGTTTAAAAATCTTCTTTTCGAGAACTACAATGCTTTAATTTGTCAGATTACAGATTACTACGTAAGCATCCTCAAATAGTGTAGATTCCAAATTATAAATGCCGTGACCCTCGATCTAATACTGGGCCCAAGAAGGGGTTCAAAGTTTAGCATAGAAATATATCTGGAAAATGTTTAAAAATTTTCTTCTCAAGAATTACAATCCTACAGTTTGTAAAATTATTATGTAAGCATCCTCAAATACAAGTAGTGTAGATTCTAAATTGTTAAAGCCAACCATAAACCCTGGACCAATACTGGGGCCCCAGAAAGGGTTTCAACGTTTAAAATAGAAATAGCATATGATACCAAATTGAATGTTACAATGAACTGTTGTTCAGGTGAGCGATGTGGCCCATGGGCCTCTTGTTAATTTTTTCGTCTATGATTTTGGCATTGTTAAAAGCCATATTATCAATGCAGAAAAATCCTTTTTTTAAGTTCCACTGTGTTTGTTGAATTTCTAAATCATTTAGATCGGTTTCCAAAACATAAAACAGCCCTATAGCCCCGCTCGGACACAGAAATGCGAATTCTTTCTTCCATAGGTTTTTTTTTTCTAACAATGATCAGCTCTTAGTTTGACGCTGTCCTGATTAACATTTTTTGCTTTATTTTTCTGTTGTTTTAGAAACAATCACACTAGTACTTTTTTCAACATGAAAAGTTGATACGTGTATATATTAATTTTATCAGACTCATATTATTTGTTCTTATGAATTAAAAATGTAGGTAGTGAGTCTTCTCTATCGAAAGGTATATATATTATTTTTTATTGCTTTGCACGCTGATTATGATATTAATGTTTCATGTGTATTTTCTACGATATATAGGAATGCGTTTATTTTTTTCAGGAAATACAAATAATTTAACAATTAAAAAAAATTTGTGATAATCACCATGACCATGAAATATTTCAGCACGTTGGTCAGTGGTGTATTGCTCGATCGTTCACAATTATCAAGGGGTGTAAAATTATGAAGAAATATGCATGTTGTATGTTGAGCACAAAAATGTGGACGCTAGCAAAGTTGATGTAGATCTATATTGAGCTTATTGTTCTAAGGTTGGACCTGTAGAAAGACATTACTGATATCTCAGCGGTAGATTTTAACAGACACACCTACTTCCAAAGCGTTTAATATACGCTTGTCGTGGCAAAATTCGGAAAATTTGTGAGTTTCACCACTTTCAGTTTTTTAATGAGTATTAAACGATCCGGGTATGCATATATTCATATGCTTACAAATTGATTAAAACATATTTGATTACGTTAGTGTTTGTGTCATATTTTAAACTTTGAATTTACTAAATGGGTGCACAAAATTACTAAGGCATGTTATTGACATACTAATGTTCACAATCCTTTGTTGTTTTAGATTGAAATCCAAAAACAAAAACCTTAAGGTTAAAAATGCCAAATTTCAAGTTCAAGTTTTGTCAATTTGATGAAAAGTTTTTTTTTTTCATGGTAAGAAATTGAAAATATATCCTACAAAATGTACGTACATTTGTTTAAAATGAAACATTAACCATCGATATGGAAATGTTTTTCCTACCTGGCAAAATATTTCTATGGTTAAAAAAGAAAACTGTTATCGGCGCAGAATTTTTCTAAACAACAGTTTATTTATGCACTATCTTAGCAAAACATAAAAATGTGTCTTTAAACGTACCCGTTGATAAATTTTGAAGCAAAAATAAGTTCCCAGGTAGCACATAACGTTTTCATAACATTATATTCTAGTTGTAGAAAGGTTTTTAGAAAATGTTTCTATATAAATGTTTTCATAGCGTAATGATAACATTTTTAAAATGTTTTTATAACGTTGAAAAAAAGATTTCGTAGAACCAAACTAAAACATGTTTGAAAAACGTTTTAAAAACATTTTTAAAATGATATTATAAACATTGTAAACTTCCTATAACGTTACTAAAATATTGTTTTCAACAGTAGATATGACTAATCAGAAACATTTTCAATTTTTTTTTTAAAACGTTTCAAAAAGGATTGCTTTAACTTTATTTGTTTTTTTCTCTCTCTTTTGATATGACAATAATCTTTTACAAAGTGTTTGTCTGTGGACTTTTTCAAAATACATAGTTTTGTTAATGATTTGTTGCTACAAAACATGTTTGGAACATTTTTCAGAAATGTTAATAAAACGTTTGCATAACATTTTTGAAAAATATATTTTTTCTGTGAATAAAAATCAAATTTACGAAGAACAATACATAATTATTGTTGATTTGGAATTAATTGATGAATATACTGACCGGTCGAGTTTCCGATTTCCTACTTCATTAGTGAATATTAAAGTCAGTGAATATGTTTATAGCGGATAGCCATATGGCTAATTCCGCGTTATGCTTTCCGTCATTACATTTCAATGCAATTACTGTGGTTCTTGCAAAATACATAATTTCGTAAATGATGTGTTACTACATAACATGTTTGGAACATTTTTAGACGGTGGCTATAAATAGCCACTGTCTATTGCTATCGTCCTGACCGGAAGGGTATTTCTCACGGGGACCCTAGCGGATTAGGAACGATAACTCTGTTAGGTATGCAGTGTTACAGGTAGACTGGTCCCCTGTCTCTATCGTATATCGCTCATATCAGACAGGCATTGCCAGTCTATGTTACAGGCAATGTTTTACCTAGGTGTCGATTTCAATTTGAGAACATTTACATCTTATCAAATAATTTAAGCATTATAGTTGCTAATTATTTTGTACATACATTTAAGTAATTATGAAATTGTGTTTTATTTTTAACGAGCCGTTACCCTGTCTGCTTACACGGTATTGATAATTTATGCATCCAACTGTCAGCTGTTATGTTAAACTCTGCATCAGGACTGCAAAAACTATCACTTTGATAATTGACCAACTAGCTTATTCCAAAAAAATCACAACAGATACTGACAATAAATATTACATAAGTTGCATTTTATTGACCTTCAACCCATCAATGGCACAATTTTCTTAAGTGTGGATGTGTTTTCAAACATACAAAAACATAACGGCATGTAAACATGTTCAATTTTGGACTGATCTGTGATTAACCTTTTGTAACCCACTCAGTCTGTGGAATCATTAATTTTATTACATGCACCTCAATATTCATCAGACAATATTTACTACTGATGTTGACTCTTTACACTGACTTTCTCTCAAACGCGCTAATCGACCTCGAATTGTAAAATTCACGTGCAAATCGAGTCGCCATTTTACACAGTTTTACAAGTACATGTATATATAAACAAAAACACACTTCGTCATCTTACGGACTTGGTGACGATGTTTCAAAGATTTTCAGTACAGAGTTTTGGTAAGCAACAGAGGATCAAAGACATAAAACGTCTGTAAAACGTCTTATGGATTCATGGCGTGTCAAACCGCGTGTATCTCCATTTTGCAGCAAGCGCTAACTAATCGGTTCAACTCGTGCTGTATTCAATATACATGTATGGTAAATTATGAACGCACGGTAATGTTCACTAAACAGTTTCTGACGAATTTCTTCACGATAATCTAAATAACCTTATTCGATGAGCAAAGTACAATCTGTGACTTTTATCGTCCTTGCTTTTATAGAGCTTTTTCTTTGTTTTGGGGTTTTTTTTTAACAGTTACATGTACTTTACAAACATCACCCCGTTTGTTCTCAAATAGACTCTGAAATTTTTAACTCACGAGTACAACTTTATCACGAGCTTTCTCAAAAATGTGTTTCTATGTGTTAGCATCATGTTCTCAACATTGAAATACATACCGGTTAAATATTGCCATCAACGCAATGCTAGAATGTGCTTCATAGATGACTGTATCATTCTGCTGAGCTACAGAACTGTAGCTCTCCGGAAATATTGCCGAGATTTGCGAACCCTAGATCTATTGTCTTGTACATGCAAAGAATAAAATGAAATTAATTTACACATCTGTACTGCTCAGAAAAACGTGCATTTAACTTTGATCTTGTTTTGTTTTGTGTTTTTAAAATCTAATTTTCCTAACTTATCCTGTTAAAACATTAGATTCCATTTTACCACTACTGTTTTATTCGTGACTTGGAGAAACTGAAAAGATCCCCGAAAACATTATTTATTTCTTTGCTCATTTTGCTTAAATTGGTGCAGAATATAGTTTACCTATATTGCCATTAGTTCTATGGGACGGGGAAAAGGTTAAGGATCAAACGGCTTTGGAAATCAACATGTATAAACAGTTTTATTTTGGGTCCATATCTTTTGAGTCCTTTATTGATAAAGTATACCTTTATGCACAAATGATCTTGATGTCATGGGTCAAACTTTACTACGAAGACCCCTTTGCTTGTACGTTCTTATTACATTTTTGACATGTCCCATTAACATTATTTTACTGCAAAAAATCCAATCGGATGCATATTTGAAGACCTCGTAATAATAATACATATTAGTTGAAAACACCTGACATTACGCAGTTTTTTTAATGATTTGGTTTTTTTTTTAAAGTCTTCAAAATCTTTCAAATTAAATGCAATACCTAAAAAAATATGTGCTTTCCAAACAAAGGAACTGATTATGACCGTATGTAAAGTAAATGTTGTACATATTAATGGAAAACACCTGACATTACGCAGTTTTTTTAATGATTTTTTTTTAAATCTTCAAAATCTCGCAAATTAAATGCAAGATTTAAAAAAAAATATGTGCTTTCCAAACAAAGGAACTGATTATGACCGTACATGTATGTAAAGCAAATGTTGTGCTTGATAATTAAAAAATATTTGTTGCATTGTATGTTTACTAGAAAAGTTTAATGTAGCAGGTAAATTATGCCTTTTAAAGTACTGAGAAGCGATAAAATATAAACATGAATTTTCCGAATTCATTCAAATGATTTGAATAATCCTACAGCTAAATACAATAGAACAAGTGTGCTTTAAAACGTTGATTATTGAAACTGCCGCGACTGATTATATGATTTTGTTTTCAAATTTTCGTTCACTTTCGTTGGGAGCAAATGGAAAACCACTCGAAGATAAAATATTGATTGACTGTGCGGTTTCACGATGACGTGCAATCCAAAAGCATTTACCAAATTTATCAAACAGGTTCTTGTAAACTAATTCCATTTTCTATACACATGTATTAACTGGCTATGAGGACAAAGGCAACTGTGTTGGCCCACGAGACTGCAACTTTTTTCCCTTGAGGAAATTGAGGGAAAATGCTGTCGAGAGAGATAATAAACATACTACATGTATGCCCAAATAGTTATAAAAAATCTGATAAGTATTTTATCATACCAGAGTTTTATTTGTTCTCGTTACTCTGAGAAATCTACAATATCTTTAAAGCACAATAGTCCAATCTACACGTTGTGGCAACCCACATATTGAATGAGGCATTCTGGGGCAAACAAAATACAAACCGAAAACGGATTTTAATGTCAAATGATACAGATACAAACTTCTATACTACAAAGGCTAATGTGATAAATCTATGGGTTTTCCCCCAAAGATGACGGCCAAGAAACATACCTTGTGGATTGAGATTACAACTACGATTTCAACATATTAAGTATCCATGTAGGAAACTCACGACCAGTTTTGCATGTAAGCGTTAATTATGTGCAAAATGTATTGGAAAATGTATGCGATACTGGCCGCGGGTTTTCGACGACAATAATAATCATACATGTAATATGCCACATTCAAACGACGCCACCGTCTAACAGTACTTTCAGTACTTTGATTTAGAAATGTTTTTATAACGTTTGCATAACATTTTTAAAAAATATATTTTTTTCTGAGAATAAAAATCAAATTTACAAAGAACAATACATAATTCTTTTAAATGAATATTTAAGTCATGCAGTGAATATGTTTATAGCGGAATGTCATACGGCTAAATCCGTGTTATGCTTTCCACCGTTACTATTGCGGTTATCGAGAGTTTTAAAATTCATAAATCGTGGACAGATGGAAAGAAAGGCAGACAGCAGTTTGAAGTAAGTAAAGATTTTAGTTGCATTAAAATTAAATGTGTACTTGACTCAGATATATGCGTTTTTCGGAGGTTTTCCTGTGTCGCTTCTCATTCCGGAAATTTAAGGTCCATTAGGGTTTGGTTTTATTGACAAGCGGTATAGACAACTTCCTTTCTCGAACAATCCGAAGAGAGTGGTAACGTGGTCAATATTCAAACAGTTTTATTTCATTATTTGCGGTAAGATTCTATTTAGTGTCTATTTTGTACATGTATTTGTATTGATTATCAGACAGCCATCAGGTAGCCCCTGCTTCTGAATCACCAGATATACCAAATGAAATTTAAAAAATATCCTCGGGTGTCCATGCATGGGGGCTTGTGTAACACGTTAGAAAAAAAAAAAACATCGTTAAAAAAGTGGGTACCTCGGAGTGGAGATTCCTGAAATTTAATTTAATAAATTAACTGTACCTCGAAGGAAAAATTCCTCGAGGTACCCACTTTTATAACAATGGTGTTTTTTTCTTCTACAAGATAGTTCAATTCACACTTTACAAAAGTTATGTCCCTTGGCCGCCATGTTTGGGGGAAAAACCCATAAATTTTTCACATTAGCCTTTGTAGTTTAGATGGTTGTTACTCTGTCATTTGAAGTTAAAAGTCCGTTTTCTTTGTGAATTTTGATTGCCTCAAGATTGGGCAACCCGCAGATCGAAGGAATAAATTTAATTCATAGACATTTCATCACAGGACGCCCAAATATTTGGTTGCATAAAGAAAGAAGTTGGTTTTTTCCCTTTTGACCGTTGGGTAGCTGCAGGTCTGTAGCTCCCGATCTGAAAAAATTCGGATGGACGACCTAGGAGCTACAGTGCCTCCCTTAGTAAAAACCTGCGATTTACAGCGCACAAAAAACGACGTTAGTTTTGGACTGATTAACCTTATTTCCTCACAAATTCTGTGAAAACAATTAGTACCATTAAATTTTTCAGGAAATTAATAATAGTAATAATTAGTAAATCGCAGGTTTTTACAATGGGAGGCACTGCAGGTCGTCCATCCGAATTTTTTCAAACCGGGAGCTACAGACCTGCAGCTAACCATTGGGTTGACCCTGCAAAGGGCATTTAAGGGGAACAACTTTTGTAAAGTGTGGATTAGACTATCGTATCCCCTGTGATCCATGATAGCAGGTCCCCTAATGAGTCGCTTTGTTAAGCTTCGTTACATAAACATTGAATCTATTATAACACCTGTAAATGACTTCTATTTCATCGTAAGGTTTTACATTATATGACTTATTCTCAGACAATAGTGCACATGAAGGCATGCCCATAGCTTGGATCTTGAAGGATCTTGAAACTTATATTCACATAGAAAGATTAGTGAGTTCATTTTATTGAATATTTTAGAACCATAAATAGCCAGAACCCTCATGACAAAAGTTATATTTGAATGAATGTTTTAAATTCAAGAAATGTGTAAAACAAAAACAACACACATGTACAATATGTGATCAGTAATTTAATGAGTATACAAATATGCATACATATTTCAATTCATTTTCACTCTATATAATTATATCATTTCAGGCTTAAAAATTTCAGTTACTCTAAACTGGATGTTCATCAAGAAGATGGCACATTTATGCAGCCTTAGAGTTATTAGTACAATGGTTAGCACTTTATAGAGGAACTCCAAAGCAGGTAAATCCAACTTATATTTAAAATTATCTTTTGTAATTGTATTATCCTCTTGAAAGAATTGATATCACCTAAGTAAATTACTGATAATTAGATTTTGTCTCTGTTGCCATTTTTATATCAATTTATTAATCCAGGTTATTTTTGTAAAATTTTGTTTCAGACTATTACCTTGGCTGGTGTCAGGAGAAAACATACCCAGGAAAAAACGTACCCAGGAGAAAACGTACCCAATTTCTAGGGTACGTTTTCTCCAGGAGAAAACGTACCCGGGTACGTTTTCTCCAAGAGAAAACGTACCCATTGCAAATCATAGATATACTACTTAATAGTTTTTAATACTTTTAAATACTATTTTACATAATAAATATACAGAAATGTATGAATTTTATAGATATATGAATTTAATACTTTATATTTTTAAAGGGTTTGGACATATTAAATATTTTTCAAATGCTACTTTAATGCATATTTCAATGCATAAATATATAAAGATTTATTCATTTTATAAATAATACCTTTATGATAGCAACTTTTATTTTAGTACGAATTAATGACCTGTCATAGAGTGTAATCAATCTACTTCTTCTATAAGTTTTCCATTTACCGTTAGCCTTACCTATATGAGTATCTCTATGCGAGATCCCCCTATCGACTTCTCAGGTACTCATCATTTAATTAGTTCTCCAAATTAGATTGCAATAAAAACTAATTATTTAACGGTTTCGTTTATGGTGAATTAATTGGCGACTAATTAAACTGCTCAGGCGATGTTCGTGTATGTGTATGTAACAAAATTATTGTCTTCAAAATTTATGTACTCGACTATGTATTTAAAAACAACAGCAACAAATGATACAAACGTTTATTCTATATTTTATTTTGTGTCATCTAAGAATATTTATGAAAACTATTATTTATGATTTTCATAGGGTACGTTTTCTCTTGGAGAAAACGTACCCGGGTACGTTTTCTCCTGGAGAAAACGTACCCTAGAAATTGGGTACGTTTTCTCCTGGGTACGTTTTCTCCTGGGTACGTTTTCTCCAGCATTCCCTTGGCTTCTCTTTAAGGGGATAACAGTGCTGGAGAGTCTTGAGATAACCAGGGTCAATGATAAATGAGTCCATTATGACCAACATCTATATGAGCAAGTTAATTGTCACTGGAGAACAAACGGGAAAACATACTTTCATTGGTATCCAGCTGTAAAAAATCCTCCTGTTTATGTCACATGCATTATTTTTCTAAATTATATTGGACAACTGCAGCTATTCTTGGTCAGCGGTTTTTTGCGAATTTGCTAAAATTTATAGTTCCATGGGAATTCAAATTCAGTCAATCATTCTTTCAATATAATTGAACAAAATATAATATTGGCTATTGCACTTTAATATATATTAATTTTAATTTCGATCATTTCAAAAATGAAATTCACAATTAATTGTTGTTCGTGAAATTTATATTGGTTGTTCAAGACATATTGATGATACTACAGTATCTGATACTTAACATGTTCATTTTTAACATTTCATTTTGAATTTAAACATTCATTTGATAGATTACATGTACTAAATATTTATTTTTTCTTATAAGTCAGCTGCTGTTTGAAGAGTCTTAAAGAAAATTATACCCTTTGAGACCATAAATGAGAGGTTCTGGATCAGGATGTTTTGTGATTTGCCTCTAAGCAAACCAACCCAACGATTTGGCTGAAGGTATTTACATGCATATGTACTGATATAACATAACTTATATGTTTGTCGTCATAGCAGTAGTTCATCCACCAATAGTATGACCACATGTACTAATGCTATATAAGTAAGTTAAGGTCTTTCGATTGTCGCATGACATCATTGTGAGCATTCCAGAATATTTTACCGTTATCGGTTATAATATTAGTGTTATGCGATGCATGGTTTTGCCAATATTTCTTGATTTATACTAGTGTTTAACACATTTTAAGCTATGTAAAGTGATATGACACTAATGTTTAACACTTTATAGAGAGTAGTATGAGTTGAAATCGCTGAATTCAATGAAAAACTGATAAAACCGTACATAGACAAACTTGACAGAGACTACAATTCATATTTTTTTACCTGGCAAGGTAAACATTTCTTTGCAGATTTCGATAAGATATATAATGAATTACAAATGTACCAATTTTCAGTGAGTTTGAACCATTATTTCAAAAGTTATAGACTGTTTATTTTGCTAAACTGTACTTTAATATTTAGTGGTTGGAAAATTGTATTAAAATGTACTGTAAATGTGACAGCTTTCATACTGGGAAGTTTAAGTGGCCTTAAAATGTTAAAATACATAAAATAAAGGATTGTGATTAATTTCTTTAAAAAAAAAAAGGTTTATTATATAGAAATCAGTTAAAAAAAATGTGATGTTGGAATGGAGAGGAGTTGTCGCTATAATTGCCATGATAGTGTACCTGTGTTAGCTCCTACAGCATGAGCAAAATATTTGCAACATACCAATATTTAAGTTCAATTTGAATGTTTACATATTAATCTTCAAATTATTAAAACACCATTTTAAATAACGTTATTACATCGTTAAAAAAACCCATACAAATTCACGAAATTTTAACGTTATAGATTACGTTTTCATATCATTTTGATAACGTTTACATTACGTTTCAATAACGTTGTTGTGCTAACTGGGTTCACAGCACAGAGATAAAAATATTGACCTTACCTTAATATTGGCATTAATTTATCAAACTTTAAACCCCTTTGGACAAATTTTGTAGATACAAATGACAACAGTATTTGAAAATCGGGTTTCGTTAACATTCTAAAATGAGTTTTTCTTCGTTGTCTATAAACTTGTACATAGGAAAAAAGTTGTTAGTACTTGTATGAGAAAGATAGGAGTTGATATGTGTTGATTTTAATGAACACCAGTTTGCCTGACGTCCAACAGATTAACATCCGTATCTACCTAGACAACAATTACCTACATGTAATATACCATTTAAGGTGTTTATATGGTCCAAAAATATTTCTACTCTTTTTACTAATTGTACGTAGCTATGCAGTATTTGCTGCGTTATTATTTTCAAACACTTTTCAAATAAAATGACCGTAAATATACCTCCTATACATTTTGCTGATCTGGCTCTGGCGTCACCAATTTTTTCTGATTACTTAACTTCTCAACTCAAATCCTTTGGAAAAAGTACTTAAATGTGAAGTTAGTATTCAGACTAAAGGCTGAGTATTGACTTGAGGAATTTTTGTCACAGAAGGACCTAAACTAAAGGCTCAAATTTGCTTTTTCTGGGTTTTTTTTGTTATCTTAAGTCTATTACCTGTTGTCGTTGTCTCTCGTCGTACACTTTTCATATTTTCACCCTGTTTAAATTTTCCATATTTACAGGACTACTTTTATTGACTACAACTATGTACAACATTTAAGAAATACATGTTTAAGAAAACAAATTATTTCAAAAGAATAATCAAAAAGGAGAAAGCGAGAAAATTTGTGATTTTTATACAGGAAATCAAAAGCTTGTATGAGTAAGGTTTTGTTTAATTAAACCGAAACCTTTGAAGATATCCGAAAGAGACTTAGATGTTGGTTTCATATAAATAATATTCATTTTGATTTTTAGCTTAATAAAAAAACCCAAACATATATCACTCTTTACTTTTTAGTATAAGAGCCCGCAAAGCAAATGCTTAAATTGGAGGTTGGAAAGGCACATTTCGACCATGAAACAACAGTACATGCAAATTTCATAGAACGGGTTGTTCGTTATATAATGTTTTTGTCGAAAATTTCATTTAAACATAAATCGCTTTCTTTATTGTTTCATGCAGGTATGAAGGCAGCAAGTACTGACGAAGAAAATACATTGAAAAAGTACATACGGCTTACTTAATTTTTTGGCAATTCTAACTTCTTTTATAGGCTGAAAAACAAAATCATTTTTCATAGCCTGTAAAACAAACACAAAATCATTTTAAGATAGTGTTTATATGAAATTCATATATACATCTCTCTCTGAATCTCTTTTTTTCAATTATATGATAATTCTAAACTGAGTAGAAGCAAGTCGATTGTCGTTATTGTCTGACCTCAGCCCATGCAAGGTCGTAGAGGTCATACTCTCAACGTTGGTTGATATTCCATCAATCAAAAAATATTCAACACAAAGTCAACCTCAAATGTAAAAGTATATAAAAAAGATATCAATGAACGATGAAAACATTACTTATTAAAGCTAGTTTGGAACGCTGTGCCGGGTAATTATGCCAGTGCCAAGGTGGCATTTTTGCACCCGCTTAAGATGCAGTTTCGTTAAAATTCATATATACCAAATAATAGACCATTATCTAGAGAGTATATAACCACTTTTGTTTATAGTATGTCTCACATGACAGTTAAGATATTAACCTTTAAAAAAATTCCCATAGGAAAACAATAATTCCCAAAGGAGAAATGATTTTTCAACAGGAAATATTGAAAATTCTATAAGATTTTTTAAAAATCCTACAGGAATTAAATTTCCTATAGGAGAAAAGTATTTCCTGTTGGAATTTGATTCAGACAGGTAGTTTTTCGGTAGGAAATTAAGATTTTCGGATTTTAAAATCCTACGGGAGTTTTGTTCAAATCCTATCGAAATTCAAAATCCTATAGGAAGTTCTTTTATTCCTGTAGGAAATTCCAAATATCCTATAGGAAAATTGTTTTTCCTATGGTACACATTATTTTCCTGTATGAATTTATTTTTTAAAGGTAAATATCTCACCTGACAGGTAAGATAGACTAATAAAAAAGGTGGCTATGAACTCCTCAAGAAATGGCCTATCATATGGCATATTTGAATTTTTCGATACATGTAGCTTAGACGGGTGCAAAAAAGCCACCTTGGCACTGGCATAATTATCCGGCACAGTGGTTAATGATTATTACATGTTTTTGGACAAAGCATGCCATTGGCTTTTTGTCATGAGTGATATGTGCCGAGTACGAAAAAATGCTGTCTTTTACGAAAGCAGGTCAAAATGGCGATTCAAAATGGCGTACAACTTTATTTCATATTTTTTAAAATCTCCACGATAGGTAAAAAATAGCGACACACAATCATACACTGGTCTAGCTAAGGTTTTTAAAGTATAGAGAGAATTTTTTTTCTCACAACAACAGCTTTATTTTTCCTTAATAACATCTAAATTAATACCGATATAGAGATAAATACATGTTCATGTACATTGTTTGTCATTTGTTATAAACGTGACGAAAAAAAATGATGAAACGTGCATAATATGATAGGGGATCATACCAAATACATACAAGCATAACATGATAAAAATGATACAAATGACCTATCAATATGCATCAATAACATCAACAAATGCATGCCAAAAAATATAATGCATTAAAAACAGCAAAAGAGATGGGGTGTAAACAATGAAAATACCTTTCGTCGATTGGTTAAGCAAGTAAAAAAGTATAAGTAATATATTTATTATAGTGACATGTGTACATGTACAAATCGTTGCATAATTGTATAGCATTGTCACTAGTAACATTTATAGATCTAAGGTTCATCCGGCCCATCGGACCTCTAGTCAATTTTAAACAAAGATAAGCTATAACAAATATCAGCTTGCACGTTGCAATATCTAAGTCCATTTGCAACGTGCATATAATTTACATATAAAAAAAGAAATGCAATAATAAGTTAAAACATTAAACAGTGCATTTTTTATTTGTGTATGTTTTTCATAAATATTTTAAAACCTGACATGAATTATTTGACAATAGAAAGCAAGTACATTTTGTCGACACCAATACATGTAAACGATTTATTTTTATCAATTTAATGAAAGATGATATTCATCTTCAGCTTTATTTGAAAAACTAAATTTGGGAATCCTTTATTGTAATAGTTCATCCTGAAATATTTTCGTTTCTACCCTAAGTGGTTAAACGCGCAATATTGCTTCAGTTTTAAATATAAATTTTACAAGCTAAGATTTAAGATAATTTTGTAAACTCATAAGACATATCTTAAGATTTTCATAAGATCTGACTTATGACAATCATAAGATATATTAGTTCCGTTTCACAAAACTATCTTAAGTGTTAGAAATCTTAAGACAGTTCTTAAGACAAACTTCATTCTTGATTATACTAAAAAAAAATTTTATTTGTATCAAAAATACTGTACTTGCGTGGAGGCTGTTTTCATTTTTCTTATATTTTACATTTGAGGTTTTTTATGCTCTGAAACCTGCATCAAATGAATATCTTTTACGGGGGGGGGGGGGGGGGG
>WFKH01010931.1:37077141-37092009 GCA_016163765.1 Magallana hongkongensis
TATTACTAATCTGAGCTGTCTAAAGTATGATAAAATTTGGTTACTGGAACATTGATTTAAAACTATTTATTAATAAAATTGTACATATAACTTACGGAATAAAAGGTATTTTCATAAAGTATACTGCAGTCCTAGAAATATTTTATTTGATTCACCGCTGCATTTGCGCCTGTACACACAATAGATGTTGTTAGAATGCACGCAGTTTTGACTGTAAAGCGGGTACGGACATGAAAGTGGACTCGGAAACATCCATTTGAAAATGTCTACGATGTGTTGTATCCAATTGAACAGACACAGTTGAAATTTAGTTTCAATGCAGAATGTCTCTGTTGCAAATGCTCCGAAGAAGAAGACATGATAAAGAAAGCATCAGGAATTGAGAGGGGAGGGGTGCACTGAGATCTTAAGCTCGAACACGGTCGTAAAGCATTACTATCATCTACAAATAAATTATTAGATTTTGTATTTCTGTCCAAGGGTTCTGTTTTTTCTTTTACATATATGAAAACTATTGTAAAAAGTCTAAAATGGAAAACTTTTAAAAATGTCGATCATCTGGCTAAAACTTTGATTATCTCAAAGTTAATTTTTTTCAGCGCCCTATCACTCTTAGTTTGGAGTAGTGCAGTATATATTGACGTTCGTTAATAAATGCTGTCTTTAAAAGCTAGTACCACATTAGCATTTACCCGACTGATGTCTAAAAATAAATTATTTTTAGCACATAAATGTTACGGATAATGTTTATTTTGATTAAAAATACAATACTAAAGAAATTTTTAACGTTGCACCAACGGCAGCATGAAAATAAAAGACTGTGGAAAATCGCGCGCACTCGAATTATACTCGGCCTTTGGTTGTGAACCAAAATATAGGCTCTCGCCATGTTAAAGTTGGACTTAAGACATGTATTTGGTTGTCTTAAGATTATGACAGATCTTAAGATAATCATAAGATATGACAGTTTTGTGAAACAGCTATGATGAGATCTTATGACAAAGTTTGGTCTTAAGATAGATCTTAGTCATAAGATAGTTTTGTGAAACGGGCCCCTGGCTTTATAGTACTAGTATAATTTCACCAGAAAGACCCCTTTCCTATAGTAAAAAAATCATAAATTAGGCTAGTACTCGAATAGAAATCTAAAAACAGATTAATTTTACGTTGGAAAGCAATTTCTTTCTTAACATAATGCTTTTAAGTTTTCTAAAATCAGATTTTCTTAAATTTAACAATGTAAACAAATGATAACCTTCACTCCTCAAAATAAATATTGTATATCCATATATATATTATGCTAATACCTGTTGATTTCATATCGTGGACCAATTCTGATCATCTAAAAAGTTAATTATTAAATAAGGAGCTTCTCTTTATAATATATTAAGAATTCACATTAATAATTACATGTTGGTTCCTGTGGATATTCATTGTTTAGATAAAACGTGGAAACTCTCTTGGTGTTTATTAAAACAATAAAATGCTTACTGTGAAGAAAGCAGCTTGCATTGCAGAACTTTTTTTCTGCAGTGCTTATTACCTCCAAAGCTTGTATGAAACATCGAAAAGAAGGCATTACACTGATTAAATTTACATATATCTTTGAATTATTGAATAAATAATCCATAAAAAGTATATAAGTATATGTAAATTATTAACATTCTCGATCAGAACGTTACACAGAAAAAAAATCTCGTGAAGGTTACATAGTAACTACAGATTTCTGAAAGTCTGGGGGTCAGTCCCTGCAAGCCCGTGGAGTTCGTGCTCTCACTATAGGTTTAGTTTTGATCGATCGAGAAATAATTCACGCAAATTCAACACAAAAAAGTCCTAAAAGATATCAATGAACGATGTAAGAATTGCCTAATATAGCTACTAATTTTACTAATTAAGCAGTTTTATGATTTAAACGATTGTGGTATTCATACGCGAACGTCGTTTTACTCGATCGAGTAGATTTTTGGTTTGAAAACAATTAAGCCCGTATTTTTAACGGGTATAAAAATTTGGTCTTAATTTGCGTTAATTATGAGTGTATCATGTCCACTATCGACGCCCCAATGTCGATTTATGTGCCAAATAGGTTTCGAGAAAATTTGGCAAAAATATCGTTTTAAGAATTAACTCAATTTTAAAAAACAAAACAAAACAAAACGTTAAAAATCGATATTTTTATCATCTGTAGATCAATCGTAACAAAACACAAATTTGTTATGTAGTTTTTCATTAAAAAGTCACACGGCAAGTTTTAAATCAATTTCTCCAAACCATTACGATAAAAAGACTGGAAAACCAAGTTGGGACAAAAGGAACGACAGACAGACAGAAAGTGATAATGGTTGTAGACTTCTGGTTTCACTGGTAGGGGACTAATGAAAAAAAAACCCAGTCATTATTTTAAAGCATTACTTATGACGTCTTACGATTTAAACCTATATTTTATTAAGTCTGATGTATAAAAAATCGTAATAAAGACGATGCACAGAAACTTTTTATATTCATATACAATACTCGTACTACTCGTGTACATATTTTATATTTTATTCATTTAGTAATTTTCTATAATTATTAATAATTATATGAAATTTTAAATAATTCGCATCGGGATTCCATTTATATACACTTGTTTACTATAATTATAAATATTGATACATTAGCTGTAAAAATATTTTTGAAGATTGTTACATGATCTGTATTTCTACTGAAAAAAAAATATTTGCCTAAACTACTAGTACATCATCAATATTTTTAAAAAATCACAAACTTCCAATAGTTTGTAAATAAAAATGTATACCTTATTGTCTTTACGTTTTGCTTTGTTATCACTAAATGCTTTAACTGAAATAGGAATGGGAATGAGATGCAATGAAACATATATTATTCATGTACATTTACATGTACCCCTAATTTGTATGCCTTCATTGTGAATAATGATGTGAGCGCAATGTGTTAATTAAACAAATTCCGAAACAATTAGACAACAGTATACATCGGATCTTGAGAGCTAACATGAAAATTCTTTTCCGGCGACTTTCTTATTGTAATTTTTTTATGATTAGTGACTTTTTAAGATCCTATTTCTTTGCTTAAACGCTGGTATGTCTATTTAAAGCGATTTTAAATTGTATTTTTTATGCCATCTTTGCGTTAGTTTCTATTTAGAAAAATTATTTCTTATAACATAACTCAAACTGAAAGTACACATACTTATGGTTTCTACTTGAAGTTTGGTTTTAAAAAGATTAATCCGTTAATACAGTTATTGATGTTCCTAACTTTCATGTACATTGTACTTACAAATATCATTTGTATGAAACATTTTGCAAGTATTCTACATGTAAGGCCATTGCCATAAGACTTTTTTAGTTAAGACAGAACTTCTCAAATCAAAGATTTAAATGTCTAAATATCATTTACATCGGCATACACGAAGGCCAGTTTATTAATCATTTGCTTACTGAACCGCAACATTTTTCAAAATTCACAACTGATTCAAAATGTTATACAGTGTATTTCTAAAGCTTAAACCAGTTTGAGCATTTATTGAAGAATATTTATACACAACCAAGCTGATTGTTTTTCACAATTTAAAGCCATAATTTAATATCTTATGAATGTTTTTAAAGACAGAACTGTTTGTTTTTACATCATGCTGCATAAGCTTTAAACTTCCTGCAAAGTAAACATTTCAATTCAAACTCATTTAAAGTATTAAATATAAATTTTATGTTATCTTATTTCACTTTATGTTTCCCCCTTTATGTTTGCATTGGAAATCTGCGACGTTCAATTTCCTGTAAACACGCTTAGCATTTTCACGGCACATGAACACAAGTTTAAACGTCATCAAGCGTTTTGAATATATTCATTATTGTAAATTTAAATGAAACGTTCAAACTTACAAAATCATGTACTTATGAGAAAATAATCGTTAAATCATATCTATCGTTACTAAAAAATTCCCTCAGCAAAGTTTCTGGCACTGTATTTTTTGTCGCGGACAGGAACTAAATAAAATATTAATATGGCTGTTCCATATATGTTTCATATCTCTGAATAAGAGCATATATAATGGCTTTAAAGCAACGATACGCAAATGTATTTCATACAAACAAACATCAATAAGAAAATAAATATAAGCATTTAATTGGTTTTTTATGTCGTTGGCAGGCCGTGCAGACAAATTATCATACAGTTACTTTAAAACTTTGAAATAGCCAACGAAAACAAAAAAAATAATTTTAATTGTGATTGACTACAACTTTGCATCCTCCGAAAGTTTGCCTCAGCAATGGTCATTAATTATCCCCCCTTAATCAGAGTAGAGTAGAAAAGAGACAAGCACGTGTTGTTTGAAGTTTGAAAAAACAATTTTTCTCCTTTGGTGGAAACTTTGTTATTGGAATTGGAACAAAGCAAACATTTTGTTACCTTTAATGTTGGTTAGATTAAATAAATTATCCTTTTAAAGGTAACTCACTAGGGCTTCATACGATACATGCATATAAGTCCTTTGTAGTTCACTTATGGTAGGCCTCGTAATTTATGCTGATATATGGCGTCAAAAACAAGCTACAACATATTTACACAATCATCTAGTAATAACATAGTTAAAACGAATCAAATAAAAAAAACCTATTTTTCTAGTCCCTTATGTATCTCCACTAAACACGAAAGCAATGTGCGCAATTCATTCGTTATTAGTTGTCCACATATTCGACTTGATAAAATGGGGTTCGGCATGTGATCGAGTGCGTCCGAATTGCGGTCGATTTCAATATATTGGACGTTTTGCTTGTGTACGATAGACATGCAATTAATTCCTCTGTATGGACATCTAATACAATGTTTACCTCTAATTTGACATATGACATATAAAATTAAAAGACGTACCCAAAAAACATGAAGTTAACAGCATAGTAAAGCCGATCGACTCACGATCAGTTTACTCTACATCTATTTAATTTCTTTTGAATGTGTTCTGTATATTCCTTGTATTCCTCTGGATCATCAGCTGACTCCTCAGTGACTCCTTTGGCCTCCAACTCCTCTAACACCCTGTCCAAGTATGTTGGGTCAGGGTAACCACACCTACAACCACAGTCGAGTGTATAGATATTCTAAATTTGACATCTGTGTATTGACACGATAAGTTAATGAGTTTGTAAAATGTGTTTCAACCATTGAGTAAATAATTTCTTATATCAATGCAGATGTTTCTGGAGATCACTTTAACTAAAAAATATAACACTTTTTCTGTTTATGAAATCAATACGGTTATTTACTAGTTTCTCGTTAAGCTAGATCGCCGTATTGATAAAAAATACATGTAGTAATTTTATTAGGTGATTTGATGACAAATTAATACAAACATCAACTTGAATAAGCGTCATTGTCTATCTTAATTGGTTTATGCCATCTTGAAGGTATAGCCAAACAATGTACATGTAAGAAGCACATGATTTCATTAGAAGACAAGAATGCCGATGAGCGATCGAATTTTTGGTTTATTTTGAGTCAAATGAAGATAAATCAATTCTTATTTACATCTTGTAGGTAAGGTACGGAAGAGTATTTTTTATTATTTCTAAATAATTTGATATCAGCTAATCAGAGAACTAGGAATTACCAACCATATACATGTAATAAAAATATGTTGGCATCAATATAATAAAAAAAACCTGGATTGCAGTTTAACTTAATAAAATATCTGAATGATCAGAAGTTTTATTTTTAAATGCTTCTACTCGATCATGTACAAACCTTTCAGGCCCTCCATCTGGCCTGGTCTTGTGATATATATCATTCCAAGTGATTACACCTTTCTCGCCTGTAGTTCTCGACTGACCAATGGTAAACACTAACCGCCTGCTGAATGCTACATTAAGTAGCTTAGCGACCAGCCTGCCTTTCTCATTGTTTGGAACATAACCAAACCGACTGATTCCTTGATACCACTTTCCTGGCTCAGGATGTTCAATCTGCTTTCAAATAAAAAATCATGCTTTAATTGTAACCAAAAGACCTACTGTGATCCAAAGTTCATGGGCTACAAACTCACTGCATAATACAATAAGATTTGAATGATTAAACCAAGATGAGTTTGTAAAATCATATGCTTGAACAAGTCAAAAATTATGTATAAACCATTATACTCTTTCCTTTAATGTAATTAAAACGATTACTCTGATATATTGTTTATGTCATATGGGGAAGACTTTACCAAATCAATCAATGAATTATTATAAGACAGCTAGACAACATACAGGGACCGATTTCCAAACCATTTTGTCACCCTTTTTAAATTTTTAAATATTGCACACTTCATTGGATGTTATTAAGCAATTCTAGTCAAAATAAAAATGTAAAACAAAACTCACCCCTTGACGCCCACTCTGAAATGTGTAAGTCAAAATAATACATCCTGTGCTGTCAGAAAATCCCTTTAATTTTTGTTGATAGTCACTTTGAATCATAATTGAGCCTAGGGGCTGATCGCCAGTCATTTTACCATATATCTGCCCACAGCTAGGACAAACTGGTTTATACTGAAAGGATTGTTCGATGCATTCTTTGCAAAATATATGCCCACACCTTTTTAGTCGTTTTGGATTTGTCAGCTCATTCGTGCAAATACAGCAGTTTTCCTCATCTTTAGACAAACTTGTCAGCATTTTGCCAAAGCTCTGATTGCTTTTTGAATTTCCAACCTTAGATTCAGCTCTAGGAGTGGTTTTGAAATCATGGTATTTGAAAGCGTCTAAATACATTTTTTCGATAACCTCGTCATCGAGCACCAGATATATATCTTTCAATGACGCAACTTTAAATATACTGTTCAAAACTGCTTTGAGGAAATTAGAGGCACACAAATCTACTGGTGTTTTGTAGTCTCCTTTGCCTATATAAACAAAAGGCCAACAGGCCTTGACGGTCACCTGAGTACCAAAAGCCCTTAGATTGACATGTCAGAGAGTCTCATATTTGCCTTTCATTTTGAAGCCTAAACCGTAATCTAAAATTCCTCTGACTATCACCCGCTTTTATTATTTGATGTTCGAAAACCATTAATTCATGAAAATGGTGGTGGGGGGGGGGGGGGGGGTCAAGAGTAAGGAATCTCATATTATCAATACCTTATCTCCAGGGGCCAACAATTGTAAACTTTTGGTAATAAGAGACCTGCAGGCCTTTAATGGTTGACACACAGCAATTACCTTAACTAGAATACATGTTCAATATATGGCCATATTTATCACCCCCTCTTCCTTTCAGTAAAAACCACAACTTCCGCCCCATGGCCTTGGCAGTGAATTTCACAATTGAACATAAGGACATTATGAACATAATAATAATGCATGACTTTATCTCCCACGATTGTGATAATAAAGAAGAAAATATTATTAAATCAAAACATTTCACTCTATGGCCATATTGGCCCCGCCCTAGGGCCTGAACCCCTGTCCCAGGGGTAATGAATTTCACAATTTAGGTAGAGGAGTCTATGGACATCATAACGATTCATTAAGTTTTTCACAAACATTTATGGGAGTAGAGAAGAAAATTTTTAAAGATCTAATACATTTTCACTTTATGGCCATATTGGCCCTGCCCTATGGCCTTAAACCCCTGACCCAGGGGTCATAAATTTCATAATTGTGGAAGAGGGCTTCATGGACATTATACACACGCATTTAGTTTTTCTCAAATGTATATGTGAGTAGAGAAGATTTTCTAAGATTGAATATACTTTCACCAGATGGCCATATTGTCTACACCCTAGGTCTGAACCTCTGTCCCAGGGGCCATGAATTTCACAATTTTGATAGTATGGACATCAAAACCATGCATTTATTTTTTTCCCCACGTGTGGGTGTAGAGAAGAAAATTTTTGAAAATTTGGCCTTTTTGCATATTTGGCGCCGCCTATGGCGCCCCCGAAATGGTAGAGCCATAAATTTCACAGTTTAGATTTCTCTTACCAGAGAGATGCTTCCCACCCAAAATGGTAACAACTGGCCTTGTAGTTTTTAAGAAGAAGTTAAAAATGTAAAATTGTTAACGCGCGACGGACGACGCGCGACGACGAAGGAAGACCAATTGCAATAGGTCACCTGGCTCAAGTGACCTAAAAAATAGAAAATACATTGTCTGATTTTACAGTTATACTTCAGTATTCTGACACAGTATATATTTTTGCATCAATTTTTTCTGATTTTCTATGAAAAAAAATAATTGTTGAATTGTTTGAAGTTAAACTCAGCCGGAGAGTTTGACACAAATTCCATTACAAGGATTTTAAATAGATTATTTTTAACCCTTGAAGCATCAGGACACTTTCATGTCATTTTCACTGCAAAATCTCTAATAACGTTTTATTTTAGTTGTATTTTTCAGCCTGTGTAAATAGAGATTTGTTTCAGAGAAAAAAATATAGATTTCTAGAGAATAACTACAAAGTACAATAAAACACAATGTTATTCTTAGGGGTCAATATATTCTGGATACAACCCTAAACTCTATCAAATTTCAATTAAGTCGGGTTAATAATTACCGGACTCTTTAAAGTTTTTTAAATCGGCTACTAGACTTTAACCTGTGCACACACAGGTCTATTGAAATAGTTGAACATAATTGGAAATATTGAATAAAGTAGTGCCAAATCCGTAGGTGGAATATTTTCTCATTTTCGTCACTGTCCAAAACACAATTTTTCAAACTAAAATGTGACCCAAACATTTTTCATTGGTGTGACTACCGTTCGCCACTGCAAATGTATTTTAGAAAAGTAAGCAGTGGACAGAGATTGATTTCATGTTGAATATATAATTCCCTATTTGTTTAAAATTAAGAAAAAAAATTTCGTTTCATCTTAGACTAAAGCTATCCCTCCTCCTCCCCTCACCTCCACCATTACCTGCGAATCCAAAGCTTATGCGTGAATTTATAGAAACGGCTGGTGAGCTATCCAAGCTATATTCCTAGTCTTCTTAATACATTGATTAACAGCAGGACCCTTTATAGGACTTGTACACTTCTTTAGAACCGTAACATGTGGATCCGCTTCTTTCAAAACAAATGCTAAAGTTTTGGCGATAATAAAATTCAAGTTTATTCCGATTCGAATTCCGGGTTTTCAGTATTATTTTTGTTTATAATTGATTAATTAACGCAATTGGAAAAATAAGTCCCGATTAGTATAATTTACATGTAGTTAGGTACAATGTTTATAATACTTAAATACCTATAATACCTGTTGTCTTGCCCGGTTTAATTTTGAACGTAAAACATGGGCTGAATTTTTAAATTAGCGAGTTCTTGTCTGAAATTTGTCTTCATGACATTATCTTCCAATTAAAGACGAAATTCAAAATTAATTTTGAGAAGAAATTACGATTCAAAATTAATTTTGAGAAGAAATTACGATATTATTTATGATGAAATAGTTTTGTATTTTCAACGTTTTTTCAAAAGTAATTTTAAAACTGAAGTCTGTTTTCAGCTCATTGTCTTGAAACTAGAAATAAAATGCAAAACTTGAAGAGGCAAGTTAACGATTTTGGTCAAAATGTATTTTCCCGTTTAAATATTTATAATGCATTATAAGGCATTACTAATCGTCAACCAAAATTTAAGTGTCAGTCGTCGAGTTTTAAGCGAGATACAGCTAGAGCTCACAATTCTCTGTTATGTAAACAAAAATCAAGTCATGTTTTTGTTTACATTTTGAATGCTTAAAAGAAAGTTCCAAGTTTAGACCTAAAATGAATGGGGACAAACGCTAGGAGCTGTTTATTTATGTTCAAAACGAATAAGCAGATAGAAAAATCTGATTTGAAAAATTCCTTACCTGTATATTGAACCAATGTAAACAAAAACATGGCACGAGCTTTGTTCGCATAACAAAAACTTGTGATCATTGTATGTTGCTTTAAACTCGACGACTGACAGTTAAATTTTGGTTGATCATTAGAAATGCACTACTAAAATATTGTA
Source organism: Magallana hongkongensis (assembly GCA_016163765.1). Classification (NCBI taxonomy): domain Eukaryota; kingdom Metazoa; phylum Mollusca; class Bivalvia; order Ostreida; family Ostreidae; genus Magallana; species Magallana hongkongensis. The sequence goes on from WFKH01010931.1 coordinate 37,087,144, forward strand.
AACAATAAACAAGAATAATAAAGTTTCACTAAAATCGTGACCATGCCTCTTTAAATGCCAGGGCAAATTCACAAAATGAGCTATAGTTTCACAGTTAATAAACTAGGTTCATCGACTGTTAATATAGTTTACGAACCGTAAACTACAGTTAACAATTCGTTAACTATAGTTTTCATCTGTAAAACCATATTTAACGGTTGTAAACTATAGTTTTCGAATGTAAATCTAATTTAATCTGTCTGTAAATAAACGTTAACAATAGATTTTGCTAATAAATACAGATTCCAATATATTACATTCGTTAACTATAGTTAAGAGTTGTTAATCATAGTTTCACAAACGTGAAACTATATTTATCAGATAAACTAAGTTTTGCAATTGCAAATGGTTGTTTTCAGTGTTATAGTGTTATACTTCTAAACATAAATGACAGCGTTAACTATGATCTACAGATGTGAAATACAGATTAATGTCGTTAACTATAGTTTTCTGTTCTTAAACTACAGTTAACAACCGATAAACCTAGTTTATCGATTGTGAAACTATGTTTAGCTCATTTCTGTGAATTTGGTGTGCCATACCATTAAGGCTACGAATCATTTACTGAATCTTGAGATATGTAACATTCGTATATACTTACATGTATTTATTACTTTATATGGTATCTTACTGTATCTTACATATAATTGCAAAGTTGCACTTTTTCACTCGGTGCAGACAAAGTTGTCAATTTTGACTTTTGTCTTTAGGTTCAAAGCTTTAAGCTTTCTCTATTACAAAACGTTTTTTCTTGTTTTATAAATGCATGCTGACAATATGAACAGGTTAAAAATCTCAACCACCCCCACCCCCCTCCCCCCAAACAAAAAATTGGAAGTTGGTTCGAATGTTAATTTATTACGAAACATTTTTTGTCTTATAAATGCATGCTGACTATATGGACTGGTCAAAATCCAGATTATTTAACTATAAGATAGACTGTCTATAAGGTAGACAATTTAATACATCTTGTCTAGTAACTTTTTTCAGGCATAAAACTTGGACATTGTAAAAAGTTAAATATAAGTTAGAGCAGATATATTAATAGGTTTGAAATTGTAAATAATAATATTTAAGATACAAAATTATTTGAAAAGTAATGTCAAAGTACAATACCTGCACCAAGAAGAGGAATAGCAACAGAACCATTATTTGCCCCATCTGCTGCTTCTATGATTTTCTGAATCATGGTATTTAAAACTCTTCCAAATTCCAATGCATCTTTTGCATAATTACTATCATATCTGGGAGCGACAGCATGAATGATCAATTTCCATGGTGAATTTCCATGGAGACTCTGAGAAGAAATCTCCCCATGATTCAATTTCTTATTAGAATATTTAGGTTCACAAGAAAGCTTTTTAAAAATTTCTACAGCAATATCATCTTTTGAAGAGAGGTACTCATCCTGAGGACAGACAATGGCATCAGCTGGAACGTCAGTAACCTTTCCCAAATGAATTTTAATTTGAAAATTTTCTGATACATGCACAATGGTGTAGGAATTAGAATCTGGCATGACTGATTGAAAACTATATTTAGCTCCATCTGCAGGTCTATCTTTTTCCTTGTCAGGATTTCCTGACTTGTCTAATGTGCATTTAAATGGTTTTTTCGGTTGAAATATTTCCTGTATTGCTCTGACCATAGACTCATCCCTGTCTACAAAGTGAATTTCCTGGAGATTCTTAAACGGATAGCTCCTGCTGAATGACATTGCTGCTTTATAGTATTCTTCTACACAATTTTTCATTGGGACAGCAAATATACCTTTAAAATGATACGATTACATTTTCAATTAAAAACATGTTTATAGGTATATGTACAAAGTACTTTATATTAAATTTTAAAAAAAAATCTTGCCGACATATTATAACAATCTACTTATTCAATGATAATTATGTTTCGCTTAATAGTACTAACGTTTATAATATTTTGAAAAAAATATTAATACGTTATATAGACAAAACGGATGTTTTTCTACAATTGTACATTAATTGAAAACATTCAAAACCTTCCAGAACTTATTGCTGGAATTAAAAGTGATTTCCTCTTTTATCTACCTCTATAAAGGAAACCTCAACAAATTCCAGAAGATCTCTAAAACACTGAATTTATTTATCTCTAGTCACTTCTCTGTGCCCCACAGTGTGTATCATGCACTTGTAAGGCAATTTGCCAGCAGATGTTACAAAAGAAAATTTCAACACGAATAGCTGTGACCATGCTGTATATAAGCTGCTTTTCTGATCAAAGTTATCTTTATTAACTACAAAATTTAATGAAAGTCTTTTGGCAGTTTCAGGGGAATTTCACTGCAAAAATATTTTAGTACTGATATTAAGAGGCCAAAATTCTAAGTTTAAAGTAGCTATATTCACAGAAAACTAAAGAATAATCGGATGATTTGATTTGAATCCCATGATTTGATGCTTCTTTATATTATCATTTTGTGCTGCACAGCTATAAATAATAAAAGGGGCAAATTACTTACCAGAACTTATTGCTGGGATCGCGATTGATTTCATTCCCATCTCATTTGCCTTTCTAAAGGTAACCTCAACAGATTCCTGGAGATCCTGTAGACACAAATTCTTATCTTTATAGTCTATCCATCTAGGTCCTACAGTGTGTATCACACATTTGTATGGCAATTTGCCAGCAGATGTCACACAACAGGTTCCGACTGGAATAGGACCATTCTGTTGTACATAATACCTGCTCTCCTGATCAAACTGGTACCCAGCAGCTTCTGATATTGCTGCTGCCACTCCTCCACCATGCATTAGATTTTCATTTGCTGCGTTAACAATACAATCCACAGTCAAACGAGTGATGCTGTCTGCATAAATCTTTATTCTTAAACCCTCTTTAGTCTTTATTTCTAGTTTCTTTTGTTGTTGTGATGTATATTTAGATATCTTTTCAGCATATACATCTCCCCTGTAAACATTAATACTGGATCCTGCTCCCTTTGGTGCTTTCTCTGGTGTTTCAGTTTTCGCAAATGTACGTCCAGCTCTTTTGTTCTGTTTACCAGACATCTGTAGTTTAATTAAATTATTTACTCTTAAAAACTCTTCATAACTGTCAGAGGCAAGTTTAACAAGAAGCCCAGGGCCACATCGCTCACCTGAGCAACAAAAGCCATATCTGATCAAATCAGCATTACAGTACCAAATTCAAAATATCTTGACAAATAAATACACTAGATCTTGCACAAAAAGTTTGCCGATTTTTATCCACATATTTTAATGGTAAATACCAAGCCCCTGTTGTTGTTTTAGTATTTGTGAGAAGATTTTTCTCTATTTCTATTCAAAAACCCGCCCCCCCCCCCCCCCCCATTTGTGGCCCCATTTTCTCAAGGGAATCATGGTTTGAACAAACATTAATCTGCACAACCTGTGCTTTCACACAAGTTTCAGCGTTTTGGGCTGACAGCTTTTCCAGAGGATTTCTCTATATGTTCCTACATGTATGTATAAATTTGACATCCCCCAGGCCAAAATATAATAATTGCTTGTTTGGAATTGCCTCCCTTCTCATTGAAATACCCCCGCTGATAAAATTATATTAGCAAAAAATAAAGATTTTTTTTTATATGGAAATTTTTATTTTTTACCAATTTTTACATAGTAAAACTTAAAAATTAAAAAGTAAAAAAAAATTCCCCTTCCTCCCTCCTTGGTCTAAAAACCTCCAGGCGGACATTCCAAACAAACATTTTTTTAAGGATGGCCCCATTGTGGCCTTATCCAACCCCCGTGGATCATGATTTGAACAAACTTGATTTTACTCTACCTGAAGATGCTTCCACACAAATTTGAGCTTTTCTAGCCAAATGGTCTTTAATAAGAATATTTGTAAAGATTTTCTCTATATATTCCTATTTAAAAATTCGACCACAGTTGTGGCCCCACCCTACCCCCTGGGACCCTAATTTGAACAAACTTAAATCTACATTACCTGAGGATGCTTCCATTCAAATTTGAGCTTTTCTGGCAGAATGCAAACTGTTTTTTAAGAAGAAGATTTTTAGATATTTTTTCTATATATTCCTATGTAAAACTTCATCCCCCATTTTGGCCGCATTCTACCCTTGGGGACCATAATTTGAACAAAGTTAAATTTCGTCCATACAAGTTTGAGATTTTCTGGCCGAGTGGTTTTTAAGAAGAAGATTTTTAAAGATTTTCTCAATATATTTTTATGTAAAACTTCACCCTCCCCCCCCCCCCATTGTGGCCCCACCCTACCCCGGGGACCATGATTTGAACAAATTTGTTGAGGTTACCTTTAGAAAGGCAAATGAGATGGATATCCCGGAAAAAATCACTTTTGAAAATCAAACACGTATTATGTAGATAGTAGCATTTATGGCGACACTGTTGTTTTTGTATTATTAGTTATTGCTTTTGAATACTGGTGAGATACCCCATGTTGAGCCCCCAAAATCTTAGCCTCATCGATAGTAGCCTTGACCGAAGGAAATCTGATAAAGAACCGCATGGTTTCATTCTGATTCCTTACACCGATCTAGAAACACAATTTTACGCACTGGAAATTTTGTTTGAATATTATTCGTTTTTAAAGAAAGAAATGTAAGTTACTTGGTTTATTTTACTGACTTATTTAATTGTGTACGTATTTGTGGTCTTCTCGCGTTGGTTGTATCATTGGAACGTACTTTGTTTAAAATTTATCGTGGAAGAATCTGGGATAAGTATGGCGGCGGATCCAACATGTTTAGCAGTTATAGTGGGACATTCTTACGTGCGGAGTGTATGCGGTTGATAATAACATCCCCAACTTACGTTTGGACAG
>WFKH01010931.1:37097009-37166017 GCA_016163765.1 Magallana hongkongensis
TTTGTAAAACCAATTTTTCGTCATTTACTGTTATTAATAAATGACATATTTTATTCACACATACAATTGTTGTCGTACTTCAATTAAAGACAAAAAGCGAGCTGCGGTGAGTTGCTCGTTCCAGGAAGAACAGTGTTAGCCATAAAAGTTTTTTTGTTATTTACTATCCTACATATTTCTAAATTTTTCTTGCTCTTGCAATTTTATTATTAATCTTTAGAGTTGGCTAAAACAGCATTTTCTCAGTAAAATGGTATATTTCTGCATGGTTTTTGGCCTAGATATCCTTCAGGACCGGCCTGTCCCTAAAAAAAAATCTTAGATATTTTGAAAGGTTTTGTTCAAAGGAATAAATTAAGATTTCTTAGGGGCACCCCGGCCCTTGGGTCGAATTTTGCAAAAAACCGACAAAAATTTCGGAAACTGATTTCTATCATAGTGGTCTATGCATACATCTAAAAGTCTAAGTTCTGGATAGCTCAGTAGGGTAAAGCGCTGGCTATGTCACACATCATGTTTTTTGTGCCTTGGTTCGATTCCATCTGTGGGCATACTTTCTTTCTTTTTTTTTCTTTTTTTAAATTAACGGTATTTATAAACACCGTTTTATTTTTTTATGCAGAATTGTGCATTTTGTATATTAAACTTCGATCTTCTTCCTTAAATGCACATTTGCTCTTTGAGTTAAAGATATCGATGGAAAAAGTATATACTTCACTGCACGTAAAAGCAATCAACCGGAACTATACCCTGGTGTAAGCACGCTTTGTTTGAGGACAAAAATCGTTCACTTTGTGTTACTCGAGACAGGTGCCACATAAAAAAATCATGCCGAGCAAAAACTGTTGCGTTTGCCTTTCCAGAACATCTATAGGAAATGGTACAATTACAAAGAAGATGCAGTTCGTTCTTTGCAAAGAACGTGTGCATTGGTGACATTTTAAGCCAAAACTGCAGGAGGAAGGTTTATAGATTAGAAAAAATGGGGCGGTTCAGTTAGAGTTTTCCGTCCTCTTGCCATTCCGGTATCAGGTACAAAGGATGCAGCTGTTTATACAGAAAAGAATTCAGTTGAATGTACAGTGAATGATGATAGTGTTCGAACGCCTTGTAAAAATCCTACTACACCTGCAATCTTCCTGTTGTTTCTGTTGGAAAAACTAAGGCGACGTGCATTATTTGTCACAAAGAGTCAAAGGGTTTGCGACCCTTGAAATCGCGTCACGCGAGACTTTCGATAGTTGCTAATATGTCCTTGGTTGTAAATAAACGCATATAAAGAACATGTATCGTATTATAGAATGTGAACTGAAAAAAAAAAATCAAAAACAAGAGGCCCATGGGCCATATCGCTCACCTGAAGAACAGTTCCTTGTAACATTCTATTTCGTAGCATTTCTAAACTTTAAACCCCTTTCTAGGGTCCCAGTATTGGTCCGTGGTTTATGGTTGGCTTTTACAATTTAGAATTTTCACTATTTGAGGATCCTTGCATAGTAATCTCACAAACTGTAACATTGTAGTTCTCGAGAAGAAGATTTTTAAACATGTATCGTATATATTTCTATGTTAAACTTTGAACCCCTCTTGGTGCCCCAGTATTAGTCCGGGGGTCACGATCTTAAAATTAAGAATCTACAATAGCCAAGGATGTATGCATAGTAATATCCCAAACTGCTGCATTGTAGTTCTTGAGAAGAAGATTTTTTAACATTTTCCTATATATATATATTAAACTTTAAACCCGACTGGGGCCCCAGTTTTTTTCCAAGAGCCACGATTTTTACAATTTAGAATCTTCATTCACTACACATACAAGCTTTTCTATAAATATTGGCATTTCTGGTGCAGTTGTTCTTGAGAAGAAGATTTTTAAACATTTTTCCTACGTATTTCTATGTTAAACTTTGAACCCCACATGGGCTCCAGTTTTGGTCAGAATCCTCTCTCCATTAGAATGCTTTGAACCAAGTTTGGGACCGGGATCCACGATTTTTACAATTGAGATTCTTCACTACATATACAAGCTTTTCTATAAATATTGGCATATCTGGTGCAGTGGTTGTTTAGAAGAAGATTTTTAAAAAATTTTCCCTATGTATTTCTATGTAAAACTTTGAACCCCGCCTGGGGCCCCAGTTTTGGTCAGAATCCTCTCTCCATTAGAATGCTTTGTACCAAGTTTGGTTAAATTTGGCCCAGTAGTTTTAGAGAAGAAGTAAACAATGTGAAAAGTGTGCAGACGGACAGACGAACAGACGACGGACAACAGGCGATCAGAAAAGCTCACTTGAACCTTCGGTTCAGGTGAGCTAAAAAACGTTCATAACTCATACTGCTCGGACAACGACTGTGAAGATTTTTTTTTCAATCACTATACATAATGAAAACTAGAACCTAAGAGTTTATTGTGTTTGGCCTAAAATCAAGAAGTCGAACGGAAATCAATATGCTTTTGGTAAAGACAGAAGCCAATACCGGTCCTATAGGTCAAGTCTTTTGTTATATATAAGTGGTTCTTGAGCTTTTCTGACCAAATGGTTATTTAAAAGAAGATTTTTGAAAAATACCAACAAATTTTCAATTAATCTAAATTATCTCCCCTTTAAAGAGGGCGTGGCCCTACATTTGAACAAACTTGAATCCCTTTCACCCAGTTATGCTTTGTGCCAAGTTTGGTTGAAATAGTTGAAATCGACCCAGTGGTTCTGTAGAAGAAGATGAAAATCTGAAAAGTTTACGACAACGGCAACAACGACGACGACGACAGACAATTGACAAATCTGGATCAGAAAAGCTTACTTGAGCCTTTGGCTCAGGTGAGCTAAAAACTCTCTGTATTTATCTTTTTTCCCAAAACTTTTTGTTTTACTTCTAAAGTTGCATAATACATTCTTGGATTTGTGTCCACAGTTAATTGTAACATTTATATAGTTTACTTAGTATTTATAAATGTGCGTTATATACTTTGGGTTGTTTTGTTGACATTTTCTGATGTTGCATTCTCTTTGCTTGTTTTCTATAATTGTCAGAGATAATTTAACCTTCAACCGCTATGTATTTAATCATAAATCAGTTAAATTTCAATTCAAATCGCTATTAATATTTCACAAAATATTGTTTATAAACGTATATAGAAGGTAAAAGTACGACCCGCCGAATTGTTTCCTTAAAGCTGACATGAATTCGTAATTACGCATTATTTCCCTTTTATCTCCGACTACCGCCATATTAGTTGTCGATTTCTATTGTTCTGCTCATCGCTACACACCCCCTATATAAGGCCGAGAGCCCTATTCATGCTTCACCGCATTCACGTATTTCATTCACCCGAACACGATACACTGGACGGAAAGTTTTGAATAAAGGCGCATTGAACAAAAATAATATGACAACCACTGCACTGGTAAGGATTGTTCAATGAAAGAGGAAACAAAACAAACTGATATACAGGTACACATATATCAAAAATCCTCGATCATTGTAGAACGTTCTCCTGTGTCGTACTGTCCTAAGATCGCACATGCGCAAACCCCACACTGTAGCAGATCTTGTAGTGACAGCATGGATTTAGAAAACGGAGTGGGTTTTTTTAGGAACTGATAAAAGCGGTGTTACGTTGTTTATGCATTCTTGGATTTACTATCACTTGTCTATTGTGCTGGGTGTAGTGCGGCCGTAGTCTACAATAAGATTCAGACGTTATATGCACTCTGTATGAACGACACACGTGTTCGATGTGGATGCGAAGTAAGAGAGCACAGCACTGTCTGTGCAAGATATTACGGATACATTGGAAGTTTTCTATCTAAGAATAAACCATCTTTTATTTTTTATTGATTGTGGTTTCCTTTATACAGTTTTACAAACATATTTCTACATTGTGTAGTTCTATCATTCAGAAGTCCGTGCAGCCTGAATGCCTCGATCGAAAAGCAATCGACCGTAACTTTCTCGGCCGGTATATGTACCCCCAGTTACAGTTGAGGAGCGATCAAAACTAATATGGCGTCCAAATGCTTTTATGAATGTCAGCTTTAATACACAAGACTGTGACACTGGTCAAAGGATATTCAAATTTAAGATAAAGTGTTTTAAATAAACACAAAACAAAAACAAACTACAAAAAAAACAAAAACAAAAAATAATTATTTAACACCGATTCCAAGAACAGGTCTAAGTATTTTAATTTTGAGATAAAACTTTATCATATAGCTAGTTGATTATCTAAATTTTATTTGTATTTTCTGAAATATTAAGCACTAAATTTTTTTTATGGAATTTTAAAGATCCTTCGAAATTCAGGACATACTTTAAAAGAAACTGTAAATTCGCCTTTCATTTGTTATTTCTGCGATATTAAACACTTAGACTTTTTTAAAATTACAATTTTTAATGCAGAAAGTTTATTCCTAAACTACGTGTATTATATACTGCTGTCATTAATGAAAAATGGAACTGTTTTAGAAGTAATATTTCAAAGTATATATAATATTATGTGTAGGTAAAAATGCTACTTTCCATCAACTGAAAATAAAGTCTCATTTTAAAATTACTTTTAAAAAAATAGCTTTTAAAAGTTGGTATCATTTTGGTAATTTCATTTGTAGTGCGGTAATCACGTAGATAACGAAAATAGATTTTTCACAATTTACAGCATATGCAATATCGTTTAACGGTGATATTGATAACTCTTAACTATTTGAGTTTCGTTTTCGTAAACATATGTAATAAACAGCAATGTTAAAAATATCACAGCAGTATGAACTTAGTTGATAAAGTACGTGATCAAATCTTTAGAGAAATCTTTCTGGCTTCACAGGATTTTATTAGGTGACCAACAACGTTCATATTCCTGTGAACCTTTTAACATGCTGTTTATTACTTAAGTGATTGACCGAGTTAAAACTACTCACACTTGCTTTGCCTTCCTTCCATTCATCTGCTGAAAAACATTAAAATTCAAAGCAATTTTAAAAGAAAAATAGAGTTAAGTTGCATTTGAGAAGATTTTTTTTCAATGTTTCTTACTGAGTTTGATGAAGTATTATTACCTGTGATGATTATGTCTGGTTTTCTAACATCAATGACCCCATTCAGAGTCTGAAACTCAACATCATTACTGAAAACAATCCAGGAGATCTTCATTGGCATATCTGGAACCCATAGTCCAGTAAAAGAGGTAGACGATGTTTCAAACGCACACTTGAGTAATTGGTACGTTTTCCCATTAACTTTTAAATTTACACTGACATCTTCATTAACTATCAAATTTCCCGTAGAAGAAAATAACTGTATTTTAAATTTTATTTGTTGACCAACGTAGCAAACTGGAGGACTAACGACTACTTTAGATTTTGGCGGATAAACTTTAGATAGCAACAGTTTGCCTAAATTATTTACAGCTGTTTTAAAGCAGGACTCCCGTAGTTGTGAAGAAAATGTCATTGTATCAACAGTGACTTCAATTTCTGGTAACTGGCTATCTAGGATTTCAAGTTGGGGTAGAATTATGTTTGCAATGTCTACAAAATGGTTATGGTCGTTTACTTCCGATGAAACTTTTCCATAATATCTTGCTTCGTTGCAGGAACTGATAAATGACGATATTTTTTTCTTTTCACTTTGAATACACACCTGTTTTTCTTTTGAATATAAAGCAACAGCATCACACAAATCTTTTTCTCTTTTTTCTAACGCTTTTCTTGCTTCAGAGAAACACGTTCTTATTTCCATTTGAAGTTGTTGTGAGTCTTTCTGGCAGTTTTCGTTTATATCTGATAACTGAACAATAGATGTGTTTGCCTGTTGAACCTTGAGGTTAATACTTTTAAGGTAAGTTTCTATTTTAGTTTCCATTTCTTTTTCTACCTTTGTGATGTCACATAGATTATGATCTTTGTGAGTACTAATGGCACATAAAACGCACACATTTTTCAAGCATGATGGATCTAAACAGTGCATTTTGATTTGTTCTTTCTCGTGTCCAGCAACTGGACAATGTTTTGGAGCATATGATAAACCAAGATTTTTTATTTTCCCGGTTAGAAGACATTTTATTTCCAGGAAGGAATGTGATTTTAATGTTTTCAGACTTAAGTGCAATTTTACACAGTCTTCACAGATGAAAACTGAACAGTCGAAACAGCGATGTGAGGCCATTTGATCATTGGTGCACATTCCACAGACCATGCTGGAGCCCCCGATTTTCAGTCGAAATACTTCTGATGCAATTTCTCTTGTATTATCAATTTGTAGTAAGACTTTGTCATTTTGAAAACAGGTATGACTGCAACGGCATTTGACACATTCATAACTCTGACTTTTCGAGATCTCCTGAAGACAATTTTTACAAATAGCATCTAAGCATGGAAGTAGAAACGGTTTATGAGAGACGTGATCAAATTCCTGCTTGCATGTTCTACAGGATATAAAGTCTTTCATTTTGTTTTGATCAGCAAGAAATCTATGAACATCAACTGAAAGGTAAAAGAAGACTTTTTTATAAAAACGTTTTTCGTTTCTTTACTTTATTTTTCATGCATTCTTTTCAGTGGTAAATGTTTTGATATTTCAGTAAAGAAGCACCTATCGACGTATTCACGTCGTAGTAACTTTGGTGATGTATGAAAACGACGATGATCGTTGAGATGTAACCATTCAGTGTATTTGATGTTTTGACAAATACTCGACATTGTTAGTTAAAAAGGTTAAACAATATGATTTATATAATTTATATATTTTAAAGGAAATAGGAAGACGTTAAACCAAAAAATCAGATAAACACTGATATAACTCAATACACCAACCTAAAAACTGTAGAAAAACAACATAAACAAATCGAGCGAAACCAAAAAGTTTTTTGAAAGTATTTTCGTAAAAATCTATCGAAGAAAGAAAAGAGCTGCAGTTTGTTAAAATACAAAAGGAATTAACTATAAAATAAGATGGTTAAGAAAACAATGTTGTTATGGATTGCACGTTTATTAAATGTGTTCAAGAAAAAGCATGGAGATAAAAAAGATAAGTCAATGTATCATCGTGTGATTTTTTGGGTACTTAAAATGTTAATAATATTAGTTTAAAAATGAATGACATGAGTTAACAAAATAATAGAGTATAAACTCACCCTTGTCTGATTCTTCCGACACTTCTATTGAAGAACTTTCCATTTGAAATGTCTGATGTAATAAGAAATAGTTTTAGTGGCGATATTTAAAATGATTCACAACAGTAAGAATATAATTCGGGCTTGAGTGATACCATGTTCGAGCAAAGTTTGGAAAACTATTCTGTTAAAGTCATTAATTTTCAATGAGGCAACTATAAAGGGTCATCCTCACCACTGGGAAAAGTTTTGCATACAAGTCCAAATTCCTATACTCTTTTAGATACGGAATTTAAGCAGGGGTTTGACTTAAAAATGACAGAAACAAATTCAATTTTGGGAAAATTAACTTTTAAAAATGTATCACTATTCACAAAAACAAAAATCATTGCTGTTTCCGAACTCGGAATCTGCAGATCAACCAAATACACTACATAAAGTCATGTAGAAAGATACCAATATTTAATTGCCGATATGAAAAGATTCACAAACAGGTCGAAATCGATATGGTGTGACTTACTGTCAAAGGTTCAAGTCACAGACCCTAAAACCGAAACTTAAAGACTTGATTAAAAGGGAATTATTCAGCAAATTTTTTCACAGTTCGCGTCTACATCGTCCTTTGGTGTATGCATACATATGCATGATTACAAGAAACCCATGGACCACATCGCTCGCCTAAACTACAAATCTCGCGCCTCTTTCTGTATATGAAACTCAACTAAAAACTGTAAAACTCGCAAAAATTTTCACATTCAAAGATTTGACAATACAATTGAACAATAAATAGATAGATCATTAAGTGTACTCTTGGGACATCATATTCTAAGTTCTATGATGCATTAACGGACCATCTTATTATACTAGGCCTCAATATATCAAATATAACAACATTGGAAAATCAATAATTATGAAAAGTGAAAAGTAGGATACTGTACCTACTTACTTTTAGATCAAGATTTACTGAGTTTGTTAGATACATATGGTGGCATAGTTCTGCCACCACTTGTCAGATAATTATGTCGACTTGTCAGATCTTGATGTTGACTTGTCAGATAATTATGTCGACTTGTCAGATAATTATGTTGACTTGTCAGATCTTTATGTCGACTTGTCACTTATTCGCGTGTACAAAAATTCAACACTGAAACGTTTCCATGCCTAATTTGTGCCATCCAGTTGCCATAATATTTTCTGACAAGTCGACATAAGGATCTGACAAGTCGACATAATTATTTGACAAGACGACATAAGATCTGACAAGTCAACATAATTATCTGACAAGTCGGCTTATAATATGAATGACAATTTTCTATAAACTACTGACCATTTTGTTTTTTTCTGTCAGAAAATTATGTTAACTTGTCAGATCTTTATGTCGACTTGTCAGATAATTATGTTAACTTGTTAGATCTTGATGCGACTTGTCAGATATTATGATGACAAGGAAGTGGCAGTCAGTGGCACTAACACGCTTTGACAACAAAATATTTACTTTCTAGTTAACATGATTATTTTCTGACAAGTCAACATAAAGATCTGACAAGTCGACATAAATATCTGACAAGTCGACATCAAGATCTGACAAGTCGACATAATTATCTGACAAGTGGTGGCAGATCCATGCCACCATAGATACACCAGCTTAATATCAGGATATGAAGATATGAGGGTGCTTGTATAGTTATCTCACAAATTGTAACATTGTATTTATTTAGAAGATTTTGAAACATTTTCTAAGTTTTTTTCTAGGTTGAACTTTAAACCCCTCTACGGGCCCCAGTATTAGTCCAGGGGTCAAGGTTTAAACAACTTATAATCTAAACTATTTGAACATGCTTGCATTAGAATATCACAAATTGTAGCATTGTAGTTCTTGTGACGGAGATTTTTGAACATTTTTGCCTTTACATGTATATATTTCTATGTTGAAATTTAAACCCGTTGTGGGACCCGATTTAAAATTTTCACTATACTAGTATATAGAAACTTCGATGTAAATGTTGGCATTTCTGGTGCAGTGGTTCCTAAGAACAAGATTTTAAAAATACACACACTATTTTCACTATTTCGTGATTTTCTACTCTTTGGAAAGAAAAGTGTTAAACAATTTATTTCTGTAATTTAAAATTCTCTTTCCATTAGCCTAAGGATACTTTATACTCTGTAGTTCTTGAGGGGGCGGGCGGACGACGGACAGCAGGTTGTCAGAAAAGCTTGCTTGAACCTTCTGTTCAGGTGAGGCACAAATAGATTGTTATAAACAATGTACTCCTCTCTTTTTTGATATTATGACACAATTTTACATGTAGGTCCCAGTTATATGCATTTGCCATTTTCTAACACATCGTGTAAATTTTACGCAGCATAAATTTATAGTTAATTATGTATTCATAATATTGAATTGCGTTTTGGCCAAATTAAAATATGAACCTGGAATTTTTCAACAAATATATTTTTGAACAAGTATTCTGTTTAATATATTTCTTCATTCGCTAGCGCTTAAACTTAGTTTAAGGGGATATTTTCATCAGCTTGCGAAAATGTTTCGTTTAATTGGAGCTTCGCAGATTTCAAATGCAAACATAAGGGGAAATATACACTGAATGTAAATATACAGAATTGAACGTTTTCGCTATTCTATAGGTTCATATAAGGAAGGATAATTCCAAATGTAAATATACAGAATTGAACGTTTTCACTATTCTATAGGTTCATATAAGGAAGCATATTTGCATATGTAGATATATGATAATGCACCTTGATGTTCTCTTGTTATTTTTTCAAATTGAAAATGAATTTGAATCAAACATCATTTGATTTTCAAATTTACTTGGTTATCACTTTTCAACAAGTTTCAAAAGTTATTTCACGTAAAAACAGCAAATTGTAAATTGAGGCAGGGGTCAACCTAGATTTTCTGCCACCTGGTAGACAATTAAGCCTATAAGGACAAAAAAGGCGGGGCTACCTTTTATCGGTGGGGCCGATAAGAGTAAACACTGCATGCGGTTCAGTCCACTTTGTTTATACACTGGGGAAAACCCACTCTATAAGGGGCTTTAAGTCTTCGATTGTTATTTTTTGTTTTACTTTTACAAAAAGAAAAGACTGAAAGTTTAACATTTTCATTTTGTGAAATGCTAATATTGTTAGTAAAATTGATTGATTTTGCAACCATCAGCGTTTTCATTATTCGGTTATTGCTGCCCTGCAGCAATTTTAAGTTTAGGAGTTGTACAGATTAATGCTCATCTATACTAAAAAAATAATACAATGTACTTCATGCAACCGGATAATAAATGTCGACTGGACCAATATGGGTAAATTGTGTAAGCAGTCTTGTCTTTTAAATGGGCTTTTCTTTTCAATAAAACACTTTTTTGTGACCTGAGACTTAACTGAATTCGTAATTCCGATTTAACAAGATATTTATTTAATTATACCATAAAATCAGAAGATGTTTCAATAGATTCTTCAGGGTTCTGGTGTGCCATCATTAGATGAATTGATATTTCATAGATGAATGCAAACTTCTGGAAACCAAAACATCTGAAAAATAAAATTATTACGATTTAACTAATCAGAGTTAAATCCATTTATCAAAGGGAAATCAAATTTTAAGAATTCATCATATTAACATTTTATTTTATTATGAACTCGTTAATCTAGGCATATATTTTTACAACCATTATTCCCGTGATAACCTGGTGCTTCCTAGTATTAGCCTTACCAGCGGCCTTAAATGTTTGGGCTATTAGCCAAACCTGTGACGTCATTCTATACTTGCATCAGTCATCCTTCAAAAAATTCATCCACCCTCCCATTTCCCTTATAACTGGTTGAGTCAATGCTTGTACCTATTAGCTGTTTAGTTTGATATATTGTTATTAATAAATGTACGTTGTTCTTTTCCTTGCTGCTGCTTTTTCTTTCTGACCATTGCAAGACAAGCTGAAGCCTGGTTTGTTGTTGCTTTGTATTTGATGGCCTCCAATCGTCATGGCTGCTGACAGAAATCCCACGCATTTCCAACGGGGGCGGCATTCTGGCTTACCAGTAGTGCTTATGTTAACAATATCAATTGACAGTTATTTGCATTTGTATATATATGATGGACTAGGTAGGCAAGCAGTTGAGCATCTGTTCCCAGGGCTCAAGCTTTTGCTTTGCTTGTTTGATAGGGATGCCCTAGAAGGCAAGAATTGATGCCTGGCTCCCACATTTTTAAGCAGCCATGGCCAATCATCGCCAAATAAAACTTAAAATAAAATACTGTGTGCTTATTTTTCATTGGGCGATTCCCCAAATTTATTTTGTTTCTGTATTTCATCTTTGATAATAAATAAGCCAAATTAAATAAACCCATTTAAAGCTTTTAAAAGTAGATGTAATTATCTGTTTAAAAATGGGTACAATGAATTACTACATGTAATAAGTCAGAATTCTCACCGAGACAAGAGTGAGGAAATTGTGTCCATTTTAATTATGAAAAAGTATTCAAATGATTGTAGAAAACTTAAAGAATCTTTAATCTATCAACTGGTAATTGACAATATCATAACCCAGCACATTATAGTGCGTATCTGTGTTCCAGGCAGTTTGAAATATATCTGATTTAAAATTTACCTACACTACTTCAACTTGGACAAATGCATAAATTCAATTACAATTTAACATTAGTATTTCATTATGCTCACTTCGTCAGACCTGATCAGCTTTGTTTTGCTGTTGCAACAAGCTTATTTGCTTTATTTTTAGGTACATGCACATGTCAATTCAAGGCATTGAGAAATCGAATCCTATGATATGAAAAATCACAATGTCATCGACCTCCTCTCTCTTGAGAAGGTTCGAAAAGTTGTATATAGGCGACAAAAAACCTTTTTACCGACTTTGTACCTGATTTCAAAATATACATTCAAAACATGTTTTACTTGAACTATGTATTTAGAATTGCACCAACCAAAAACAAAAATAATTTAAACAAAAACATGATATTGGCCGTATTTTGAAAAAAGTGGTATACATACTGAGTATTGTGGAGATTCTGGTCTGAAAAATAACCAGTGAGGACAATTTTTTTAGACTTCTTAATTTCACAAGGTATCAAACTAATTATTTCTAAAGAAAAAATATCACTTTAACCAAAAGAATTGCTGAGAAGGAAATTACCTTTAAACATTTTCAAAAGTTAAAAAAATGACTATATTTAGAAGTGGGCTTGTCAATTTTTGAATTGGTTAAAACAAGATTTAATCAGGATCTCAATGTTGTCAGTGAAATAATCAATTTAAATAAATAGGTGGAAATACTTGGTCCTTATTAATATATTAATTTCATTCTCATTAACACTATTTTACAATAATACACAGAAATTTTTATTACACAGTTTATGATTAGTACTTACTAATATACATTACATGTGTGAGAAAAAAAAATACTATGGAAAGCCGTATGGTACCCCCACATTATTATTATATTTTTTTCTAATAAACATTAAATGCGTTCTTGTTGCAATCAATTAAAGCAATTAAGTATTTTATGGAATTTATCTACAATTTCGTGATGATTGCAATGAGCACAGATCCTTTCATGTCTCGGAATATTTGTCTAACGTCCTCTTTCCATATAATTTGTAATTGGGTTATGTCTATTATATTAAACAAGCACGTAATATTAATATGTGTAATTAGTTTGAAAAGAATGTGATTATGACATATTATTTATTACAACCAAATATAAAAATTATCTTTTTTCTTCCTTTACAGTTATTAATTACATGTATTATAGATATAGTCTAAGAACCTGTGATTTAGTGATAAATTTATAGAATCTAATATTTATTTTCAAATGACTCTTCTAGGCTTTCGTAGCAATTCTGTATTAGTTTTATGACCTTTGAACACTATTTTGTCGACGAAATTATGCGTTTGCTCATACAAAATTAACATTGTTTTCTTCATATTTATACAATAATTTCATTTGATACAACCATGCAAAATCCAATTTTGCAAAGCAAATGTTATTTAAAACGAAAGTGGGCACAGCATTCAGAGTAAAATAAAAAATATATACACCATATTGTAAAAACAAGGTAGAAAAAGAAATTGCCAATCTTAATTCAACCTTACCCCACGTAGATATTTTATACGGCACGAAAGTTTTTCTCGGTCGTATGTCAGGTATGCTCCCAAAGGTAGATAATTCAATACAGAAAAAAATCGCGCATATGGAAAGCAAAATGGTGCAATATTCTATGCATCCAATTACGTTTTTGTGTTATTGTTATTCCTTTAATATTTGAACAATAAAGTGCTTTCTTTGGTGATTTATGCGGGGTATGAAGGTAGTGTAGCACTTGTTGCTTATAAACTACAACGCTGCTTATACGGTTCTTATAAATTTATTGCTATGGATCCTGTAATTTAAATAAAACACATTTACACATATTATCACAGTCACACAAATAATATACAAGTATCTGACTTACAAATACCAAAAATTACAAGTAAAGGGACATAATCTATATAATCTTTTCCTCAGAATTTAATACATTAAACTCAGAATATTTCACTTTATAAACATATTTCACGTAATTCTAATCTTGTAAATTTACAGGAATTACCTTTATAAAAGATACAAATAAATTAAATGCCTAATTCATAGTTCAGACAATTAAATAAATAGAAAATATAACTTTTCAATAAGATTGACAAAATGCTCTTATTACATATATAATACTTGTTAAATAGAAATATATACCTAGAGTTTGCCTCCTAGATCCTTAAAGGACAGGGATGGGACAGGGACTCACACATATGGTAAATGGTGACAGCCACACCCTCTTTTATGCACAAAACACAAAACACACACATACACTTATCTTACACACAATATAATTTTAAGTATAACACATTTACATGTATTAATATAAAACATTACTTTACTTAGTGGAATAAACCTCTAAATACTTTAGCAATTTATTAACACAATTTAAGATTATATTTACAAAGTTTAATAATTATTTTGAAAGTTAATTAAACACTTATTTAACCTTTTAGGTTAAAAGAGATGTACTTAAATAACTAACTTACTTATGAACAGCCAATTTAACTTCCACAAATACTATTAATGATTAGAACATAAATAAATCCTCCTTCCTTCTTCAAAGGCCAAGCAAATAATGCCAGAACATGATAAACTTCCCTCCAAAAGAATCACATGACCAGAATACTGCCCAAACAGGTTTAGATCCAAAAATAGAACACAAACCAAACTCTACCCAAATACATGTATAAACTCAGGGCAAGTATCAAAAGTTAAAAATACCATATTGAACTGAAATGCAAAAGTTATGCAACAAACATATTTATTAACAAATTAATTAATTAAAACACCTATATAACAGTAGCGACATTGCAGAAAAAATACATATCCCGCGTTTACCGGGTTATGTAAATCTTTTTCTGCAACGATCGCTACCTTCATAACCCGCATGAATCATCAAAGAAAGCATTTTATTGTTTATATTTACATCTTTCTTTTAACAAATTAATAAATGAATTGTAGAATGTAAGTAAAATTAACTAAATTACTGTTAATGTACACATTGTTAGCTAAAAGAAACACATATGGAGAAATAAGTCCGATTTTTTCTCATTAATATTCATTAACTACACTACGTAAATCCTGACGTCACAATGCATATAGTTCAAAGTGCGCCAAAGTAGTAGTATTGACTTTAGAAAGTTGTCGGAGGGAAATTTTCAAACAGAAGAGAATAATAAAAGCAAAACATCCATGTGTTCTGTCTATGAAAACAAAAGCTAGTTAAAACACTCTTTGTTTGCCCCTGAAATGTCGCTTAAATCAAAAATATATTTTAGAGGTTTGCTGGTTTGTGCCCCTGTACCTACAAGCAACAACCCCCAAAAAGACAATTTTTAAAACTAATTGGCACATTCATTTTAATTAGAAAGAAATAAAAATGTACATTAATTTAAAGTATGAAATATCAAATACTAGGTAGCACCATGGCAACTCGCTTATATCAATTTAAAACATTCGAACTTCTGTGTCGAAATTGGCAATTATCAACTTAATTCACTATTTTACTATGTAAATGGTTCCTTTCTCGCTTCAAATATTCAAACGGCACAATAAAAAATAAATCAATTTTTAATCGAATAGCTTTATTTTTTTTCTACTGGTGTGTAGGTGAAATTCATACCATGGCAAAAAGTTCCGGCGTAAGCGTTTCCGAGTTATTTGAGAAATTTTAAATGTTCATTATACATTACTTTGAAATAGTTACAGCCTCAATTTCAAGATGGCGGCCGTATGCAAATTAGACAAATCGGACTTATTTCTCCATATGAGCCAATAGCTATGGTAATTTGACTGTGACATCATCGTGATTATTTCGTGCTGTCCGTGATTATTTTAGATTACTGAAGGTTTCGACCAATCGATAAACGGGGTGTGTACATTTCAGTCCTGTCACTTTTTACAGAGCTATGAATTGCTATCAATTTTCGTAAGAAATAGAGGGAATCATACTAGGTAGATGAAAATATATTAACTGAATAACTGAATAAATGATAACTAAATACTATGTCATTAAGTTTTACTTAAGTTTTAGAATATTTGTATTTAGCCATTTTTATATCGTTATTTGTTAGGTCCGTCGAGTTACCTGTTGTCGATTCATAATCCGTTTGATGCATTTACATTAATTTTGTAATTGCTTCATAAATGATTTGTATAAAGTTTCAAGATTCGTAAGGTAATCCAATAATTCTAAATTATAATATTAATTATTCTGCAAACAATTTCCGCATACAAGTACTTCCAAGAAAACGTTATTGAGAAAAGAAAATTGAGACAACCAACCTTTTTAACTTTGTATAAAGAAACGAGGAAATCTGCTAATTACTACACTATCGAAAATGCCCATAATGTTATACTCGCTTTTTGGAAGAAGACAAATGACCAGGGGCCCGTTTCACAAAGCATACTTAGGACTAAGTTATACATGTATCTTAGGGAAGAACTTTTTGCTAAGTTCATTACTTATCAGTTTTACTATTCCAGTCTTATCTTATAAAATTCCTAAGTTATGTCTTAACTTTAAGACAGGTAAATCGATATCTTAGGAACAAACTTAACATGGCGACTGTTTATTTTATATTGAAATGAATTACATGCACATTAAAGTTGAATAAACATACTAGAATACACGTATCATTAAGACTTTTCCGCTTTACTTCTTAAATGAAAACTTTAGAACTATCAACGTATACATATATTTCTTCAATTAATTTCTTTGGTGTAGAATTTCAATTTTTAAATATTTTTAGATTATCTGGTCGCACGCGCAGATGGGTAGCGGGTATTATTATAGCTAGTGCACTGATAATACTAGTAATTAAATTATTCATGCCCGAGAATCACTGATATCTTAAGTAGTTTGATAAAAACAGGCATAAATACTAAATTAAAACTAAATTACAGAATGACTGGATGATTTGTCCTATCCCTCCACGAAATAAGCTTTTCTTTTACGAAAGAAATTTTAGGTGTTTTCTTTGCGGTGGGGAGAAGGGTTATTTATTTGATTTTTTGTTGGGAGGGATAGGAGTGACCGGGAAGTGGTTTAGGTATGTCGATGCTTATTCATCCATGGGAATGCTGTTTCATTCAAAAACCTTTGCCTTTTATCCTCGCTTCCTCTATCAGCTGAGATGCATTTATTTGCGATGTTTCCTTTTGTAAAAAAAAATCCATTCTTATATCAGCCATTACAAGAAAACACGCGTTACATTAAACTTAGTTTTAAAGTTCCACATCTCTTCATTCTAAATCCTACTTGTCACTGCATGTGATTATTGTATTCCATTTGGAATATACCGGAAGATATAGTAAAATCATAAAATTTGGATATCTCAACGAGTATTTTTAATTTAGGATTAAGCATATCTGTATATGTTAACACGGACTATTTATAATGAACCAACTAGACAAAAAAAATGCAGTCAATCATTTATAAAGAATAATAGAAATTCTAGCAGTGACCAATGTTTTCAATTGATTCATGCTGTCATATCCAAATATAAATATTTAAAATAAATAATTATATGTACATGCAGTAAAAACAAGAAAGAGACTGATATCTCTCAAATTCAAAAATAATGTGTTTAAAGAATATACGGGTTTATTACATAATTCTTATCTAACGTGTATACATGTGAATGTAAAATATCATACAAAATTTCAGTACATGCACATAGACACTACACTACACTCTATTTACACATTTTAACTTTTTTTTCTAATATGTTTCTAGGTGAATAAGGTAATGAGTTTTTACATTTACTTAGAAAGTATGAAACATCTTAGGAAATCTTTGTGAAACGGGCCCCAGGAGCCCGTTTCACAAAGATGTCCTATGATGTTTCCTAAGATAGAACTTAAGATATGCCTAAGTTATAACTTAGGAAGTTCCTAAGATTTGTCATAGCTGTTTCACAAAACTTTCCTAGAGTAACGCAGTTGACTAAGTCTTATCTTAAGATACATTGTAAGCCAGTTTTATATCATATCGTTAATTCTAAATTAATACCGTTCATGTAAATTCTTTTCAATATGACACGAATGTAAACTTTATAAGTGAATATAAAAACTCATTCCCTTATTCACCTAGAAACATAATATAAAAAAATTAAATGTGTAAATAGAGTTAAATAGTGTAGTGTCTATGTACATGTACTGAAATTTTGTATAATTTTTTACATTCACATGCATACACGAGTAGATAAAAATTACGTAATAAAACTTATATTCTTTGAAAACGGTATTTTTCGAATTTGAGAGATCGTGGAAGCTTTCTTGTTTTTTGCTACATGTACATATATTTCATTATTTTAAATATTATTTGGATATGACAGCATGAATCAATTGAAAACATTGATCACTGGTAGAATTTATGTTATTCTTTATAAATGATTGACTGCATTTTTTGTCTAGTTGGTTCATTGTAAATAGTCCGTGTTAACATATACAGATATGCTTACTCCTAAATCAAAAAAATCTTACGGTGTATTCCAAATGAAATACAATAATCACATGCAGTGACAAATAGGTTTTAGAATGGAGAGATGTAAGTCTTAAAGATACGTGTATTCTAGTATTTTTGTACAACTTTATGTGCATAATTCATTTCAATATAACATAAACAGTCGCCATGTTAAGTTTGTTCCTAAGACATCGACTTACCTGTCTTAAAGTTAAGACATAACTTAGGAATTTCATAAGATAAGACTGGAATAGTGAAACGGATAAGTAATGAACTTAGGAAAAATTTCTTTCCTAAGATATAACTTAGTCCTAAGTATGCTTTGTGAAACGGGCCCCAGAAGCCCGTTTCACAAAGATTTCCTAAGAAGTTTCCAAAGATAGAACATAAGATATGCCTAAGTTATAACATAGGAAGATCCCAAGATTTGTCATAGCTGTTTCACAAAACTTTCTTAGCGTAACGCAGTTGACTTATCTTGTAAGCCACGTTCATATCATATTGTTAATTCTAAATTAATTCCCATCATATAAATTCTTTTCAATATGACACAAATGTAAACTTTTCAAGTTAATGTGAAAATTCATTCCCTTATTCACCTAGAAACATTATACAAAGTCAAATGTGTAGAGTGTAAATAGTGTAGTGTCTATATATGTACATGTTACTGAAATTTTGTACATTTGCATAATATTTTACATTCACGTGCATACCCGAAGAGATAAAAGTTACGTAATACACCCGTATATTCTTTGAAAACGGCATTTTTTTAATTAAGGAGAGAGTGCATTATTGAAGTATCATTTTCCTTTTTGGCTACAGCTACATGTACATATATTTCTCTATTTCAGATTCTGCTAGAATTTCTGTTATTCTTTATAACTGATCGAGTGCATTGTTTAGTCTAGTTGGTCCATTATAAATTGCCCGTGTAAGAATATACAGATATGCTTATTCCTACATAAAAAAAATGTTAGTTGAGAAATTCAAATTTTATGATTTTACTATATCATACAGTATACTGTAAAACAAGAAAATTTGGCGCATACGTATTTTAGCGCAAACGAAAGTGTCAATACATTGGCGCAATTAAATTTTAGCGCATGCAGTATTGTAAAAGAGATAGAATGGATAGCAGAACACCGCTCGTAAATAGGCACCATCATCGGTACATAAACCCTTCGAATTTGTTACACCCAATTGTACACCTAAAACTCGTGACCGACGGACGTGTAGTATTTCTTTCGTGGTCTTAGATTATATGCATGTATTTCTTGTTTTATGTGCATGTTTTGTTTGTAAATAACGCATTGGCGTGTTTATTTGATGTAAGTATTCTCCTTGGTTGGAAAAAGTGTGTAAAATTTGATAATTTCATCGCGATTGACTTACATGGCGACGCAAGATATACATGTACGTCTGAACAGGTGAGACCTCTACAGCGAAAAACTTTGAACAGAGGTCTGCAGCTTATAAAGGTGTAACGAAATACGGCAGACAATGCCTTTTACGAGTAGTGTTTAGCTTTAAGCCTTACTATATTTTACTATTGCATAAGCGGTTATGTAATTTATCTCTGCGATGATCGCTAACTTAAGAGCTAAAACAAACACTAAAAACCCTTTATTTAATCATTCAATAAAATATTCATAGAAAGTTAAAGAACGTAAATTTTCATTGTTGTTGTTTATCAGCACGTTCCACAGAAGAAACAGCCAATTTTCAAGTATTTAAAGGCTGCCCTAATTACAAAACTCCTTTAATGTCTGAGCTCAAAAAATGCAAGTCGGGGTACTTATATCATTGATTTTTTAACCGGGTTTTCCAACGGAAAAATCCGGTTATTGAAATGGTGAAAATGGCGGGCGGGCGGCTGCCAAAAGGGTACCCTTATTGTACAGGTAACTCCTCCTACAGTTTTCAAGATAGGAAGTTGTTCTTTTGCAGATCAATTGAACATATATCAGAGGTGTGCATATTGCTAGGATTTTGAATTCTGATAATTTATGGAAAAAATACCAGCTTTTGAACTTAGTCATTTTTCGACAAAATGTTGCATATAGGGCACCCCTATTGTACGGGTAACTCCTCCTACAGTTCTCAAGATAGGAAGTTGTTCTTTTGCAGATCAATTGAACATATATCAGAGGTGTGCATATTGCTAGGATTTTGATTTCTGATAATTTATGAAAAAAATATCAGCTTTTGAACTTAGTTATTTTTTAGGCAAAATATTGCATATGGGTTCTCCATTTCTCTGGATACGGTAGGCAGTGTTTATCAATTCAGGGTTGACATGGATTATGGATACAGTTCACATAAAAGAAAACCCGGTTTGCTGTCACATTGACAGCTTTTCACTTGTTTTTTATTGACATCGTTCCTGAAGGCTGGTCTCTTGTCACTTTCCCGTAGATCATTCCACAACTAGGACAGGCTGGTTTGTACTCAAAGTACTGTTCAATACACTCTTTGCAAAATATGTGCCCACATTTTTGTAGTTTTTTTGGGGTTTGTTAGTGTATCCATGCAAATACAACAGTTTTCACCTTCTTTAAGCATTTCTTTCATCGTTTTGCCAAAATCTTCTAACTTTCCATTATTTGTCACTGGTCTTTGGGTGATTTTACAGTTGATGAAAGCAAAATCTTCCAAATACATTTTTTTTTGTTTTTCTTCCTTTAGCACAAGATAAATGTCATTCAGATACATGAGCTCAGACTTATTTGCCATAACTGCTTTGAAAAACTAGAAGCAAACGTCTCTACAGGTGTTTTGTATTCTTCTGTACCTGCAATAATAAATTAACTATATTAGTTTCCATTTCTTATCATTTAAATAACATAAGGTGTATGAGAAACTAATTTCTTGACCAAAACAAAATTCATTTCAAGAAGAAAAGTTTCCTCAATAACATGTTACATGTTTGTGGTTCCCCACCCCCACACACACAATAGTATCATGGGTTATAATTATTATGTGTATACATCTTAAGTAAGAATATCAACACTATAAACCAACTTAATTGAACCATCATTTGCTTGCATCATAAAAATACCTGATTTCATTAAAGGGGAAGGAAACTAAAAATATGTTCTACAATAAATCAATTAATTATCATCTACTATACAATCATGTAATTGTAAATCATATTTATTTTCATTTAAAACCCCGGAACAATGGATAAATCAAGAAATATTGATCGCTTAATTTCAATGAACTTTAATCTATGACGTCACGCCATCTATTCCAGTCCGTTTTATCAACATAGCATCAGTTTTAGCATGCCTGATATTCGCTCTAAATGACAAGTTCTGGAAAATTTGACAAATATCGATTTTAGCTGTTCTTTTACCTTTGACTTTCCACTAAATTACAAACCAATTTCAAACGGAGCATGTTCGTTGAAATCTATAAGCGGAGGTTAGTGTCGGAGGAATCTCCCTGTAGTTGTGGAAATTGTCAACAGATGCCAAGTATCGTAGAAAATGTCTGCCATCATTATTTCGACATGTTAATTCTAACTTTAGAGAATGTATTTTAAACATCCCGATTACAATTATAACATACTTAATATTCAGTTAGCGAAGAACTTGACTTGAAATAAAAAATTTACTCAAGGTCAATTTCAACTTTTAATGATAGCAGATTAACAGCGTCATTTATTTGATAAAAATGCATATATTCATGCATAAATGCATTTATTCTTTAGATTGCCGTGTGAACCTTAACATTATAAATTTTGTTCAGTCGATTACTAAAGTAACAGAAAGGCATAAACCAGCGTTTTGTTTAGAGCACTGTGTACATTGCATATGTAAACCAAACCGGAATAGATGATGTGACGTCAAAATAATAATTTTTTTTTGTTTTTAATACAAAAGAGTTCTACATCATGTCAGCCTCCAGTAAATACGATTTCTTTAACTTCAAACGTGCATTAAAGCTTAATTATGTAGTTTATTTTCAAAACAGCACGACCACATGTAATAATATAAACCATTTTATTAATATAAAGAAAATGTTTTTGACTCTCCTTCCCCTTTAATTCTTATCTGATCATTTGTTTGATTAATTCATCTTTTAATTTTCTCTCATTTTCACAGTTCTAATCTTACAGTACACAAAACTGACAAAACACCTCTTAATTAACAAACAAAATAAAAGACTTAAGCCTTAGTCACAACTGGTCGTACGTGCCTCTACGGGTGGTATACGGGCGGATTATAATGAAAATCTTGTGAGACACATCTTACGATTTTGGAAGGACGCACGCTTCCCATAAGCACGCACGGTGGCCGTTGGACATGCACAACAATCACCACGGTTTCCTTGCGAGATCTGAAAATGTGCGCTGCACTTGCGCTTCACTAAAGGAACCTGTAAGATAACCGTACGATTTGACTTGCAAAATGACGTAAGAAGATCTCACTTGTCTTTGTGTCACACGTACGTTACTGCAAGTCGCTTGAACACACCATCAACATATAAATTGAACGCACAGTGAACGTTCGTCATACTTACGTCATGCATACACCAATTGCTCGTGGTGCGTGCGAATCACCCATAAACAAGATTATTATTTTGAAAAAATTCATTATGAAAAAATCACCATATGGATAAGAAAATCGACAGTTTTACAGTTAATCAAAATAAAATCAAAGATTCTAAAGCAATCCCCTTCTAAAAACCAAAATCAAACAACAAACACGTTTTTATTTGACAAAAAGATGGAAAACAGGACAAGAAGGAACTGGATAGTTTAGCTAGGCTAATCACCAAAGCAGCAACCACAGAATAATAGTCTTCTTTTTCTCCGAGTTCTTTTGCCATTTCAATATTTACACACTGTACTTGCTTACGGTAGATAAATATCAGTACATGTCCCAAGAAAAAATGTTCTTTATTTAAAGCTGACATGAATTCATAAATACGCAATATTTCCCTTTTATCTCCGACTACCGCCATATTAGTTGTCGATTTCTATTGTTCTGCTCATCGCTACACACCCCCTATATAAGGCCGAAAGCACGATTCATGCTTCACCACATTCAGGTATTTCATTCACCCGGACACGTTACATTGAACGAAAAGTTTTGTAGAATCGCGTTTTGGACAGAAATAATATGACAACCACTGGACAAGGAATATCCAAAGAACAACGAAACAAGACAGACTGAAATCCAGGCAAAGATATTTCAAAAATCCTTGATAATTGTACACCGTTTTCTGTGTGTGTTATAACATCGCACATGCGCGAACCACACACTGTGGCAGATCGAGCAATATCGATTTTAGAAACGGAGTGTTTTTGTAGAAACCGATGGAAACGGTGTTACGTTGTTACTTTCTTGGATTTACTATCATTTATCTACTGTGTTGGATGTAGTGTCGCCGGGGTTTTCAAAAAGATGCAGACGTTATGCACTCTGTATGAATGACACACGTGTTCGATGTGCATGCAAAGTAAGGCAGCACTACCTGTGCAAAATAATGCGGATACCTTGGGAATTCTTTCAAAGAATAAATATATTTTGTGTTTTATTGATTGTTGTTTCCTTTATTCTTTAATACAAACATTTTACTACAATGTGTAGTTCATGCATTTAGAAGTCCGTGCAACCTGAATGCCTCGATCGGAAAGCAACCGACCGTAACTTTCTCAACCGGTATATATACCCCAGTGGCAGTAGAGGAGCGATCGAAACTAATATGGCGACCAAATGCTTTTATGAATTCATGTCAGCTTTAATGTGAAAACTAATAATTGTACGTGCAGCTGTCGTAGGGCAGAGAAAGACGTCGGTACGATTGACTTGCAGGTGACCTACAACGCGAATGTTATTACTGCCGTTGGCAAGGCAAACCTACATCTGGTGCACAATAATTGTAAGACGGTAGTACGGTGCCAACGGGCATCGCACGTTGCGAGTGACAACTCGTCTTTAAACAAATTTGCACGGGACACCTACAACTCGCACGTCAAACATTTGTTTGTCTTACGTTGCACTCTCAATCACTTCAACACGATATTTAACGCTACGATCAGCCACGGGAGCCACGACTGGCAAAACCTGTAGCACACGCACGAACACCAAACACATACGGCCAGTTGTGACTGAGGCTTTAAGCTAAGTTTGCATATAATTATGAAAGAGTAAAAAAATCTCTTTACCAGTCCCGAGAAGAGGAATAGCGATGGAGTGTAATTTTGCCTCATCTGCTGTTTTTATTATCTTCTGAGTTATAGTATTTAAAGTTTGTACAAATTCTGAATGATTTTTTGCATATTCAAAGTCATATAATGGAGTAACAGCATGGATTATCATCTCCCATTTTGAGTTTTCTTGGAGCTTCTGAGAACAAACATCCCTATACTTCATAAATTTAAATGAAGGCTGTTTATCAGGAATATTTCCAAAAATATCTCTCGTAATATCATTCTCTGATAGGCAGTCTTTATTCTGTGGACAGACAACAGCATCAGCAGCAATATCTGTAATATTGCCTATGTGTATTTTGATTTGCAAACTATCTGATACATTCACAGTGGTGTAGGAAATGGAGGGTGGCATGGTTGATTGGTCCGTTTTCTCTATTTCAAATGCAGTTGTATTATTTTTCTCCTCAAGGGTTTCAGACTTTCCAATTATGGTTGCAGATGGCTCTCTCTGTAGAAATAGTTCTTGTATTGCTCTCACCATTGTCTTATCTCTGTCCACAAAGTGAATTTCCCGGAGACTCTTGAATGAATAGTTCTTGCTAAATGACATTGCTGCTCTGTAATATTCTTCAACACATTTATCCCTGGGGACAGCAAATATACCTTAAAAAGTAAAAGACAATAATGTTCAAAATGAGAACCTGCATGCACATACACATTGAATTTTATTTAAGACAAGAGGCCCACAGGCCTTGACGGTCAACTTAAATACCAATGGCTGTATATATGGACCTGTCAGGAGTATCATGTTTGCACTCTAAGATTCATTTATGAGTTATCTAATGTTTGCAAATAAATAATTCATAAATTTATAAAAGGAGAAGACAAGAGTCTGAGGAATCTCCGATTATTTACACTCTAGGACCAGGGGCTAAAAATAGTAAACTTTTGATAAAAAGAGACCTGCATGCCTTTAATGGTCAATCTTTTAAAATAGTCAGCTTTTCATTTATAATGCACACAACACAACCAACAGTAATAGGTTACCCAACTGACTCAAATGGGTAACCTAAAACAATATGTTGAATTTTTGATACCCCTCCTCAATTAAAAAGCCTGAACCCCTGCCCAATGGGCAGTGAATTTCAACTTTTATGAAGAGGATATTATGAACATAATAACAATGCATTTAGTTTACGTCTGTAAAAGTAAAAAAAAGAAAAAAATATATTAAATTAATATACATTTTCACTGTTGTCAATTTGACCCTAACCAAGGGCCATGAATTTGGTCTTTTGAGTGACTCAGGTGACCAAACTATGTTAAAGTTTGACAGATGGACAGGCAACAAATGATCAGAAAAGTTCACCAACACCTTAGGTTCAGGTAAGCTAAACAGACAACTCTCTGTCAATTAACCTGTTTAAAAGCATAAAAAAAATCCAGTCCATTACATGTAGCATACATATATAAGGCAACTCTCAGCGATTGATTGAGTAAAAATTCCTCTGATCAATATGACGTCACAATAAGCAGCATGATGTCATGTTTTACTCAAAAAACCTGTCAGTTTTAACTTTATCTCTTGTCCAAATTATAACAAGAGACCTATGGGCCACATTGCTTACCTGAGCAACAATAGACATCATAAAATCAGCTTTACGGAGTCATATGCAAAATATCTGGACAATGTACAAGTAGTATAACAGATCCTGTATTAAAACAAGAGGCCCATAGGCCATATCGCTCACCCTGCAACAATAGACATAATAAAATCAGCTTTATGGAGTTCCATACAAAATATCTGAATATGTCATATGATAGATCCTGTATAAAAAAAAATCCCCTGCATATTCTTATGTTTATCACTAATCTCCTTTGTAACAAGATGATTTTACAGTCATATCACATATTGAGCATTGTAGTTCTCGAGAAGATCTTAAGCAACTGTTTATACATGGATTATAAACCTACATCAAATTTTGAACCGCTTGTGAGGTCCAAGAATTTCCAGGGGCCAGAGTCTAAACAATTTTGAAGAATTAACAATATGTCAAAATGCTTGCATAAAAGTAAAACCATACATATAATAACATTTGAGTTTTTGTAAATTATAAAATCTAAATGTTTTCCTTTGTAAAATTGGAGCCCCCCCCCCCCCATTGTGGCCCAACCCTACTCCTGAAGATTAGGATTTTTAACAAATATTATTCTACCTGTACTGATTTAAGTTACAGCTTTTCAAGGCAAATTGTGTTTTAGATACTTTTTTAAGATTTTTCCCTATATACAGTACAGCTCACGAGTATCCCGACAAAAATACAGGCTACCGTGTTTTTTAAAGTCCACACGGAGCGTGGAAGTGTCGGTGCCTTTGATTTATTGTTCTCTGTTACGGCCTCGAAACAAAACAAAAAACACGGTGCAACACTGTGCAACACGGACAGTTACACGGTGTAACACGCGGTATTTACCTGTGAAAAATGAAGTATTTAAGAATAAATCTTAGAAAAAAATAAAATATTCATTTATTTACGTAAGAGAATTGAAGAAAAAGAAACAGAAATTAAAAAAAAAAAATTTGAAGACGCAATATTTTAGACCAAATGAATACGATTGTTACAGTGAATTTCTTTTGAGATAAAGAACAAAAAAAATTGCCCTCATATTAAAAAGCTCCATCAATCAAAACAATAACCATTTCTTCTCCTTTTTCAAAATTAAATAAACAGTTTAATAGGTTTATGTTTCAGTCTATTTGTAACCGTAGAAGTGATCGTAGTACAAGTAGTTTGGTCAGTTTCAATAGCGCGTAGAATCGTTACGGTGATCTATTCAATGATATCAAATCTGAAGGGCTGTTGAAAACAATAAATTATTGTACTTTCTCAAAATAATATAATTATACAGCTTTATAGTTAGTACACTTTCAAATTTTCTTTCTATTATACATAAGTGTGATGTACTTGTACATGTAGTATACCGGTATATATCCATAGCGCGTAGAATCACTGAATCGGTACTAGATAATTTTTTATTTCATCTTTATCAAGCCACTCTAATTTAGACATCATTTGTGGTCCAAGAAATTATTGCAACAATTACTGTTTGTTTAATGATCGGAGAGAGAGAGAGAGAGAGAGGGAGTGTGTAAGTCTTAATTTAAAGTACATTTTGCTTGTTATTCATTTAAACAGAATTATAGTTTATAGTTTCCATTTATAATGAATTTCTTAGCTCATTTTTTTCGTGAATTGCACATCGTGATAGAATCCGTCAATCAAATCAGCCCGCGAGCTACACCACGTGCTCCTTCCCCGATAAGGAAAATATGTTGTTCTATTGTTTTTCCCGAGGAATAGAAAAATTCTCTTTCCTCCTTCTATAACCATATGTAAAAGCTTAGAATTACACGACTTATTTACACATACATTTAAATCATGATACCACTTGATGCTGTAGAAATATGCTGATAACACTGATTCAGACACTGACTCCTGCACTAAACTGCTAAGAAAAACGGCTACTGTACTCACTGTAGCTGGCAAATGAGAAACGCTATGCTTTAAACACCAGTTTTGAAACTTCTTGAAGTAAGAATCATACATTTTATTCGAATTGTTGCTCTTTTCTCTTCTGATGGTATAACGAATGTTCGAAGCTGCTGATGAAAATCTGCTGTCCTTTTCCATATTCTGAATTTCCGTCCAAATATTGCGTACCTATATGTAAAATTATTTTTTAAATCAATTTAAATTCAAAACCATATAAAACAATCAACAGTAATGTTTAAATTTTTTTTCTTTTTGCACATGGTGCTTTATAAAAACACATGGTGTCACTATTGTGTAACTTTTGCACATGGTGCCTATATCCAACGTCACAAAATGCACATAGTGCTTTAAGTTCTTTATTTCTCCTTGCAGTTTTTTATTCAATTTCAACACCTCTAAAATCCACTTTCAAAACCAGCACGTTACTGTTAAATCTTTCTACAGCAAAAATGCTTTTAGTATCTGAACCAGCCGTAAAAACCGTTTTGGATTTTTATATTCAATAAACTGTAACACAAAATTGTGAAATTTATTATATTTAGCATTCCAAACAATAGGCCAAAACAAAGACGATTTCCATTTTAGAATAATTGATGTACCAATCGCTTTGCAAATTTTCATACGCACAATTACTCGACAAATTAAAACAGGAGGAGGAACAAACCAACAATTTTGATCCGCCCAATTTTGTGCAAACGCGTCAACTCCTGATGTCCCAGGAGTCCAAAATCTAGAGTAAAATTTTTTGACTTTTGTATTTTTGCTGTCTACAAATACATCACAAGTATATTCACCCCACATCTTATTAAAACATTCTAAAAATTTTTCCGAAACTCCCCAATCATCATAGTCATACATCTTACTGAGCTCATCTGCAACTGTATTCATATTTCTAGGTATCCATTCTATTTCCAATTTTATCGAATGTGCCACACATAATCCAAACATTTCTAATGCAAGCTGATGCAGCTCATTGTTCATACTACCTTTACACGCAATTAATACAGAATTCTGATGATCCGTATACACCTTTACAAGTCTGCCCGACAGATCATTACATAAACTTTCAATGATAAAACATATAGCTTACAATTCTCGCCACGTAGAACTTTTTGATTTTCCCCAGTCATTCCACATATAATGTACAATCTTTGTATCTTGTTCAAAATAATAGCCTGAGCCTGCAAACTCACTTGCATCAGAAAACAAAGTTTTTGATGGTGTTTTATTAAACCATGTGATTTTTGAACTCGGCAAAGTACTTAAATTTTTATTCCATAAAAACAGTTCTGTGTACACTATCCCAACCAGTCCTTTTACACAAAGCCATGCTCAAGCACCGTGTCATCAGCTGACAAACACTACTTAACGCAGCTTTTAATGAAATAACCTTGCCAACAAAAAAAGCGACATCTCAATCGTTAGATATATTAGCCATTACCGATTCTACATTCTTACGAATATTTTCAATTTTTTCATTCGGCACTTCTTATATTCCATCTCACAAATTCCACAAAAAACCTAACCAAATAATCTTATCCACCGGTACGAATTATGACTTTTCTATATTTACTTGAAAACCTGGGGCCCGTTTCACAAAGATTTCCTAAGAAATTTTCTAAGATAGAACTTAAGGACGACGGACCCAATTCAAGATTTCGCACCTATGCGCAGAAACCGCGCATATGCTATAAATATGACTGTCGTAATAACGTACATCAGAATAAGAGAAAATAATAAAAATTTCATTATACTAAACATAATTTGTGATGCCAAAATATTTTAAGTGGAGAAAAATTAAGAAAAAAAAAATTAGTCCGAATTTCCTCTGTTTGCGACATGTCCGTTATATTTCCACAGTTTATAAATCATACAACGCCGAAAGGCAGTTTATAGTCTTATATTCTGGTAGATATTGAATTTATACATTAACTGAACAATATTTATATATACAGCAGTTAATGTAACGTCAGGCAATAAATAATTATGTCCTTTTTTCAATGATATTTCTGAAGAAAAATGAACCATGCCGTGAACTTTGACACAACCCCTCAAAAGATTTAGGTCGATGACCTACATTTTTTTCTGTTCATCGGTAAGCTAATTGACTTCTTAATATTACAATTTAATTAGAGTAAGAAATCTATTGCAGAATTTTTAAAATATCAGTTTTTATACCACGCCCCAGAAAATTCCCAATACTTTCTATTATATCTGCCGATTTTTGTACCCAAATTTTGTAACGCCCCTATTAAAAAAAGGAAGTCGATGATCATGTAATTTTTTTATTGATTTTCACTCACCATTAACTGATTAACATTATATAAAAATTCGAATAAAAAATCTATTGTAGAAATGAATTGGGTCCGCCGTCCTTAAGATATGCCTAAGTTATAACTTAGGAAGTTCCTAAGATTTGTCATAGCTGTTTCACAAAACTTTCTTACCGTAACGCAGTTGACTAAATCTTATCTTAGAAACATTGTAAGCCACTTTTAAATCATTTCGTTAATTCCTAACTTATATCGATCATGTAAATTCTTTTCAATATGGCACGGGTGTAAACTTTCTAAGTAAACGTAAAAACTCATTCCCTTATTCACCTAGAAACAAATTAGAAAAAAAGTTAAAACGTGTAAATAGAGTGCAAATAGGGTAGTGCCTATGTGCATGTACTGAAATTTTGTATAATACGTATTTTACCTTCACATGCATACAGGAGTAGATAAAAATAACGTAATATACCCGTATATTCTTTAAAAACGGTATTTTTTAAATTTGAGAGATCGCAGCATCTTTCTTGTGTTTTGCTACATGTACATATAATTCTTGACAGCATGAATCATTTGAAAACATTGGTCACTGCTAGAATTTCTATTATTCTTTATAAATGATCGAGTGCATTTTTTTTTCTAGTTGGTCCATTATAAATAGTCCGTGTTAACATATACAGATATGCTTAATCCTAAATTAAAAATACTCGTTGAGATATCCAATTTGTATGACTTTACTGTATCTTACGGTATATTCCAAAATGAAATACAATACTCACATGCAGTGACAAGTAGGATTTAGAATAGAAAGATGTGGAACTTTTAAACTAAGTTTAATGTAACGCGTGTTTTCTTGTAATGGTTGATATAAGAATGGGGGTTTTTTTTACAAAAGGAAACATTGCAAATAAATGCATCTTGGCTGATAGAGGAAGCGAGGATAATAGGCAACAATTTCTTAATGAAACAGCATTCCCATGGACGATTTAGCATCGACATACCTAAACCACTTGCCGGTCACTCCTACCCCTCTCAACAAAAACTGAAATAAACAACCCCTCACCCCACCGCAAACACCTAAAATTTCTTTCGTAAAAGAAAAGCCTATTTGGTGGAAGGATAGGACAAATCATCCAGTCATTCTGTAATTGAGTTTTATGTAGTATTTATTCCTGTTTTTATCAAACTACTTACGATATCAGTGATTCTCGGGCATTACTAATTTCATTATCATCAGTGCACTAGCTATAACAATACCCGCTAGGCATCTGCGCGTGCGACCAGATAATCTAAAAAAAAAAAGTGTTAAAATCAAAAGTCTACACCAAAGAAATTAATTGAAGAAATATATGTATATGTTGATAGTTCTAAAGTTTTCAGTTAAAAAGAAAAGTGAACAAGTCCTAATGATTCGTTTTTTCTTGTATTTTTGTTCAACTTTAATGTGCATGTAATTCATTTCATTATAAAAAAAAAATCAGTCGCTATGTTAAGTTTGTTCCTAAGACATCGATTTATCTGTCTTAAAGTTAAGACATAACTTAGGAATTTCATAAGATAAGACTGGAATAGTGAAACAGATAAGTAATGAATTTAGGAAAAAGTTCTTTCCTAAGATATAACTTAGTCCTAAGTATGCTTTGTGAAACGGGCCCCTGAACATTCTACAGTTTTGCGCAAAAAACTAGCTGTCTCTATGCATGAATTATAGTCAGAACAAGTCCAACCTTCGTCTGATTATAGCGGAATACAATGAGATCTCCAATACTTCACCAATACTCTGACAATTTTTGTAAAAATGTAACCAGCTGAAGAAAGCCCGAAAGGCAAAACAGTGAATTCAAAATATCTATTTTTACCTTCAAATTCCCAACTAAAACCTAAATATATCTGAAATTCAGGATGTATATCTACATGGTGATAATCAGATTTTAAATCAAACTTGATCATAAACTTTCCCTTTCTTGCGTAATACATAGCTTCTTTAATACCTTCAAATTTAACTTTTTGTTTTTCAATGAACCGATTTACATGTCGAAGATCTAACACCAAACGTTTTTTACCTGAGGTATTGACCGAAACTGTCAATGGATTAACTACAAAATATGGCCAATTAACCTCTTTTATACACCCATTATCAAGAAGTTCTAAAACAGCACCGTGAACAAAATCTGCATTATAAAATGATGACTTGTTGTTTTTTAATATGATACTCGTTGGAAATTCTTTAAAAGAAATTGCATATCCACATTTTATAACATTCAAAATGAAACTATTAGCATTAAGTTCAGTATTCCAAAAACAAATATTTTTCCTGAGCTTTGATTTAACGCTAATAACTTTAACATTTTGTTCATATTCATATTTCTCATGCAAATCAAACATATACTCAACTTCACTATTTTCATTGTTATGGGACTCCGCTATTATTTGGTGTTGACAGGGTTTGGATTGGCTGTCTTTTAAGATAAGGGCATTCCCTGACCATGTGACCGACTTGCCGACAGTAGAAACACCCTGCACGCTCTCTTGGGAATTGAAATCCTGTGGGTCCGACTTTGGAGGCTCCATTGCTGAATTTGTTGGTGGAGCTATACGACTGGCTAAAGCACTGGTTGCAAAACCGTCTCTGCGCCTGTCGTACGGTCTACTTCTGTAGGCGCGTTTCCTTGCAGCACGACCCATAGCGTAACGAAGCTTAGCAGCATCTTCAGTACCGTCTGCCAGCGGGTCGTCCAGATATTCGTGTACTGTGTCCCAGCCATGACGGTCGGCAATTTTAAGAATTTTGTTTCTTTGTTGTAAAGCGGCTTCTTTCTTCGTTAATAACGAGCGCGGCCTTCGCTAAATTTCCCTCCTGAACCAGTCCTTCAATTTCAGCCAACTCTCGGGACCTTTCCTGTTGAAAGCGAATTGAATTTTGTGCCCCTCATGCTTAAATTCAAATGCTGGTCCGGTCTCTGCCACGTGCGCAGCACTGCTCACCGTATTATTTTTTGCAAGTTGCTCAGTAAGTCCCGTTATGGTATTCACAATTAAACTACTCTGCTTTTCTAACGCTCTGTTTAGTAAGGAACTAAATAATGAAACTACCTCTTCGAATGATAGCCCTAAATCACCGCATTCCATATCATCTGCCATTTTACCTCAACTAGCGAGCGAGCTTAGAGTGCCACGCTACCGCATGGTCCTACTATTTATATTACCTGATCAAGTGACCCGAAACCTATTCGAGTACGTATGAAAACCCATCACGCACATAATTTTAATTATTGAAAGGCATGTTCACAATTGTTTTTATGAGTATCTAAGACGATGCAATCTCATCAAAGAAAAACAGTTATAAAACTGTGTTTGCTCTAAATACTTGCAAAAAGTTGTTATCTCAATCATCTATTTTATTAATCAGTTTTTTTTTTCGTACATTCATGTACCCGGTAAATGAATAATATAAGTCATAAAATGTTAAAAAGTACTATTTATACTATTGCAAAACCTCTGTGTATATTATTTAATCGCTCTTTAAGAGATTGTACGTTTCCAAGTTCATGGAAAATATCCCATGTTCTTCCTTTATATAAGAAAGGTGATTCATCTCAAATGTCAAATTATAGACCTGTTTCTTTGTTAAGTTGTGTATCAAAGATAATGGAGCGAATTATTTTCAAACATGTGTACAATTATTTTCATGACAATAATCTTTTTTATAAATATCAAGCTGGATTTTTACCTGGCCACTCAACTGTTTACCAGCTTATAGAAACATATTATCATATTTTAAAAGCAATTGATCAAGGCCAATCATGTTGTATGATATTTTGTGACTTGTCAAAAGCGTTTGACCGCGTCTGGCATAAAGGTTTATTGTTTAAACTCCATAGTTATGGTATCACTGGGAATCTGTTTAAATGGTTTAATAGTTATCTTGTTAATAGAAAGCAAAAGGTTATGTATCGAGAAGTGTTGTCGTCTTCAAAGCCTGTGAATGCCGGAGTGCCTCAAGGCTCTGTCCTTGGGCCATTGTTATTTCTTATTTATGTAAATGATATAGCAGATAATATGTTAACATTTTGTAGACTTTTTGCAGATGATAATAGTTTTCAACATGCTGCAATCAATGTACAAGATATAGAATTTAATCTAAATCAAGATCTTTTAAATCTGGAAATTTGGTCTAAGAAATGGCTTTTGAGCTTCAATCCTTCGAAAACCAAAGCAGTTCAATTTAATACTAAAAAAATACTGTAAATCCCTTGTTAAAATTTCAAGACCGTGATTTGGAATTCGTGTCTTCTCACAAACATTTAGGTGTTATTTTTTCTGAGGATCTTTCATGGACAGTTTATATCAACTCTATTATAGCAAATGCTCAAAAGAAATTGGGACTAATGAAAAAAATCAAATTCAAACTTAATAGAAAGTCACTATCATTGTTATATACTTCATTTATAAGACCTCAGTTAGAATATGCATCTGATGTATGGGGCGGGTGCTCTTTCACTGATTCCGAAAGGTTAGAACAAATACAATTGATTGCAGCAAGAATCGTCACAGGATTACCTATTTTTGCTTCTAGGGATTCTCTTTATTTTGAAACAGGGTGGGAAACACTTGATAGTAGAAGGAAAATGTCCAGGCTGAAAACCATGTATAAAATTGATAGAAATTTTTTACCCAATTATGTAATGGACATTTTCCCAAATAAACGTGTTAATGCATCCAATTATTTTACAAGAAATGCACAAAACTACAGTATACCAAAATGTCGTTTACAGTTGTATAAATCTTCATTTGTTCCCACTGTTGTTAACGAATGGAATGCGCTTTCAAAGGATGTCCGTGAAAGCGACTCCATTCGCATTTTTAAAGAAAAAATACATGTTTTTATCATAAATCAGAATGATATTACCTGTAGAACAAAACCTGATTTTTTTACTTATGGTGACAGATTTTTGAATATTATTCATACTAGACTTCGTCATAATTGTGTACTAAATAGTGATCTTTTTCGTTGTAATATTATTAATAGTCCACTCTGTTCATGTGGCAAGCTCGAAGACACTTATCATTATTTTTTCACTTGTAATAAATATAAAGAGGCCAGAAATATTCTGCTTAATGAAATTTTCAATATTGTAAATTTAAATATTGTTAATACCCATGTCCTACTTTGGGGCGACAACGCAATCAGTGTCAGCGAAAACAAACATTTATTTTCTCTAGTTTATCGTTATATCAAAGATACAAAAAGATTTAGTTGATGTTTGTACACCATTGAACATTTATATATAACTGTCATATGATCTGTTGACCTTACATGTTGTGCATACATTATTTTTACTGTATTATAAAATTATACTTGTATTGGGAGAGGGCGGTCTAAGTTTTTGAACTTGTGCCCAATCCCTGTTGTAATTTTGTACAATAAAAATATGTTCAAATCAAATCAATGAATTTTATCGCAAGTTAATACTTTGTGAAATTCCCGCATGTATGGAGTTCTACGGATCCACGCGCCGATAGTCTTACGTGTAGTTGTTTGTGTACATATCTACAGACAGCTCTTTTGTTTGTTTGATATTTAGAAAAACCATGAATCTAGCAAACTAGAATTAAGATATAATCAGACTATACACCCGACAGGTTGTGATGAGTTACCTAACAGGTGTCCGTGGAAAGGTGTGAATAACGGCATCTCGTGTACACCTGGTTACGCGTCCAAATATACAGAGTTAGTTGTAAAATACAACGACTGCTAAAAAACACAGAAAGACAATAACGCCTGTTGTGTATAGAACTCAAGATGAAAGACACTGCTATGTCTCTGAAAAGCTTCCGTACAAGTGTATCGCACGAGTGATTTTTGTTCATGTTAAATCACGACGCCATTACCAGCTATATATACGGGGGGAAAAGTTGAAAGTTATTTTATGAAATGCGTGTATTTTTTTTTAGTTCAATGCTTGAATTTTTTTTTTTTTTTTTTTTTTTTGATATTTATTAAACACAATACATTTGAATTCGAGACAATACCTCCGCAGAGGCTCTCTAGATATACATCACCTGGGGTGCCCGGGGCCCCCTGGATCAGTAATGCTATTCAGCAGTATAAATAAATCGTACATCTATATATGTAATATTTAATGTACAAAATATATATTAACTTTATTATTCATAATTATATTTTTAAAAATATAAATAGACGTAAATATGAATTAACACAATGCTTGAATTTAATTTACCAAGAGTTTGTACATGTTTTTAGTTATAATTTTCATATAAGATTGATTATCTATTTATTAATTGCATTGTAAATATCTGAAGTACAAATAAATCGAGTCACCATTAATATGGGGTTGTCATTAACAACAGCACATCCACGTGTATTTAAAAAAAACATGATCTGCAATGTTTTCATTTCTCATATTTTAATAGGTTTAAAGTTAAGCTGTAAATTGATTAACAAATCAAAAGGCGCACTATCAAAGGATGTTTTCAGATAACAGGAAATAAGACGTTTAAGCTCCCGACATTTTAATCTGGTCGTCAGTTACAACATCACGTCTGTTTAGATAAAAAAAAAACCGATGAATTAAATTAATTTGAATTTTGATAATATATCAACATATTGATAAATATATTTGGTAAATTTATTTTATTTATTTTCACAAATGAATTAAAAGGTATACCCATTTATGTCGATTTTTCAGATCATAAAAAATTAACTTCACGTTGAAAACACCGTCAATTTTCTGAGTTCGCGTAACTTAAGTCGACTTTTTTTTAAATTTGAAAATGATATATAATATATTTCAACCCCTGTTTAGCCATAATTTTTTTTCTAAACATACGCTATTCTTATAAACGTCTCAGGTAACGATTTCCACGGAGTGACACAGTGGCCACGGAGTTACACGGGCGGCCACGGTGCGACACAGTGCGACACGGTGCTTGAATTTTCTAATACACATACACGGTGTCACACCGTATACATGGTGTGACACAGACCGTTTTCCACCGTGTTTCTTCCAGGGAAGGTGTCGGGATACTCGTGAGCTATATTGTATTCCTACGTAAAAATTTGACCACCCCCCCCCCCCTCCATTGTAGCCCCACCCTATCCCGGGGATCATGATTTGAATAAACTTGAATCTACCCTAACCGATGATGCTTTCACACCAATTTCAGTTTTTCTGGCCGATCGGTTTCTGAGAAAAAGATTTTTAAAGATTTGTCTCTATATATTCCTATGTAAAAATTCGACCCCCCCCCCCACCATTGTGGCCACATCCTACCCCTGGCGATCATGATTTGAACAAACTTGAATCTACCCTACCTGAGGATGCTTCCACGTGGGTAACCGCTTTTCTAGCTGAACGGTTTCTGAGAAGATTTTTCTCTATATAAAAAATTCCTATATAAAAATTTGACCCCCCATTGTGGCCCCACCCTACCCCTGGGGATCATGATTTGAACAAACGTGAATTTACACTACATAAGGATGCTTCCACACAAGTTACAGCTTTTCTGGCCAAATAGTTTTTGAGAAGAAGATTTTTAAAGATTTACTCTATATATTCTTATGTAAAAATTCCACCCCATTGTGGCTCCACCCTACCCTTGGGGATCATGATTTGAATCTACACTACCTGAGGATGCTTCCACACAAGTTTCAGCTTTTTTGGCCAAATGGTTTCTGAGAAGAAGATTTTTGAAAAATATCGGCAAATTTTTAATTACTTTTAATTATCTCCCTTTGAAAAAGGGCGTGGCACTTCATTTTAACAAACTTGAATTCCCTTTACCTAAGAATGCTTTGTGCCAAGTTTGGTTGAAATCGGCCCAGTGGTTCTGGAGAAGAAGTCGAAAAATGTAAAAAGCTTACAGACAGACGGACAGACGGACGGACGAACAGACGCCGGACAAAAAGTGAATAGAAAAGCTCACTTGAGCTTTCAGCTCAGGTGAGCTAAAAATCATTTTTTTCCCTGGATATTCTGTTTATTATTGAGTCCTTTTAGTCATTTCACATATCGAGCATTACATTTCTCAAGAAGATCTAAATCAAACGGGATATAAACCTACATCAAGCTTGTGAAGCCCAAGAATTGTCCAGGGGCCCCAAGTCTAAACAATTTTAAAGAATCAACAATGTGTCAAAATGCTTGCATATAAGTTAAACCATTTATTATAACATCTGAGTTTTTGTGAATTTAAAATGTTTTCCTTTGTAAAATTGTTTAAAATATTTTTAATAGATAAGATCAATGTCGGGAGACAAATCATCGGAATGCGGCTTAAACAATGTCGAAATAAGACTTATTTAATACAGATACCCCAGATTTAGATGAGTATCAGTTAGGATATAATCAGGAAAATACAGGCATGGATGTTTTGTTTTATCAGCAAGTGTTATAAGGTAAGACATTTCTATGGCTTGACTTGCCTTTCCTCTGTTAGTGTGCACAAATGAAGCAAAAGTGTAACACTACCACAAATATTATGAAAGATGAATTTGGCAAATATCAAAAGCATATGACCTAAAATACTTAAAAATTGCTGCTAGAATCCTTTGCTTCTTTGTTGTAAATGAAAAAAAATATAGTATTTTCAGTAATATTGAAGAAGTTGAGAGGGTTTGCGATAACTAATGACAATATTTATTTTATGCGATTAACAATAGGATTCTAGCAGTAATTCTAATAAACATGAACTAATTGCCAATCGATTTATTGTTTCATGCATAGTGTTCCACCTTTTGATTTTTTGTTAAGGTAAAATAGTGATCTATTTTTAACTGTCATGTGATATCATGGCACGACAGCTTCAAAGAGCGACTTGATTCCGAAGTTGAAATATAATTCCTTAGAAAACACATTCACTTGATATAAATATTCAGCATTGTTTTTTAAAATTACCATAAAATAGACGATCATTAAACTCAGAGTTGCCTTAGCCTACCCACATATTACCGGTAATAAATTTTGAAATTATGGATTTTGAGGGGAGGATATTTTTAAAAGACATGCACCATATTTTTTGTTAAATTTTTAGAACATATATCTCTCCTTCCATAACAGCGCTAGCGTAGCCATTCATTTATACAATATTAATTAAGGGAAGAAATTATTATAAGAAAGGCTAATTTATTTAACTTAAACTTTAACCTTCATCCTAGGTGGATTTAAAGCAAATAACCTACCAGAACTTATTGCAGGTATAGCAATTGAACTCATTTTTCTTTCATCTGCCGCTATAAAGGTAGCCTCAACAGAATCTTGGAGATCTTGAAGACAGCGATTTTTATCTCTGTAGTCTCCCCATCTTGGCCCAACAGT
Source organism: Magallana hongkongensis (assembly GCA_016163765.1). Taxonomy (NCBI): domain Eukaryota; kingdom Metazoa; phylum Mollusca; class Bivalvia; order Ostreida; family Ostreidae; genus Magallana; species Magallana hongkongensis. The sequence goes on from WFKH01010931.1 coordinate 37,136,523, forward strand.
GTGTATAACATACTTGTAAGGTAATTTGCCTGCAGATGTTACACAACAGGTTCCCACTTGAATAGAACCATATTTCTGTACATAATCCCTGCTTTCCTGATCAAACTGGTACCCAGCAGCTTCTGATATTGTTGCTGCCACTCCTCCTCCGTGCATTAGATTTTCATTTGCTGCATTGACAATGCAATCAACATGTAAATGAGTGATGCTGCCTGCATATATCTTTATTTTTAAACCCTCTTTTGTCTTCATTTCCAATTCCTTTTGTTGTTGTACTGTTAATTCTGGTCTCTTTTCAGCATATACATCTCCCCTGTTAACATCAATACTTGATTCTGCTCCCCCTGTATCTTTAGTTTTCACAAATGTACGTGGAGCTCTGCTGTTCTTTTTACCTGAAATCTGTAGTTTAATTAATTTATTAATTTATTTACTTTTAAAAAAATTTCGTTACTGTCAAAGGTAAGTTCAAAAACTTTCTGTCTATATCTTTATTCTAAAGTCCTATTTTTACTTCAATAGCTGCGTAAAACTTTCTTGGATTTGTTTCCACGGTTAAGAGTAACGTTGATATTGTTTACTCAGCATTTAATTTTATAATTTGAGTTTTATTCTCTGGGTTGTTTTCTGATGGAGCATTCTCTTTGCTTCTAAAAGTTTTCTACAATTTTCAGAGATAATTTCAACTGCTATGTATTTAATCATAAATCCGTTAAATCTTATTTCAAATCGATATTATTATTTCATAAAATATTGTTTACAAACGTACATAAAAGATAAAAATAAGACCCACCGAATAGTTTCCTTTATACACAAAACTGTGTGGGGGAAACCCCCGCTTGTAAAAGATATTTTAATCTTACATATAGTATTAAAAAAAACATTTAAAAAAAACCCAAGAATTAGTTTGCAGCAATTTCAAGAACAAGTCAAATATTTTTATTTCAAATTAAAACTTAATTATTTTGATAGTTGATTTTTTTTCATTTCATTTTCTGCAATATTAAGCACTCAAAAAAAAAGGAATTCTTTTGGGGAATTTTAACAGCTTTCGAGATTTACGGCATACATCGACTTTCATTTGTTTTTTTTTAGCGATATTAAACACTGAGATTTTTAAAAATTACAATTTAATGCAGAAAGTGTATTCCTTAACTATAATATATTGCTGTCATTTATGAAATATAGAACTGTTTCAAATTATACATATTATGAATCCTACTTTTCATAAACTAAAAATAAAGTCCCGTTTTAAAATTCCTCTTTTTAAATAAACAGCTTTTAAGACATTTTGTTAATTACATTTATTGTGCGGTTTATTAGTTCATGATTATCAAATAAATCACAAAAAGTGATTTTAGAATTTACAGCGTATGCAATATCGTTCGACGGTTATATTGATAATTTTTTACAATTTGTCTTTCTGAAACGTAAATATAGGTAATAAACAGCAATGTTAAAAAGTTCAACGAAATATGAACTTTGTTGGTACGAAATAAAATCTTTTGAGAAGCCTTACGGGCTTCACAAGATTTGCTCACGTTACAAATCAAGTTCATTTTTCGGTTTACTATTTAACAATTGCTTATCTCCTAAGTGATTGACCGAGTTAAAACTACTCACACTTGTTTTGTCTTCGTTCCTTTTATCCGCTGAAATACATTAAATTTAATGCAATTTAAAATAAAAATAGAGTTTATCTGCATTTAAAAAGATATATTTTATCAATGTTTCTTACTGAGTTTAATGAAATATTACCTGTGATGAATATTTCTGGTTTTTTAACGTCAATGACTCCATTCAGAGTCTGTAGCTCAATATCATTACTGACAACAATCCAGGAGATCTTCATTGACTTATCTGGAACCACAATTCCAGTGAAAGAGGAAGATGAAGTTTTAAATGCACACTTAAGTAATTGGTAAGTTTTCCAATTAACTTTCAAAATTACACTGACATCTTCATCGACAATCAAATTTCCCGTAGAAGAAAATAACTGTATTTCAAATTGTATTTGCTGACCAACGTAGCAAACTGGAGGACTAACGACTACTGTAGATTTTGGCGAATAAACTTTAGATACCGACAGTTTGCCTAAATTATTTACAGCTGTTTCAAAACAGGATTCTGGTAATTGTGAAGAGAATGTCATTGTATCAACAGTTACTTCAATTTCTGGTAACTGGCTATCTAGGATTTCAAGTTGGGGTAGAATTATGTTTGCAATGTCTACAAAATGGTTATGGTCGTTTACTTCCAATGAAACTTTTCCATAATATCTTGCTTCTTTGCAGGAACTGATAAATGACGATATTTTTTTTCTTTTCACTTTCAATACACACCTGGTTTTTTTTTAATATAAAGCAACAGCATCACACAAATCTTTTTCTCTTTTTTTTAACGCTTTTCTTGCTTCAGAGAAACGCGTTTTTATTTCCATTTGAAGTTGTTGTGAGTCTTTTTGACAGTTTTCGTTTATATCTGATAACTGAGCAATAGATGTGTTTGCCTGTTGAACCTTGAGATTAATACTTTTAAAGTAAGTTTCTATTTTAGTTTCCATTTCGTTTTCAACCTTCGTGATGTCACATAGATTATGGTCTTTGTGAGTGCTGATGGCACATAAAACGCACACATTTTTCAAGCATGATGGATCTGAACAGTGCATTTTGATCTGTTCTTTCTCGTGTCCAGCAACTGGACAATGTTTTGGGGCATATGATAAACCAAGATTTTTTATTTTTCCGGTTAGAAGACATTTTATTTCCATTAAGGAATGTGATTTCAATGTTTTCAGACTTAAGTGCAGTTTTACACAGTCTTCACAAATGAAAACTGAACAGTCGAAACAGCGATGTGAGGCAATTTGATCATTGGTGCACATTCCACAGACCAGGCTGGAACCCCCGATTTTCAGTCGATATATTTCTGATGCAATTTCTCTTGTATTGTCAATTTGTAATGTTAAGTGGTTATTTTGAAAGCAAATATGACTGCAACGACATTTGTCACATTCATACCTTGGACTTTCCGAGATCTCAAGGATACAACTTTTACAAATAGCGTCTAAGCATGGAAGTAAAAACGGCTTGTGAGCATCATGATCAAACTCCTGCTTGCATTTTCTACAGGATATAAAATCTTTTATTTTATTCTGATCAGCAAGAAAACTATGAACATCAACTGAAAGATAAAAAAAATACGAAAAAGTTTACATTTCATACGTTATTTTTCATGTATTCTTCTAAATAGTAAATATATTGACACATCAATATAACAAGCACCTATCGAAGTATTTAATCCACGAAGCCCTAGTAACTTACATTGAAGGTGATGTATTAAAAAAGAAAAGGGACATGGTCACGAATTTGGTCAAAAATTAATTTTCCGATTTTAATGTTTACAATGCTTCAGTAAGACATTTTTAATATGCAACCAAAATTTGAGTGTCATTCGTTGAGTTATAAGCGAGTTACAGAGCTTACAATTCTTCGTTATGTAAACAAAGCTTCTGTTTACATTTTGAATGTTGAAGTGAAAATATTCCAGTTTTAGACCTAAAATGAATGTGTTAAACGTTAGGAACTGTTTCTTTATGCTTAAAATGAATAAGATGATAGACAAATCAGCTTGAAAAAGAATTTTTACTGGTATATTGAACCTATGTAAACAAAAACAGGGCACGAGCCTTGTTTACATGACAAAGAATTGTGAGCCCTAAATCTTGCTTATAACTCTACGACTGACTCTCAAATTTTATTTGATCATTTGAAATGCATTTCTAAAGCATTGTAAATAATAAAAACAGAAAATTAGAATTTGACCAAAATCGTGACCATGCCCCTTTATTAATACATACTACAGGTATTAACTATATAATAAGATGCAAAAGAAGAGAAATATAAACATTGCACGTTCTGCAAGTCTTTAAAATGTGTATTTAAGATAGAGCATAGTAAAGAAAAAAAATAAGTTAATAAACCGTGGCTTTTTATTTACTTGAAATGTGAATAACATTAGTTAGATAAAATAAATGAGCTGAAATTTATAAGATAATTAAGTTTATACTCACCCTTTTCTGATTCTTCTGTCACTTCTAATGAAGAACTTTCCATTTGAAATGCCTATTGTAATTAGAACATTTTTAGAGGCAATATTTAATACGATTTAGCTCAAAAAGAATAAAATTTGGATTTGAGTAATACCATTTTCAATCAAAGTTTGGAAAACTATTTCGGTAAAGTTATTAATTTTCAATGAGGCTGCTATTAAGGGTCCTTTACATCACTGAAAAAAAAATCGCATACAAGCCATAACACCTATATGTGGAATAATATATAGCATTCGTTCGACTTGAAAATGACAGAAAAATAAACAATTTTGGGGAAAAATCAACTTTTAAGATGTGTCACTAATCATAAAAACAAAATCCTTGCTGTATTTGACCTTAGTACCCTGAAGCTTTACCACTTGCGCTACATAGATAATGCAAGAAAGATATAATTGTAAACAAGTTCAGAATGGATTGAAAATCGCTGTGTTGTGGCGTACTATCATAAATCATATTTTCATATAGGTCTCAACATATCAAATATAACACAATTGGAAAATAATTATTGACGAAAAATGAAAAGTAGGCAACTCTGACCTACTTTTGATTAAAGATTTAAAGAGTTTTTAAGATATACCAACTAATAAATTTTGATGACCATATGCCTTATAATATCAAAGATTTTACTAAAAAAATTGTTTCAAATTAAAAAAAAAAGTAGGCCACTGTGACCTTGATATAAAGAAATGAAGAAAAGAAGAGGATTACATAGTACATGTATTATCACAAAGTGTAGCATTGTACTTGAGAAGCAGATTTTTGAACATTTTTCTCTCTATATTTCTATGCTGAACTTTAAATCCTCTCTTGATGTCCAGTATTGGCAAGGGGTAAGGATTTGAACAATCTATAATCTAAACTATTTAAGGATTCTTGAATTGAAATATCACAAATTGTAGCATTATCTTACTAGTAAAGGAATTTTTTTAATATACATTTCTATGTTGAATTTGAACCCGTCATTGGTCCAGAGGTTACAATTTTAATTTAGGAATTAAGAATCTTCACTATACTTAGAAGCTTTGATGGAAGCAGTGGTTCTTAAGAACAGTTAATTAAGATTGTTTTCTCCCCTTTAGAAAGGAAAGGGTTTAAGAGGGCTGATGGTCGTATCCATTTTTAGACTGTATTGATCTTTAGAAGAAGCGCTGTGGTTTAAGATACTAGTTTACGAAAATACTCAAATTCTAAATTTGAAATTTATGGAATTTTTTAAAACTAAATATTAGTTTATAACTAAACAAATCAGATATAAAATTTAAGGTATATCTGATGGGTGATTTGTTGACCATCAGGACCCTTTAACATTTCATTTCAACACAGTAAGAATGCTTTGTACTAATTAATTTTTCTTAGCTTTAGCTCATTGGATCTGTAGAGGAAGTACAATATACTTCTTAGTTCGCCTAAACTTAGTTTAAGGGCATATTTATATCATATTTATGCAATATTATACTAGTGAAATATTTTGTTGAATTGGAAGATACAGAAGATAATGCACCTCGATATTCTCTTGTTTTATTTTTCAATTGAAATTGAGTTTAAATCAAACACCAGTTTATTTCAAATTTCCTTGGTACTAACTTTTCACTAAGTTCTAAAAGTTCTTTTGTAACATCAGTTTATAATTAAGTTTTTCATGATTTTTGTTATTAAAAAAAAAAGAAAAGACGAGAAATTAATATCATTTTCATTTTGTGAAAGTAATAATTAATTGCTGATATTGTATGTAAAATCTTTATTTATACCATAAAATCAGAGGATGTTTCATTAGATTCTTCATAGTTCTGTTGTGCCATCATTAGGTGAATTGATATCTCGCAGAGTGCCAACTTCTTATAACCATAACTCCTGAAAAAAAGACATCATTAAGGTACACCTATACATACTTTTGAAGATACAACGTCACAAGATGACGATTTAAATGTTTTGTTAAAACGGTTGTATCAATCGATTTGGTTGTATATCGTCATAGCTAAGTGGTTAAAGTATCGTGTTTGTGAACAGCAGATCATGCGTTCGAATCCGTCTGGGACTTTTGTTCATGTTAACTGAATAAAAGTTTTGAGAATATAAAATTTCATCCAAAATTGTACATTTTCCGCCAATTTGACATATATCTCTTATCCAACATGCAATCTATCATAATCAAGTAATTTTCTGCTGATTTGAGAAACTATTTTAAGGTGTAGTGAGCCACCTTAAATAAGCCCAAAATAAAAACACCCATTCGAAGACTTTAAAAGTAGAAGTAAATACATCTGTTTAAAGAACGGGATCATTGACCAACTACTGCTGACTGACGTTTTTCATACTTGTTAGACCATTTTTTTATACACCGAACTGACTACGGTTTCTTCCGTTTTTCATGATCTTGACAATGAGCACACGGCGGGTGCGACCGGTCGGCAGGGGATGCTTACTCCTCCTAGGCACCTGATCCCACCTCTATCTTTTTAGGGGTACGTGTTGCTCTGCTTTAAATTCGTGTTTCGCTTTATGGATTTTTGAGACAGTTGGCAGTTTGTTGTTGTCATTTTTCATGTAATAAGTCAGATAATTCTCATTGAGACAAGAGTGATGGCAATTCCAATTATGATAAAATATTCAAATGATTGTAGAAACATAAGGAATATTTAATCTATTAACTGGTAATACAACACCTTAATCCTGAACAGTAGTGCTTATCTGTCTTTCGGGCGTTCTAAAAGATATCTGGTTTGAAATTTACGTATACTGCATCAACTTTAAAAAAACCCCATAAATTCAATTACAATTTAACATTAACATTTCAATTATATACAGACCTGAACAGCTTTGTTTTGCTGTTGCAACAAGCTTATTTGCTCGTTTAATCCCTTATCCCTTTTCTGAATTATTATTATTAAAATTTACGCCCAAGTACATGTCAATTCAAGGCCTGGAGAAAATGAATCAGATAAACTATGTTTGCAATCGGAAATGGTTGTTTTCAGTGTTAATTATAGTTTTACACTTCTGAAACATAGATGATCGCGGCAAGAATGGTTTACAGATGTGAAATATAGATTTATGTTGTTAACTATAGTTTTATGTTCGTAAAATATAGTTTACAACCGTTAAACCTAGTTTATCGACTGTGAAACTATGATTAGCGCATTTGTGTTCATTTAGCGTGCCATAGATATGTGCATGATCATGGAATGCAATAATATGCATGAGTTATGCATGCAATACAACTGATAGTAAAAAATCGTAATACTCTCTCTCTCTCTCTCTCTCTCTCTCTCTCTCTCTCTCTCTCTCTCTCTCTGAAGAAGGTTCGAAAAGTCAAAGGGGACAGCCAACCCTATTGCCGACTTTGTACCTGATTTAAAAAATATATATTCAAAACATATATATTTAGAATTGCAATATACAATGAAAAAAATTATATTGGCCGTATTATGAAAAAAGGGAGTATATTATGATAAAGGGGGTATACATATTGTGGAGATTCTGGTCAGAAAAGTAACCAGTTAAGACAAAAAATGTCCGAACTTTTTAGCTCTCCTGAGTCACTCATTTTAAGCTTCTTCTTTGGTACCACTAAACCAATTTCAACCAAATTTGGCATATAGCATTTTTGAGAGAAGGGGAATATAAGTTCATGGTCCATGCCCCCTTGGGCCTGAAGAGTGGGGTTAAAACCATCAAAATTAATGCAATCTTGAAAAAAATCTTCTTCTTTACACCTGGACACCAAGAGCCAGACTGCTGGCATGATTGTAATAAGCATTGAGCTCTCTACCAAAATTGTGAAATTCATGGCCCCAGGGTCAGGGGTTCTGGCGCTAGGGTGGGTCTCTATATGATTATATAGTGAAAATGCATTAATTCGTAAAAATCTTCTCTTCTGCTCCTGGGTATTTACCCAATGAACTAAGTATATAGTTATGATAAGGAAGAATGCCTCTTCCAAAATTGTGAATTTCATAGCCCCTGTGTCAGAGGTTCTGGTGTTAGTGCGGAGCTCTAATGATTATATAGTGAAAATACATTAATTCTTTGAAAATCTTCTCCTCTGCTCCTGGGTATTAAGCCCATGAACTAAGTACATAGTAATGATGAAACAGAGTTGCTCTTCCAAAATTGTGAATTTCATGGTCCCTGGGTCAGTGGTTCTTGTGTTAGGGCGGGGCTCTAATGATTTTATAGAGAAAATGCATTAATTCTTAAAAAATCTTCTTCTTTGCTCCTGGATATTAAGCAGATAAACTGAGTAAAAAGTAATGATTAGGAATAATTCCTCTTCTAAAATTGTAAATTTCATGGCTTCAGGGTCAGGGGTTCTTGTGTTAGGGTGGAGCTCTAATGATTATATAGTGAAAATGCATGAATTCTTTGAAAATATTCTCCTTTGCTCCTGAATATTAAGGAGATGAACTATAAGTATATAGCTATGATGAGGAAGAATGCCTCTTCCGAAATTGTGAAGTTCATGGCCCCTGTGTCAGGGGTTCTGGTGTTAGGGTGGGGCTCTAAATGAATGCAGTAATTCTTTGAAAATCTTCTCATCTGCTCCCGGGTATTTATCCGATGAATTACGTACATAGTTATGATGAGGAAGAGTGCGTCTTCCAAAATTATGAATTCCATGGCCCCTGGTTCGGGGGTTTTGGTTTTAGAGCAGGGATCAAGTTTGAATTTTGTTCCGCTTTAATGGTTTTTTATGGAATTATGGCATTTTCAATTGATAGTGGGAACCAGATTGAACCTGCCGGTAGGGGACTAGTATTGCTAATGCAATACTTTCAGAATGCTTGTTAAAATAGCAATCAGTCATGAAGCTGCCAAAATCGTACATCATTTGTCCAGATAGCTCGGAAGTCTTCTTCAACACTTTTTGCCTTACCTCGACGAAGCCGAGATGAGCTTATGCTATACCCCTGGCCTTGGTGTTGGCATCGGCGTCCTGGTTAAAGTTTTAGGAGCCGGTCCATTCCCAAGTAACTATAATCTCTACCTGGACTAAACTTGCATGTATGCTGCATCTAGGGATGGACACTACTATTTGCTTCAGATGCTGGGTCTAACCTAGATTTTCCAGATGAATGACTGGGTAAAAGCTTTTGGAGCAGGTCCGTTTCCAGGTAACTATAAGTCCTACCTGGACCAAACTTGCATGGATGATGGATCTAGGAAAGTACACTAACCAGCCTGCTTCAGAGCTGGATCTGACATACATTTTCCACAGGAGTGATTTTAGCCATATTTAACCAAGATTAGCAGGGATATCGATGATGTATCTATGGATGGACACTTCCAGAATTGCTTTGGATTCTGAATCTGACCAACATTTTCAGATGAGTGACCAGGGTAATGTTTTTGGATGTAGCTATATATTTATGGCCTGTTATGATTAAACTTGAATAGACAGTGCATCTAAGGATGAAAACTTCCAAACTTGCTTTCTTAATCAGTAAACAGGTCAAAAGTTTTTTGAGCAGGTCTATTTCCAAGTAACTATAAGTCCTACTGAAACATACTTGCATTATATTGACCTTGGGATGTACACTAACTAGAAAAAAACATGATGCGAGATTTGCAATACTTGTAGATAACATTCGTCAAGGTGAGCTTCATAATCTTTGATTACCTATCTTAAAGCTGCTTGGTCCGATTTTATATCAAATTTTGTGTACGCTTTTAAACTATGGTTATGCTAAGTATGTGTATAATAATAGACATTGCAGTAGTTTCCCCGGTCAATGAAGCCAAATTTCAATGAAAAAAAATATGTACAAAATTTTTCAACAAAACAACGGACATAAAAGGGTATCGCGTTGTTTCGCCTCATGTTAAAATTCGCCTCTGACGTCGAGACAAATATCAAACTGTTGAACTTTGTATTTTTTTTCTTTTGCAAAATATTGCATTCAGGTACACACTCGTCTAGATACCTCCTCCAAAGTTTTCAAGTTAGGAAGTTCTTATTTTAAAATAATTGAACATTTATCAGAGATGCGCCTAGTACTTGTACTTTGATTTTTTATAATTTATTAGAAAAATACAAGAAAAAAGAATCATTTCTTTGCAAAATATTCCATATAGGGTAAACCATTTGTATGGATACAATTTTTCAAGATGAGATTTTTATTTTGCACATCAACTGTATATCTATCAGAAATGTACAGAACCCTGTCCAGGTCATACTAGTATCTTAAAAAGGCTGAGGCTGAGGTTGGTGAAACCTAACTACACTTGAGAGATAAATCCATGGCACCATAAAGCTACAAAAATGATTTCATTAGCCCTGTAATTATAATGCACATAAATGTACATTGCAAAAGCCACACTGCAGTTACTCAGGTGACCGATAGGGTCCATGGGCCTCTTGTTATTTACATAAGGTGACAAACTGATTAGTTGAAAAGAAAAAAATATCACTTTTGACGAAAGAATTGATGAGAAGGGACTTACCTTTTTTTGCAGTTTTCAAAAGTTAAAAAATGCTTATATTTATACCCGGACTTTTCATTTTTGAATAGGTTAGAACAAGAATTAATCGGGGTCGCTTAGATCAATTTTGTCAGGAAATTATAATCAATTTGTGTTAAAATATAGGGGGAAATACTTGGTCCTTATTCATTCAATCATTTATTTCAATCTCAACACCATTTTACAATGATACACAAAGATTATGATTACACAATTTATATAATGTATGATATGACTAACAAACATTACATGCGTGAGAAATAAATACCTATAAAAGATCAACTCTGACTCGCTAATACAAACGTGAAATTTTGTGGTTCTGAACCGGGGAGCATTTCTTATATTTATTTTTTTTTAATAAAAGAGCATAATTTCTTTTTGTTTAAATACAACAACAAAAAGTAATATAATTTTTTTTCTTTTCAGTTATTTGATATTGTTTTTGGGACAGACTATACCTAAATATAGTCTGAGAAACAGTTAATTATTAAAGTGCTAAATTTATAGATTCTAAGATTTAATTTTAAATGACCCTTCTAGGCTTTCGTAGCAATTCTATATAAGTTTTCTTCAGTATTATTTCATAACCTTGAAGATCTTGAAGACCTTTTTGTCGATGAAAATTTAAAGTTAAAATGAGTTTGCTCATTCAAATTCAACATTTTTTTCAAGTTTATACTTTTCTTTCATTTGATACGCCCTACGAGCCAATTTTGCAATGCAAACATAAATTAAAACGAAAGTGGAAATTATAATAGCATGCAGAATTAAATAAATAATATATATCATATTGTAAACAACAAGCATAAAGGAGAAAAAGAAATCGGCAATTTTGACCCAATCTTACCTAAAGTAGATATTTCAAACGGTTATGAAAGGAGAAGTAATACATTTTCCTCGTTCATAAGCCAGGTACATTTTATCATAAATACATTTGTGCTCAAACTACGTTCATCCACTAATATGAAAAATTCCAGATTATCTGTTTTGAAAGGCCCCCTCAACCGCTTCAGGTTTCAATACACATCCCAAAATAGAAAGTTTACGGAATCCAATGCATCAGCCATGAAAAAGCCCGGATGATAACGTTGAAAAATTGTGCGAGGTACTCCGAGTGAGTTCCGAATAGAGAAAAGATAAGAGTAATCATAATGATAAACGGAGATCATAAAGGTGCACAACGCACCACGAATACAGTGAATGATAGCAACAGGTCACGATTCAAAACTACTTATGACTGCCTTCACTGCTATATATGTATACGTTTACATTATTGCAAAAGTACCAAATTTAAAATCATTCATGTAAAATTTGAAAATATCTTTTGTGAATCATTTTATTATCAATAATCATATGCATGTTCAGCACCACACGTCAACAAAAATTTTAATGATTCAGATTTCCTATTAAAGTCTACTTTAATAATAGAAGGAATATACGTTATGAAACTCAGGTAGGAAGGAGAAGGAAATGTGATACTTTTGAAAGGTTTAACATCCCCTTTACATTCATAAAAAAGGTTCAATTAGCTTTAATGATTATTGTTTTTCAAGAGTTATCTAAATTATAATATTAATTATTCATGAAACAATTTCCATTTTTTTTTGGAAGAAGACACAGATGACCAGTATTGTAAAAGAGATAGAATAGATAGCAGAACACCGCTCGTAAATAGGCACCGTCACACAATTACAAAAACCCTTGTGCATTTTTCTCTTTGTAAATAATGCACTGACGTGTTTATTTGATGTAAGTATTCTCCTTGCTTGGAAAAAGTGAATAAAATTAATTTTGATATTTTCATTGTGATTGAGTAACATGGCGACGCAAGATATACGTCCACACAGGTGATACCTCTACAGCGATATACTTTGAGCAGAGGTCTGCAGATTATATAGGTGTAACGAAATAATGACGGACAATGCCTTTTACGAGTAGTGTTTAGCTTTAAGCCTTACTGTATTTCACCATTGCATAAGTGGTTTATGTAATTTATCTCTGCGATGATCGCTAACTTAAGAGCTAAAACAAACACTAAAAAAATCTTTACTTAATCATTCAATAAAATATTCATAAAAAGTTAAAGTACGTAAATTTTCATTGCTGTTGTTGATCAGCACGTTCCACAGAAGAAACAGCCAATTTTCAAGCATTTAAAGGCTGTCGTAATTACAAAACTCCTTTAATGTCTGAGCTCAAAAAATGCAAATCGGGGTACTTGTATCAATGATTTTTTTTATTTATATCATCTACACAGTCAACATCAAAATATAACTATAGGACATTAATAAACGATGAAAATATTACTTATATTTCTTTTTTATATTAAAATTGAATATTTAATCAGCTAAACAATGCAGATGAAAGCAGGGTTTTTTTGGTGGTCGACTTTAGTTTTCACTGCGCATGCTTTTGCGCTTTTTAGTAAAATACCGTGTATTTACACCTTTTTAGAAATTGTTTTGATAACTTTTATAAAATTGAAGACAGTAAACAACATACAGATACGATTCTTGGGATTTTTCAAGAAAATATTTCCTTAATTTTGTCCGATTTTTTGTCTTTCGGTGGATGAACGTCGCCATTATGCTTTTATGACGTAATGATAAAATTTAGCTTTGTAGAAGTACTTTATAAGAACTAGTAACAACAGTACACCTTAAGAATTAGTCCGAAATATCTGACGTTTTCTTGGCTTTTTTTAACGATTTTGATTAATTGTTTTCCTGGCATGTAAAAATATCAAAATCGTAAAAAAGGCAAGGAAAACGTCAGATATTTCCGACTACTTAAAAATTACAATGAAATATATTCTATCCACGGGATAATTTATTAAATTTTTTGTAAATTTGAACCAATCTACGTTAGTAATACTCCAAATAAAACTGTGTGCAGTTTGATATCTTGAGATAACCCATTTTAAATACAATATGGTAGAATTTTGTGTTTTTTACATATAAGGTGAATATTATATTAATCACAGAATAATAGCACACGTCACGATTCAAACTACGAAGTTACGACTCTTTGCACTGTTATATAAATATATACAATACAATTACTTAATCGCTAAAGTACGAAGTTTAAAAAAAAATCATGTAAAATTTAAAAAAAATCTTTTGTGAATGATTTTGTTGTCATCATTCATGTAAAACACCACATATCAATAAATACTTTAGATTCAGAAGTAAAATTTCTAATATAGTTTACTTAAATATATAGATATAATGAAAAATAAGCGACTGAACATTTCTTTCCTTATGGTTCAAGCTTTTGCAAAACTAAATGCTAAATATTTTTTCAATACTTTGGAAAGGTTCAACATCCTCCGTACTTTTATATAAAGGTTAAGTAAAATTAGCTTTAGCATTTTTTTTCTTCAAAATATGTTTAAATTATAGTTGAAAAGCAAACTGTACAAGTTTTCTTTTTAATCATAATTTACATAAATATATGTTGAAAAAAAAAATAACATAACAAAAAAAATATTTTTTTTTCAATACATAATGAATTCTAAAATCATCGCTTATTAAACAAATACATGTGAAAGTATTAATATTGCATTAAATCATTTGCAAATTAGAGAACAATTTTATTTAAATAATTGTGTCTTTGATAAAATTATGCACATGTGAAACTATTTTTATGAATGTGAGCAATACACCAAAAGTGAAAACACTTAATTACAAGTAAGTTGATAAAAACCAATCACAATATGATTTACAAGCTAGAAACAAACGTTACAAAGTTTTTTGCAATATTAGTAGATAAAAGTTTAAAGCCAATATTATATTCGTTAAATCTTAAAAGTTTTAATTACATGCAATTTTTCCTTGCATTTTTTTTTATCTTAGTACAAGTAACTGAGTGACACATTTATGCATCAAAACAATTGATTTTTTTTTAAATTTTGAATGAAGGAAAGCTGTACAAAATTGACAGAGATAAATAAAATGTTTATTGATATGCAATTGGAGTAGTACTCCTATATAATTATTTTGATAATCTTACATTATTCTAAATTCTACAAAACATCAAAATTATATATTTATAATCATGAATTGTCAAACTTCAACCCTTAAAAGAAATTTGTAAACAAAATTCTTGAAACGTAATATAGTATGTAGTAAAAAAATGGTAACAAACTTTAATACTCATCACAACATTAAAGAACTTAAATAGCTGTAGTACATGTCAGTCAAAGAGGTCGGATATAGACAGTTCACATGTACAATTGCAGTATTTTCCACAGTAAAATAAAAGTCTAATAGCTGTACGTCCCTTTACAAGTCATAAGAGTAATCTCTTAATTTAAGCATGAAAAATCTGATGAAACCAAAATGAAAAATGCAGTTTTCATATATGCATACGTCATACTAATCAAACAAACATCAAAACTATGATTCAACTGGATCCACTCTGAAAGAATATTAATTACGTAAAAGTCATGTATATATCTTTTTCCCCTTCAAATACTAATATCTAATTTCTCTTGAATACTCCTTGTATTCCTCTGGATCATCGGCCGACTCCTCGGTGACTCCTTTGGCCTCCAACTCCTCCAACACTCTGTCTAGGTAGGTGGGGTCAGGGTAACCAAATCTACAACCATTTGAGATGTTATAATTATATACATTTTAAGGTATATTTCAAATTAATTGTTCTACATTTACATCTTATAATGACAAGATAGGTTGTAATTTGGCATACAATTTATACATGCTTCAACCAAAACCAAAATTTTTATGACTCCTAGGAAGGGTGATTTGGTCAAGATTTGCTACTAAGAGATAAAATGTTCCAGGGTTCACTAACAAGGCAAACTGAAGGAAGACCCGAGCAAAAAGTCACCTGACTTAAGATAATCAAGCGACCGAAAAATCTCAAAATCTCAAAATTTTCGATAGCTATAACTGTGCATTTTGAATGTGTATACCTTGCTGGCCCTCCTTCCATTCTAGTTTTGTGATGTATGTCATTCCAAGTAATCACTCCATCATGGCCTGTAGTTCTTGACCGACCAATGGTAAACACCAAACGCCTGCTGAAGGCTACATTGAGTAGCTTAGCTATCAGCCTGCCTTTTTTATTGTTTGGGAGATAACCCGAACGACTGAACCCTTTGTAAACCTTTCCAGGATCTGGATGCTCTTCCTGTAAAAAAAATATTGAAAAAATTATGCAAAGTAAAAATAAATCATAAACCATAAACTGTCAAAAAATGTAGCTAAACAAAAAACAAGTGAAAAGCTGTCAATGTGACAGCAAACCGGGTTTTCTTTTATGTGAACTGTATCCATAATCCATGTCAACCCTGAATTGATAAACACTACCTACCGTATCCAAAGAAAAGGAGTACCCATATGCAATATTTTGCCAAAAAAATGACTAAGTTCAAAAGGTAGTATTTTTTTCATAAATTACCAGAAATCAATATCCTAGCAATATGCACACCTCTGATATATGTTCAATTGATCTCAAAAGAACAACTTCCTATCTTGAAAACTGTGGGAGGAGTTATCCGTACAATCGGGGTACCCTACATGCAATATATTGTCGAAAAATGACTAAGTTCAAAAGCTGGTATTTTTTGTCATAAATTATCAGAAATCAAAATACTAGCAATATGAACACCTCTGATATATGTACAATTGATCTGCAAAAGAACAACTTCCTATCTTGAAAACTGTAGGATAAGTTATCCGTACAATAGGGGTACCCTATATGCAATATTTTGTCGAAAAATGACTAAGTTCAAAAGCTGGTATTTTTTTCATAAATTATCAGAAATCAAAATCCTAGCAATATGCATACCTCTAATATATGTACAATCGATCTGCAAAAGAACAACTTCCTATCTTGAAAACTGTGGGAGGAGTTATCCGTACAATAGGGGTACCCTATATGCAATATTTTGTAGAAAAATGACTAAGTTCAAAAGCTGGTATTTTTTTCATTAATTATCAGAAATCAAAATCCTAGCAATACGCACACCTCTGATATATGTACAATTGATCTGCAAAAGAACAACTTCCTATCTTGAAAACTGTAGGATAAGTTATCCGTACAATAAGGGTACCCTTTTGGCAGCCGCCCGCCAGCCATTTTCACCATTTCAATAACCGGATTTTTCCGTTGGAAAACCCGGTTAAAAACCAGTTCAAAGATTAATGAAGTTAATTACACAATAAAATGTTTTCTTTGGTGCTTCATGCAAGAATGAAGGTAGCGAGCACTGCAGAAAAAATAAATAACCCATATTTGATTAGTTACAGTATTTTTCTGCAATGATCGTGACCTTCATAAAATGTATAAAACATTGAAAGCATGAATGGACTTGCAAGAGCTAACCTCCGACTACCAATGAACCAAAGTAGCCTAGCATCACATACAGTATATGGAAGATTTGGCTGTTCTTTCTGTGACTTGATGGTAGACAATAACAAAAGTTCATGCATTTTCACTCTCTGTTTAGGGTTATTTGAAGAAACTGTAACATTAAGACTTAAATGAAAAAAATTTAGTACAATATTGCAGGAACCAGTAAAGTTTTTTTTAATTCTTAGATCTGGTGGATGGAGTACAAATTTTGATATTCTGTCAGTTCTGAATTGAATCTGACATCAATAATTGGTATAAGACAGACTAGCTGTAATATTTTATTAAACAAATTAAAAAATAAGCTTCTTATCTGTAATCAAATATGGCCACTTTAAAAAAGAATTACTAAGAAAATGTAAGATAGAAAAAGACAAATCATTTATAATTATGAATATTTGTTTTTAGTTTGTAAAAATGTAACAGTCATTAAACCACACGAGCTTATGCGATGATCATTGCGATGTCAAAATTATGACCTCTTAATGAGATCTATTTAAAAAGTTCACACAGAAAAAGAGGTTTGCTCTTTGGAAGGTTCGTATAAGGAAACATATTTGCAAATGTAAAATATATTTATGTTTCAACATGCTTGGGAATTTCGAATTGGTTCAATGAGAAAACACATGTACAAACCAATACAGGTGCTATAGGACAAATATAATTGTTCTTTCCAAATTTTCAAATTGATCAACTAAAGCAGAAAAAAGTTGGTTTTTTTCAATGGTAATTTCAAAGGACACATTTGAAATTTTTCTAACATTTCTTGCTCATATCTGGACATTCAGCAAAATTGGCTTCATACAAGTGTCAACAAGCAAACAAAGTTCTGGGAACATAAAGTGTCAAAAATTGATCAGGAGAAAGCATTATATTGCAATTTTTTGGTTTAGCTTTTATTTTTTAAACGGAGGTATTAATATCAGAAATAATGCATCAGCATAAAAAATTACATTTGCTTCTTGCTTCCTACCATTATGTGCAAAAAAACTTACCCCTTGCTTTCCGTCGTTAAAAAAATACGTCACAATAATGGTCCCGCTGCTGTCATTGAATCCTTGCAGTTTGTTACCGTTTGTCCTAATTGACATTGTCCCTGGAGGTTGGTCTCCCATCACTTTCCCGTAGATCATGCCACAACTAGGACAGGTTGGTTTGTACTCAAAGTACTGCTCAATGCACTCTTTGCAAAATATGTGTCCACATTTTCGTAGTTGTTTTGGTTTTGTTGGTGTATCCATGCAAATGCAACAATTTTCACCTTCTTTAGGCATTTCTTTCATTGTTTTGCCAAAATCATCTGACTTTCCATTATTTGTCACTGGTCTTTGGGTAATTTTACAGTTGATGAAAGCAAAATCTTCCAAATACATTTTTTCTTGTTTTTCTTCCTTTAGCACAAGATAAATGTCATTCAGATACATGAGCTCAGACTTATTTGCCATAACTGCTTTAAAAAAACTAGAAGCACACGTCTCTACAGGTGTTTTGTATTCTTCTGTACCTGCAATAATAAATTAACTATGTTAGTTTCCATTTCTTTTAAATAACATAAGGTGTATGAGAAACTACTTTCTTGACCAAAAGAGAATTATTTCAAGAAACTAAGTTTCCTCAATTACATGTTTTTTTTTTGTGGTCCCCCCCCCCCCCCCCCCAGACACACACAAGTATCATGGTTTATAATTATTATGTGCATACATCTTAAATAAGCATACATGTATCAAGACTACCAACTTAATTGAACCATCATTTGCTTGCATCATAGAAATACCTAATTTCATTAAAGGGGAAGGAAACTAAAAATGTGTTATACAATAAATCAATTATCATCTACTATACATGTGATTGTAGATCATTATTTTTTATTTTCATAAAAACCCCGGAACAATGGATAAATCAAGAAATATTGATCGCTTAATTTAAAATTTAAATTGAACTTTAATCTATGACGTCCCTCCATCTATCCCGGTTTGTTTTAAATCAACATAGCATCAGTATTAGCATACCTGATATTCGCTCTAAATGACAAGTTCTGAAAAATTTGACAAATATCGATTTGAGCTGTTCTTTTATCTTTGACTTACCACAGATTTACAAACAAACGTCAAACGGAACATGTTATCTATAAGCGGAGTTTAGTGTCAGAGGAATCTCCCCATAGTTGTGCAAATTGTCAAATGACGCCAAGTATCGTAGAAAATGTCTGCCGTCATTATTTTGACATGTTAATTCCAACTTTAAAGAATGTATTTTAAACATCCCGATTACAATTAGACATTCTTAATATTTCGTTAGCGAAGAACTCGACTTGAAATAAAAATTTACTTGAGGCCAATTTCAACTTTGAATGATAGGAGATTAACAGCTGTCATTTATTTGATAAGAATGCATATATTCATGCATAATTGTATTTATTCTTGAGATTGACGTGCAAACCTCAATATTATAAATTTTGTTCAGTTGATTACTAAAGTAACAGAAAGGCATAAACCAGCGTGTTATTCAGAGCACTGTGTACTTTGCATTGTAAACCAAACCCGAAAAGATGGTGTGACGTCAAAATAATTTTTTTGGTTTTAAATACGAAAGAGTTCTACATCATGTCAGCCTCCAGTAAATACAATTTCTCTAACTTCAAACCTGCATTAAAGCTTAATTATGTAGTTTATTTTCAAAACAGCATGACCACAGTAATATAAACCACTTTATTATTAATATAAATAAAATATGTTTTTCACTCTCCTTCCTCTTTAATCCTTACATTTCACAGGTCTAATTTTACACTACACAAAACTGAAAAAACAATCATAACAAACAGAATCAAAGACTTATTAAGCTAAGTTTGCATATATAATTATAAAAGAGTAAAAAAATGTCTTTACCAGTCCCAAGAAGAGGAATAGCGATGGAGTGTAATTTTGCCTCATCTGCTGTCTTTATTATCTTCTGAATTATAGTATTTAAAGTTTGTACAAATTCTGAATGATTTTTTGCATGTTCAATGTCATATACAGGAGTGACAGCATGGATTATCATCTTCCATTTTGAGTTTTCTTGGAGTTTCTGAGAACAAACATCCCCAGACTTCATTAATTTAAATGAAGGCTGTTTATCAGGAATCTTTTCAAAAATATCTCTTGCAATATCATTCTCTGATAGGCCGTCTTTATCCTGTGGACAGACAACAGCATCGGCAACGATATCTGTAATATTGCCTATGTGTATTTTGATCTGCAAATTTTCTGATACATTCACAGTGGTAAAGGAAATGGAGAGTGGCATCTTTGAATGAACAGTTTTCTCTCCATTAAATGCAAGCCTGTCATTTTTCTTGTCTGTCTTTTCTGATGTGCTTGCAGATTTTGATCTGCTTTGAAAAGTTTCCTGTATTGCTCTAACCATGGACTCATCCCTGTCTACAAAATGTATTTCCTGCAGATACTTAATTGGATAGTTTCTGCTAAATGACATCGCAGCTTCATAATATTGTTCTACACATTTATCCCTCGGGACAGAAAAAATACCTAAAACAAATCCAAATAAATCCATGTATCAAACATCAACAAAGTGAAATTTCAATTTTAAATTTATTTTCTTTTGTAAAGTCTTAAATTATTATAATGGCATAAAAAGTATAAAAATTTCATTTGAATTAATTTTCTTTTGGAAAGTCTTAAATCAATTCGACATAAATGTATTTACATGTGTCATAAAAACAAAAAACTACATCCTTTAGGAACTACAAGCACACTGCATCTCCTTGAAGACACGTTTTTTAAAAAGATAATGCCATTGTTTTCAAAGTATTAAAACAACTTAAGACTGCAAGGTCAAAAATTATCATTTATGTAAATTTATCAAAGAAATGTCATTGAAATTTAGATGTGAAAACAAGAGGCCCAGGGGCCATATCGTTCACATGAGCAATAATAGCCAATCAAATCAGCTTTACAGTATCAAATTCAAAATATCTTGACAAAAGTACAACTGTCAAGTCTTGCAGAAAAAGTTTTAAAAAATCCACAACTTTCTATGGTAAAAATCAAGCCCCTTTTTGTTGTTTTATTATTTATGAAAAAAATTTTCTCTGAAACTTTTAACCTCTCCTCTCCCTGTGTGTCTCCACTTTTCTCCATGGAATCATGATTTGATCAAACTTTAGTCTGCACAACCTGTGCTTTCACAAAAGTTTCAGCCCTTTTTCAAAGATTTTTCTTTATATCTTCCTATGTAAAAAATTGACCCCCCCCCCCAATTGTTCATTAATAACCACACCCTACCCCTGGGGATCATTAGTGAACAAACTTGAATCTACATTACAGGAGGATATTTTCCCTGTTACAGCTTCTTTGGCCAGTATGGGTTTGAGAAGATTTTTAAAGAATTTTCTCTATATCTTTCTTTGTAAAAATGTGACCAACATTGTGGCCTCACCCTACCCTAGTGAACATGATTTGAACAAACTTAAATTAACTCTATCTGGGGATGCTTATACACAAGTTTGAGCTTTTCTTGCAAAATGGTTTATGAGAAGGAAATTTATGGCCCCACCTCTCCCCGGGGCCATGATCTGAAAAACTAAAAATCTATACTTCCTTAGGATGCTTCCACACAAGTTTAAGCTTTTCTGGGAGAATTGTTTTTGAGAAGATTTTCAAAGATTTTTTTTTTATATTCCAATGTAAAACTTCATCCCCCATCGTGGCCCCACCCTATCCCTGGGAACCATGGTTTGAACGAACTTGTATTTACACTACCCCAGGAAGCATCCACAAAAGTTAAAGCTTTTTTGGCCAAAAGGGTTTTTGAGAAGAAGATTCTTATTGATTTTCTCTATCTAAATCCTATGTAAAAATTCACCCCCCCCCCCATTGTGGCCCCCTCTACCCCCGAGGACCATGGTTTAAACAAACTTGAATTTACACTACCCCAGGAAGCTTCCACAAAAATTTGAGCTTTTCTGGCAAAATGGTTTTTGAGAAGAATATTTTGAAAGATTTATTCTCTATATAATTAAATGTAAAAAATTCAAACCACTATTGTGGCCCCACCCAATCCCCAGGGACCATGATTTGAAAAAAAATAAGATTTACACCACCCGAGGATGCTTCCACGATTTCTGGCCAAACGGTTATGGAGAAGATTTTTTAAGATTTTCTTTATCTTTATTCCTATGTAAAACTTTACCCCCCAACACCCCCCCCCCTCCATTGTGGCCCAAACCTACCCCTTTGGGACCATGGTTTGAACAAACTTGAATCTACACTACACAAGGATGCTTCCACACAAGTTTCAGCTTTTCTGGCAGAGTGGTTTTTGAGGAGATTTTTGAAAAATACCAAAAACTTTCAACAACTCTAAATTATCTCCCCTTTAAAATGGGCGTAGCCCTTTATAAAAATTGAATCCCCTTCACCCCATGATGCTTTGTGCCAAGTTTGTTGATATCGGCCCAGTGGCTGTGGAGAAGAAGAAAAATGCTAAAAGTTTGCATCACGTAACCAGGTGGCTATGTGTATAAATTTGATTTTCATGATTGTATTTTGCTTTATGTTTATTAATTATTTGCTCATTATGCACTTCATATTTTAAGACATAAGTGCAAATGATGATACGCTACAAGTGTAAAAGAAGATGGTGCCAAAGAAGATACTGGTGCAAAAGATGATAGTGCAAAAGACGAAACACTTATGAACTATCTAGTAAACAGTGTTTAAGTTCATAAAGTCATTGAACGAAAAGGATAAGTGAAAAAAGTCATATTCATGGTATCACCGAAAATGACCAGGAAGGTCAGGTGGACTAAAAATGTAAATTTCATCGAAGATAAATAATACTAGTGAGTCCTCAAAACATAAGGAGGCCAATTAAGAGCTACATTGCTCACCATAGCACTGAGCTGCAAATGGCAAGGTGACTAACCTCTAACTCAAATACATGTTATATTACAAATGAAAGACAAGAAAAAAAGCAATATTATAAATTAATGATTTTTTTTTAAAAATTAATACATATTAAAAAAATACATAAGAGGCCCATGGGCAACATCGCTCACCTGAGCATCGATAGCCATAAGGAAATCAGATTTATGGAATCATATACAAAATATCTGGACAATGTAGTAGAATAAAGATATAAAAAGATTTTCAATTTTTTCTTCAGATATTATTATGTTGAACATTGAGCTACTTTTGAACAGGATGATTTCAAAGTCCTATCATATAATGAATATTACAGTTCTCAAGAAGATCTAAAGCAAAATCTATAAACTTACATCTAACTCCAAGCCCCTTGTGGGCCCAAAAAATGTCCAAGTTCTAAGCAATTGAGAATCAATAATATGCCAAGATGTTCGCATTATAGTAAAACCAGGTATTAACATTTAAGTTTACAAGAATAATTTATTTTTTTCCTACGTAAAAAAATTGCCTTTTCCCACATTGTGGCCCCACCCTACCCGAAGGGGTCATGATTTTCACATCTTTGAATCTTCACTATCTGAGGAGGCTTCCACATAAGTTTCAGCTTTCTAAAAATGGCTGATCGGTTTTTGTAAAAATTCAACCCCCAATTGTGGACCCATTCTACCTCCAGGGATCATGATTTTCACGACTTTAAATCTACACTGCATGAGGAGGCTTCCACATAAGTTTCAGTTTCCCTGGCTAGGTGGTTTCTGAGAAGAAAATTTTTAAAGATTTACCCTATATATTCCTATGTCTAAATTAAACCACCCCCCCTCCCACCATTGTGGCCCCATCCTCCCCTCAGGGATCATAATTTTCACAACTTTAAACCTACACTGCATGAGGAGCCTTCTACATAAGTTTCAGCTTCCCTGGCTAGTTTGTTTCTGAGATGAAATTTTTAAAGATATACCCTGTATGTTCCTCTGTAAAAATTGGTGCCCCATTGTGGCTCAACCCTACCCCAAAGGATCATGATTTTCACAACTTTGAATTTACACTACCTGAGGATGCTTCCACATAGGTTTCAGCTTTTCTGTCTGATTGGTTTCCGAGGAGAAGATTTTTAAATATTTACTCTATATAAATTCCTATGTAAAAATTCAATCCTACATTGTGGTCTCACCCTACCCTCAGCGGTCATGATTTTTATAACATTGAATCTACTCTATCGAAGGAGGCTTCCACATAAGTTTCAGCTTTTTTGGCTGATAGGTATATGAGAAGATTTTTAAAGATTTACCCTATATTTTCCTAAAAAACCGACCCTCCCCCCATCGTGGCTCCACCCTACCCTCTGGGGTCATAAATGTCACAACTTTGAATCTACACTGCCTAAGAATGTTTCCACACAAGTTTCAGCTTTTCTGTCTGTTTGGTTTTTGAGAATAAGATGTTTAAAGATTTACTCTATATATTCCTATGTCAAAATTCACCCCCTCCCCCCCAATTGTGACCCCCACCCTACCCTTGATGGTCATGATTTTCACAACTTTGAATCTACACTGCCTCAGAAGGCTTCCACATACGTTTCAGCTTTCCTGATTAATTTGTTTCCGAGATGAAATGTTTAAAGATTTACTCTATATATTTCTTTGTAAAAATCTGACCCCCACTGTGGCCCTACCTACCCTCTGGGGTCATGTTTATCATAACTTTGAATCTACACTGCCTGACGATGCTTCCACATAAGTTTCAGCTTTCCTGGCCTAATGGTTCTTTAAAAAAAAATTTAAAATATCTCAAAAATATTAAATAATTCCAAATTATCTCCCTTTGTACATGGGTGTAACCCTTACTTTTCACAACTTTGATTCCCCTTTGCCTAAGGATGCTTTGTGCCACGTTAAATTGAATTCGACGTAGTGGTTCTGGAGAAGATGTTGAAAACGTGAAAAGTTTACAAAAGGCGGACAGACAGACAGATGGATGGACAAACACTATAAAGGCCCTAATTATTTTTGAAAGATCAACAACTTTTTGAGATCAAAGATAGAGATGTAGCAAAATTTATGTATTAATCAAGAATCTTGACACTCTCTCTCTCATGTTATTAAACCTTTTGGTTCCTATTCTTTCAGACACTTTTTGTACAGCATCCGTTTATTAATATTATTTTAAGAGAATATAAACATTACAATTCTTTATTTTCAATCAATGAGATGATATTTGAATGTGAATCTATGATTCAAATATTCATTTTTCACGAGTTTCACTTGCACATTATACAACACTGATGTTCTAATGCATCATTTATAAATATGTAGCCCATTTCACTAAAGACTTGTTCATAAAAAAATGAGATATTTTTACTACTGAATCACCACTTTACTTGCCTCAAACATTTTCCCAAACACCCTAACGAACCTCGAAAATTGAGGTATTAATTGAGGTGTTAAATTCGCATTGGGATCAAAGGTCACCATTTTAACCTGTAAACAAACCAAATCATTTCACTTCACAGGGCTGGTGAGGGTGTTAAATGGTGTTCCGAGGCAAGTTAAGTAATGACATCTAAAATGAATGTGTCAGAAATTCTTTGGTATTAAAATTTTCACTGAATATATTCTTAAATTAGTTTAATAAGCCAAAAACAGTGCATAACTTTTTGTACAGAATAAATATAGTTTCTTGTAGGGATGGACTTGTAGCTCCATGGTCTGTCAAAATAATCTTCCAGTGGCGGTACAGCTCTGCAGATACCAAAATCTAAATAGCTGGTCATACAATTGTTTTCCATGTACCTAGTGATAACCTTTTCATTAAACCCAACCGGACTGACAGGATATTTGACTAAAAAACAATTTTCTTGAATACTTTAATGGAGTATTTGATACAGACCAATAATTATTAACACTTTTTACATCTCTATCTTCTCTCAATATACAGGTACAAAAAACTTACCAGAACTAATGGCTGGAATTGCAATTGATCTCATTTTCTGATAATCAGCCTCTTCAAAAGTAACCCTAACAGAGTCTTGGAGAAGCTGTAGACACTGACTTTTATCTCTATAGTTTTCCCACCTGGGCCCAACTGTGTGTATCACACACTTGTAAGGTAATTTGCCTGCAGATGTTACACAACAGCTTCCAACTGGAATAGGACCATATTTCTGTAAATAATCCCTGCTCTCCTGATCAAACTGGTACCCAGCAGCTTCTGATATTGCTGCTGCTACTCCTCCTCCGTGCATTAGATTTTCATTTGCTGCATTGACAATACAATCAACATCTAAACGAGTAATGCTACCTGCATATATCTGAATTATCAGACCTTCTTTAGTTTTCAATTCTACTTTATGAGATCTCATACTTCGATTTTTACTGACAGACATCTCATTTAAGTTTGTGTCTTGAATTGTTTTTTCAGGCAATGGTGAATTTTGTTTTTCTTCTTTTGTAAAAGTACGCCCTGCTCTTCTGTTTCCTTTACCAAACATCTTTTGTTGAAGTAAACCCTTTGCTTCCAGAAATTCTGTATAACTATCAGATATAATTTCAATATTATTTTCTCTCCATAAAAGATACACACTTGGTTTCATCTGTTCTATTTCTTCTATTGTCTTCTCAACATTGTCCTTTTTAAATTCTTCTGGTATCTGTATGCTATCAGAAGTCATACTTTGTACATTTTTTAAGAGATCTTTTAGTTTATTCTCAATGTCTTTACCATCAGCAACATCCAGCTCATTAACAAAGAGAGAACCATCTTCATACTTCACAATGTCTGATATCTTTTTGAACCAAGTAGATTTGCCTCCAAAGTATGACACTGCCTTATATTCTCTCTCAGACATAGGAATAGCAATTAAAAACCAATAATCAGTTCCTTCTTTGGATTTTCTCTTATTTGTAACTTCTCTTTTTTTCTTTGTCAATTGTAAATTTACTTTTTCAATTCCTTCCAGAGTGCCAGATATTTGAACTGAAGAGTGATTGTCAACAAATTTTTTAACAAAGCATCCTGAATCTTTTATGATATTCTGAACATCATTTCCATATTCCTCTGAATACATTATCATTCCAGTAACAATTTCAAAAACTGAAAAATCAGCCTGAAAATTAGAGCAAAATGTCTATTATGAACTCAACAAGGATATTAAAAGTTATCTAATTATATACGATCCATAAAATGGCAATTCAACAATTACAGCAAATTAAACAACATATCTGTAAGCCAATCCTCACTAGTGATACCCCTTCGCTGAAGTGAATATACAAAATAAGCAATTTCAAAATTTAACATTAAGTTGATATCAAATGTGTTAAAATAAAAAATCCCACAATATGACATGCCTAAACAAAGACTGTGTTAAAATTTCAACCATCTGTGTTGAATACTTGCTGAGAAATCTTTGACAAAATTTTGTTTGAAAATCTAAGCCAAAAATAAACAAAGTCATCATTTACAGTACAGTCAATGCTGATCCCGTATTCAACTGCGCTCCCCCCCCCCCCCCCCGCGTTTAGTTAATCCGTTCCACCATCGCGGTCCTCGCTGCAGCCATGTTTTACCATAGCGGTGTGACCTACCGATTAACGAGGTGATCAGAGAATATTACAGGTACGATATTAGACAATTAGACTGCAACCTAACATTGAGAGTCATTCTTTACTGGCCATACCTGATGTATTGTTTTCATTCAAACAAAACTAGAGGTATTGTGAGCAAGCTCACAATTGATACCCCCCGCTAAGAAAAAAATCATAAGTTAAGCAGTTGGCTATTATAGAAAATAATGGATGCTATATATTTAACCGTCCATTTTCTATTGTAGCAGGAATGGGTTCAATTCACATTATAAATTCCCTATTTGCCCCTATTTTTGTTTATAATAATATTTAGAAGTTTCTAGTTTATATACTTCCTTCCGTTGATACTATAAATAGGTTCATTTCGAAATAGAGATCGATAATAAACCCTCACACGTGTTCGATCATCATAGGAAATATCCAGCTTTTGTTTATACTTTTCTATTGGTTAATATACCGGAAGTAACCTTTTTCGGGTGGTGCTAAATACAGTCAAAGGTCACACCCTTACATTCTATTCACTAGATTTAACGTTTTATTTTTCTATTGTCATGGTTTGCTATATAAAGCCCTGAAATTCGTAGTTTCTTGGGGACTTGTTAAGCATTAATTTGCTGTAAGTTTCTCACTTCTCTAACATGGTTTTTAGATATTTAAAAGGTTGCACCCGTTAGGAAAATAGTTTGATCATTTTGTCGTCGTCAGTTGCTCCTGTTAAATTATTTTTGGCCCTTAAACTAAAAGATAAGTGTTAGGTTTTATTAAAAGGGATTTTTGTATTTACCCTAGGCCTTTCCCCCGGCTAGGTGGGCTAGCGTTCCCATACGCTAGGATGGGAGGTGATTTTTGATGATGGTTTTTGATAGAGATTTTTGATAGGAACTTTAATAGGGACATATTTTTTTATACTCGGCAGGAATTTACAATTGTTATCATTATTTTGTTTTGTTATTTTCTATAAAATCGTGAATAAATATTGTTGTTTGTTGAGGCTGGTGTTTTTCATTGCAGTGTGTTTAAATGTGTCAAAGGTGAAATATACATTTTTGAACTTAAAAATAAGACCAAACAGAATCTCAAATAATAAAGAACCTGGGAAATTAATAAAAACAACATAGGAAACGGTAAACATATTCAGAGTGTGATTCTGACCTAACCCGTCCTATTACACTATCAATAACAACCGTCCTTTTTTTTTAATTGCTTATGCTAATATGAGTACACAAACCAACTTCTGTGTTTTAAATTCCATTTTATTTCAACTTAACTATTAATGCATGAAGACATTTGTATCCTTATGATAACAAACACGACTGGAATAAAACGATAATCCACATGTCAAGCAGCCATTAAATGTTTAGAATTTTTGCTATACTGTGCCCGATTTTTTTTACCGAAAAATTTTTTCCACACAATTTTTTTAACAAGAGGCCCATCGGCCACATCGCTCACTTGAGCAACATTAGACATATTAAGATCAGCTTCATAGATCAGCTTCATGAAGTCATCTCCAAACTATTGGGACAATGAATGAGTAAAATAGATCCTGTATAAAAAGATTTTCAAATTTGCTACAGATATTCTTATGTTGAGCCCCTTTTGTAACTAGATGATTTTATACTTTCATATATCACATATTGAGCATTGCCATTCTCAAACAAGAGGCCCATGGGCCACATCGCTCACCTGAGGAACATCAAAAAAATTGTTTGTGAAAGAATCAGCAATATGTCAAAATGATTGCATATAAGTAAAAATATATATTATAACATATCAGCTTTTTTGAATAATTAAAATGCTTTCCTTTGTAAAATTGGATCCCCAATATGGACCCACCCTACTCCAAAAGATTTTGATTTGAACACATTTGAATCTACATTATCTGAATTTGCTTTCACTAAAGTTAAAGCTTTTCAAGGCAAACGGTTTTTTAGAAAAAGATTTTAAAGATTTTTCCCTATATATTAGGAATTATTTTGAGCTGGAGTGCAGCTTGTTATAGATAATGCAGAAATTAAATATGATGTTTATAGCATTATTGCA
>WFKH01010931.1:37194342-37225993 GCA_016163765.1 Magallana hongkongensis
ATTTTTAAAGATTTACTCTATATATTCCTATGTAAAAATTCAACCCCCCATTGTGGCCCCACCCTACCCCCGTTGGTCATGATTTTCACAACTTTGAATCTACACTACCTGAGGATGCTTCCACACAAGTTTTAGCTTTCCTGGCTGATTAGTTTCTGAGAAGAAGATTTTTAAAGATTTACACTATATATTCCTATGTGAAACTTCGACCCCCCATTGTGGCACCACCCTACCCCTGGGGGTCATGATTTTCACAACTTTGAATCTACACTACCTGAGGATGCTACCACACAAGTTTCAGCTTTCCTGGCTTAATGGTTCTTGAGAAGAAGACTTTTGAAAAATTCTCAAAATTTTTCAATAACTTCTAATTATCTCCCCTTGAAAAAGTGCGTGGTCCTTATTTTTCACAACTTTGAATCCCCTATGCCTAAGGGTGCTTTGTGCCAAGTTTGGTTGAAACTGGCCCTGTAGTTCTTGAGAAGATGTTGAAAATGTGAAAAATTTACGGACAGACAGACAGATGGACAGACGGACAGACGGACGGACAGACGACAGACAAAATGTGATCAGAAAAGCTCACTTGAGTTTTCAGCTCAGGTGAGCTAAAAATGTGATGTCTATGGGGATTTTGTATTGCAGCAAGCCCGGATGATAACATTGAAAAATTGCGCGAGGTATTCCGAGTGACTTCTGAATGAAGAAAAGATGTAAAAATCAGTTTGTGTTCCTGTGAATTTTTCCGAGTGAAAAATGATAATGCGTGAATGCAACTATCTTGGAAATTTTCCCTTTCATCTATTTCAAATGTAACTCTTTTAAAGGTATGTGTATTTTTACTAAAAATTGTCCAAACGTACTGCATAAATATCTTGGGACAGACTCTAGCTACTTGCTTCAGAAGAATTTCTTTTATACATAATCTATAATTAAACACTCTCCACACCTCCACCCCCCCCCCCCCCCCCCCCCCCCACCTCTGCCTCATTATGACCCACAGGGGTTAAAGGAATATTACATTTCATAAAAATTTAAAATATGGCAAAATAGTTTAATTCTAATCTATTTTCACAAATAATAGCCTTTTATTCTTCAGATGAATTATTTAAGTATTGTTTTTTACTTATTTTTTTATGAACTTTATGAATTTAAATCTACCACATATCAGAAAGCTAACGTAAAAGTTTGGTTATTCTGGACTTTTTGGCTCTGAAGAAGATAAAATTTCCTCATTGTATCTTCACTCTTTCTTATTCATCTCCCCTTTTAAGGGGAACTGAACCTTCATTTGAACAAACTTGAAAGCCCTTCCCCCAATAATGTTTTATGCAAAGTTTGGTTGAAATTGACCCAGTGGTTCCGGAGAAGAAGATTTTTAAAACACCTAACCTTATTTTCCCTTTTTCCTAATTATCTCCCCTTTGAAGGGGAACTGGCCCTTCATTTGTAAAACTTGAAAGCCCTTTCCCCAAGGTTGCTTTGTGCTAAGTTTGGTTGAAATCAGCCCAATGGTTCAGAAGAACAAGATTTTTAAATCACCCCATCTTATTTTCAATCTTTCCTAATTATCTTCCTTTTCAAGAGGAACTGGCCCTTCATTTGAACAAACTTAAAAGTCCTTTCCCCAAGGATGCTTTTTGCTAAGTTTAGCTGAAATTGGCCTAGATGTTCTGGAGAGGAAGATGAAAATGTGAAAAATGTACAAAGACAACAAAAATGGCAAAAACAGACAAATTTTTATAAGAAAAGCTTACTTGAGCCTTTGGCTCAGGTGAGCTAAATAAGTTAAAGATCACTGTGACCTTGAAATGAAGATATGAGGATGCTGACATAGTAAAATAACTAATTGTAGCATTCTGGTCCTTGAGAAGAAGATTTTTTAACATTTAACTTTCCTATATATATTCCAATGTTAAACTTTGAACCCATCCTGGAGCCCAAGTATTGGTCCAGGGGTGAGGGTTTTAACAATTCAGAATCTACACATTTGAGGATACATGTACTTGCATAACAATATTACAAATTGTAGCATTGTTGTGCTTGTGAAGAAGATTTTTTAACATTTTCCCTACATATTTCAACATTAAACTTAAAACACCAGGGGTCACAACTTTAACAATTTAGAATCTTTACTATATATACAAGCCTTGATGTAAAAATTGGCATTTATGGTGTGGTTCTTGAGAAGAAGATCTCCCTTTTGAAATAGGTTTTACCCTTTTTTTTTTTAACAAATAAGAATCCCTTTCCATAAGGATGCTTATACTAAGTTTGGTTAAATTTGGTTGGATGGTTCTAGAGTCAAAACGCGAAGAATTGGTGACAGTTGGACAGAAAGACAGTCAACAGGTGATCAGAAAAGCTCACTTGAACCTTTGGTACAGGTAAGCTTAAAGGTTATGGAGGGCTACATTCCTGCTAATACTACCTGTACATCTATAACACAATCAAGAAGCCCTTAGACTACAGATTAGCTAAATCTTATGGTCTGATTTGAAATATTAACTATTTACATGACTGTAAAGCATACATGATACAGTGTTTTTCAAAGAGTTTAATTTACCATGTATAAATCGAATTTTCTCCTTCCTTACATCTCCAGGAGGATTCTTTTGTGTTCTTTCATAGTCTTCCAAGTTATATGTGTGCATAATTCCATCGTCATCTGTGATATCAACCATATTCAAGTATTTCTCCTCTGCCTCAGTCAACTTGATATTGCAAATTTTTGATACAAATTTCCACTTGTAATTGTCTTGGCAAAAGCACCATCTCCCAACTCCCTGGATAACAAAATGTAATTCATACTTGTACAAAATCAGAATTACTGATGTTCAACAGTTATAAATGGGGTTTTTTTTCAGTTAAAGTTGAATCCACATGTAAATGGCTTTCATCACAATGATCACATCAGTGTCATCACATCAGCATTTTTTTCAGCATCAAATGAAACATAATTGAGAGAAAGCATTGTATTAATTCTATCTTTCAATTTTCAAATAAGATGATGAAAGTGCAATGCTGACCTTTTTTTATCAATTATTATGTCATGTCAGCTAGACTTCAGTGTTTAATTGCATAAAGGAAGATTTATTAAATATAATAAATTGATTGAAATCTTGGCACAATTTCCACTTGTATGTGTCCTGTTAGCCAGTTCATGTTTTAAATAGATCAATCATTTGTTTGACTCAATAGTGATGATATATACAACCTTCACAAGTTTCTTGTGAATGTTTATTTTACAACAATAGAAAAATTTGACTAATTATCAATAAAGACATTACTTTTATTGTTGTTCTGGTTCGTGTTTGTAATAACTCATTCTTAATTTGGTTAACCAATGATTTCGTCGATTAGTTAGTGAATTTAAGTTTATTGTTAAGACAGCTTCTTTTAATATATTTGATGAAATAATTTGAGACACAATCATTTATGAATTGATTTATATGAAATGAATTTATTTATTTATTATAGGATTTAAGCCACAAAAGGGAAAGGGGGAGACAGCTCTGCACTTCTGAGATTTTATCTATACCATTTAACCTTTTGATCTCACAATCAATAGGGGTCTTTTTTATAAATATGCAGTCAGCTAGTTTGTATTATATGTCAGTAGACATTTTTTAAACATTATGTACATTAACACTTTATGACCATTTTGGCCACACCCTGCAGTAAGAACCCCTACCCTATACACTATATGACTGTTTTGGTCCAGCCCTAGATTCAAAATCCCAACCTTGGGGGACATAAAATCATTTACAAATTTGGTAGAGGGCTTTATTTTCTTCCTTCATATGCAGTCAGTTTTTATTCAGTATCAGCAAAAGTAAAGAAAACAATGTTTTAACACTGAATGCATTAACACTATATGACAATTTTGGCCAACCCTTAAGTCAGAACCTCTACCTCAGGGGACAGGAAATTTACAATTTACAATAGTCTATCAAATTTGGAATTTAGTTTTTCTTACAGATGTGTGGGAGTAGAGAAGAAAATTTTTAAACATTATATGCATTAACACTATATGGCAATATTGGCCCGCCCTAGGGCCTGAACCTGACCAAGGAGCCATGAATTTCACAATTTTGGTAGAGGGCTTTATAGACATCATAACCATGTATTCAGTTTTTTCCTCACATGTGTGGGAGTAGAGAGGAAGATTTTTAAAAATTTGGCTTGTTTTACATATTTGGCCATGCCTATGACTTCCTGGGGGTGGTAGGGCCATGGATTTTACAATTTAGCTTCCTCTTACCATATAAATGCTTCAAACCAAAAATGGTAACCATTGACCTTGTAGTTTTCAAGAAGAAGTTAAAAATGTAAAATTGTTAACAAACAACGCACAACGGACGAAGACCAATGGCAATAGGTCACCTGAGTAACTAAGGTGACCTAAAACTAACTAAGAGAAAATGTGCCATCTTTTATCATTTTTTACTACATCTTAGAAATATGACAAAATGTTGAAGTCATTATTCTTTTTTGTAAATAGGATAAAAAAAAGTGTAAAACTTGGTACTTTATATACACATGTGTTCAAGATGGTATATGTGTATTTTCTTGAGATTTAAACAACTTTTGCATTATAAGGCATATATTGAAAGAAACTGTACCTTCGTCTTTAATTATTCTCTAAGAAACATAATACCAAACATTTTATATCTGACCTACTTTCGCCACAAATGAAAATATGCCACCATTTTGTATGAGTATTAATTGCATCATACTGTACATTAACTTATCTACACTTTTGTATATTGTAGTGAATAAGCACAAACATGCAGATAAAAAAAACTCCTAACCTGGATGTCAGCTCCAACTTTTCTTTTCAACTGTTCCCATGCATTTTCAACATTGTCTTTGGTCTCACCACGAATACAGCAAATCATATGTTTGGTCTGTGTCTTTTCAACTACCTTCCACTTTTCATCACATTCACCTACAAAATTAATTGATTCTATAAAACAAATAATATTATAAGTTTAAGCTTTATATCAATTCATTTGAATTCATGAGATGTTTTCTAGCTGAATCTATATATAACAATGCATTTTTAAACAAGAGGTCAATAGGCCTTAATGGTCACCTGAGTACCATAGCCCATACACAAACTTGTCAAGGAGTCTTATCTATGCATTTAATAGAGTTTCATTTTGGAGTAGAAAAATTTTAATACATGTATTGTAATGACAACCATCTCCCTGCCTGAAATCTTTCATAGAGGACTCTTAATCCTATAATTTAGTAAAAGACTTAGAGATCCTCATAGAGTGTAGGACCTAAATTTGAAAAGTACGTTGCACACCTTTAATAGGAATATTTTCCCCACAATTCTTAACTTTCAAAATAGGTTTTATGTTTAGATTTCATAAATAAACTAAAACAAGGTGGCTAGTTTAATAGTTATTACTTTACTATTAACAAGTCTACTTGTTTATTTTAAAAAAAAATTTAAACTGTTTTTGTTTAAGGTGGCTCGACACACCAATGCATTATTTGATGAAGCGATGAAGAATCATTTTTGAGAAATGATTATATAAAAATGACCACTACATCGGCTTCCAATTATTTTATATGAACTTTTTTGTATTTTTTGATAGAAACCGGAAACATCGTTTTAGCTGCGAACAGGATATCTTAGAGCTAAAAATTTGGTATCAATTAATGCAAAATACATATTTATAAACACATATCAAAGACGGCCATATAAACTTCATGATAATTTTTTTAAATAATATTTATTGAAATGAAAAACAAGAATTGTAGTAGATATTTTTTTTAATATATGGATAAAAACTGCAAATAAACTGTTACTCGCATTTATCAATTGCTGTACAATCATATTTCAACAAGAAATTAAAACGAAATAGTGAAATTAAAGAAAAATTGGAAAATCTTAAAATCGAACCGATCCCGATTGTAATTAAACTAATCCTGAACGAAATCATATAAAGTTAGAATGTATCACAATTTTGCAAAAAATTCAGGTTGTTCAGCTGTAAAATGGTTTGGTCGTTTACTGACTTTATAATTCATATCAATTGCTCAGAATAAACTGCAGAACTTTTGTAAAATTTCAATTTTAAAATAATTCTGATTGGGATCAGGTTTTTTTCAATCGGGATTGGTTCAAATTTGATAAATAGCAATTTTCCTAAAATTTCGCATTTTCCTTTCTATTTCTTTGTAAAATATCATTGTTTAGTAAGTACTTTCTGTGACTATATGCTATTCTTTTAATTTTATCCATAGATTAAAAAGATATAAAATAATTACAATTTTGATTTTCAGAAATATTTTTTTAATTAAAAAATTAAATACTGGACCAAACAATCTTTGGCATGTATTTATTCATAAATATATTACACATTAATTGACACCAAGTTTTAAGCTCTAAAATACCCTGTTTGTCATCAAAACAGTTTTTCCTATTTCACTGAAAAAATACAAAAAAATTCATATAAAATAACTGAAAGCCGATATTGATCTCTGTTTTGTGGAATCATATTTCAAAAAAGATTCTCTATCGATCCATCAAATAAAATTTTGGTGTGTAGAGGAACCTTAAAATGAAAAAAATACTTGCATAACTCTTTTGATCATTGTTACAACAAATACATACACTCTTTTGATCATAGTTACAACAAATACATACCCTCCCTCACCTCCCAGCTTAACCTGTGCCTTACATGCAGGTGACATATAAATAGTGCCCGTTTGTGAGGGTAAGAGTTAAAATTGACACCCCGAGAAAACCATTGTCAACCGATGCGAAGTGGAGGTCGACAATGGTTTTTGAGGGGTGTCAATTTCAACTGTTACCCTCCCAAACAGGCACTATTTATTTTATTATACTGAATGTCGATCTTGATTTTAAAGAAAACTTTACTGCTTTTATATAGGAATGATGTGAATTCTATGGTGAACCATACGCTCATAATTTACGTGCATGTAACAATTCGTTGTTACCCGTTTCTAAGTGTGTTGCTAGCGCTGAGGGTATATAATAGAAGGATTATTAACTGTGTCTAAACCAATCAGATTTCAATACATGTATTTAATATGAAAGTATAATAAAAAATATTATTATATTACACAGTGTTAAAGATGACAGCTTAATGTTTTTTTCTAAATATGCAGTTAGTTTCCATTCTGTGTCAGTAGATGTTTTTTAAACATTTTATATACATGAACACTATATGACCATTTTGGCCACACCTTGCATTAAGAACCCCTACCCTAGGCCTATACACTATTTGAGTGTTTTGGCCCCTCCCTAGATTCAAATCCCTGAATTGGGAGACATGAAATTTTAATTTTGATAGATGCCTTTATTTTCTTTCTTTATATGCTGTCAGTTTTAATTCAGTATCAGAAGAAGTAAAGAAGATAATTTTTTTTTAAACTTTGAATGCATTAACACTATATGACTTTTTGTCCCCTCCCTACAGTCAGAAACCCTACCTCCGGGGAATTGAAATTTATAATTTTGGTAGAGGGCTTCCTGGTCTACTAAATTATGAATTCAGTTTTCCTCACAGGTCTGTGGGAGTAGAGAAGAAAATTTTTAAACATTATATGCATTAACACTATACATCCATTTTGGCCCCACCCTAGAGTCAAAACCCATATTCAAAGTGACATGAAAGAACTAGGTACAGTAAACACCAAAAACGCCCCTATCCCCAAATTGGAAAATATTGTACCAAAAGGTAGACATAACTATGTCATTCAATAAAATAGAATGGTTTTGATAATGAGACCATTATTTTTATGTGTGCCACTGCTCCAACGTAAGGTCCTTTCAATAACGTTTCAATGACGTCGTTTGAACCAGTGCAACGTCATTGGTGATTTTTTCAAAGAATTATATACATGTATAACTTAATAATTGTAATCCATGCTGCATTCCTTTTAAAACTAAGCTAAAGACCAAATGAGGTAAAATAGTTGCATTTATATCATTTACTCATGTTTATATATATATTCAAAGTAAATAAAAGTCTTAACATTTCGTATTTTTCTTAAAAGATCAATGAGGAAACCAATTCTAATTCAACAAACAAACGACTGTTTAATTAACACTACATCAATAAGTAACAAAAATCAAATCAACCAAATCATGGATTTACATTTAAAGTTGAATTAGAAAATTAAGTTTAATTGATGAAAAAGTATTTTCTTTCATAAATCTGTTCATGCAGGTGCATATTGTACACATTACATATACCGCACAAGCTACATGTAAG
Organism: Magallana hongkongensis; assembly: GCA_016163765.1. Lineage (NCBI taxonomy): Eukaryota > Metazoa > Mollusca > Bivalvia > Ostreida > Ostreidae > Magallana > Magallana hongkongensis. The sequence continues at coordinate 37,202,601 of WFKH01010931.1, forward strand.
TCTGCTAGCTACTCTTCCTGTCCCTGATTATCCAGAGCATCTTCATCTTCGGAGCTGTCATTGGCTCGAGCTGCATCATCCACATCCTCTGTCCAATCCCGAATGCCAAGAGACTCATCTCCTGCATTATTATGATGTCTGGCAAAAGCCAAGTACCAAATAATGCAGGATATGTGCCCACACATTCCAACGACTTGTGCTCCATTCTTACAAGTACAGTACCAGGACAAGATAGTTTCACAGTACTTAATTCACAGTGAGTACTTTTTGGTGTGTGGCAGCTTTGAATTTTAGCACAAACAATATTGGAAACTTCATTGCTCACAAGAATTTCAAACATTCCATCATCTGTGAGGTGCTCTGCTGCATAAGACTTTGCCATTTTTAACTGATAAACTCCGATGGTGAGCTCTCTAATATCTTCTTCAGCAAGTCTGGGGAAATCCTCTATAATGTTGCTATCGGCATCAATGGAAGTCCATTTCATGGATCTTTTATCCAGCCCTACAGAATTCAAATGTTTTGATCCTCAAAACGCATATACATATTGCATATAGTATATACATGTATTATATATAAGTATTTACAAGTGTAAAAAAAAAATTGAACATATATTATTTTTTCAACATACCATTTTCAAGAACAAACTGTTGGAGTTTGTTTGTTTTCATGACAAACATTGTCATTTTAGAAGCGATTGCAATATTATCATCAAATGTTTCTGAGATGATCGGAGGCCGGTACTTGTTGCAAAGACTACAAACAATCCTAACATAGTCTCCGATATATGGAATCTGACTGTTGGAAGCATTTTGCCAAGATATTTCCTTGTTTTCACTCTACCATTAACAGATTTAACAACCCATCTGACCTATAATAAACAAACACTATTTAAGCATTTCATCATACATGTTAACCTCCAGTGGTGAAAAAGAGGTAGATTAAGAACCAAAAAGCAGTAGCATTGCGTATTTTTCAAAGCACAGATTTTTACGTACTACATATGATATGTAGTAAGGGTTTCTGATTAGTAATTAACGATATCAACTAAAATATAAAAGATTTTTGAAATTTAGTAATATCAAAACATGCAATAAAAAAGTTTGCATGCATTTACCATCAAATTGATTAAGCTAGTTTTATTTGAGGAAAAAATATTTGAGTGCAGAGACTTTAACAATTGCCTTTGTTTAGTAAAAATAAGTTAAGTTGCCAAAATTTAACATATAAGAGAAGTAAGAACAAGTAGGAAATCGCATATTCTTTTTTGATATCAAAAACGATGTTTACATGCTTATTACAATCATGCAGTGTTGTAATAAACTACAAGTCAAGTTTACTGTTATGGCCAAGTTAAAAGATATTCAGTCATCGTTAAAGCCATGTGTGGAATTGCAAAGCTTCTTTTTCCTTGGTGAGGATAATATCGACATGTTCTTGTAACTAATATAATCACGGGAAGTCGCTTCTTTCATCATTCAATGTAAAACTTATTATTCACCCCTCTTAAAAAAGCGTTTGTGTGCCTCCAATTCAAAGTCACGCGCTAATTTCAAACCCGATGAGATTTTTTTGGGACCACAATAACTTCCAAAATGGCTATCTATCAAAACAAGGAATGTAATTTGAAGAAAAGCGGTAGATTTTCTAATAAAAGCGGTAGGCGGAGACAGAGCTAAAAAGCGATAGACTTCCGCGTAAATCGGTAGAGTTAACATGTATAATTTCATACTTTTTTTTCTGTGAAATAAAAGTTTTTGCTCATACCAGTATCAACTTTCAACATACCCATTATGTAAGTATTGTGTATAATATTAATAGTGATAGTAAAAGAATAAAACATTAAGACTAATCATTCATATACATTATCATACTAGCACAATTATAATTTTAGAAAGACAAGACATTTACTTTTGTAAGGAGCCTGCAGTAGTTTGCCTCCTCTGCTGACAGTCGTTTTTGGCCTTTTGGGATAAACGCAGGCATCTCCATTCAAATACCAAGGTCGTTTAAACAGACTCTGAATCACAGAATCCTCTATCTACTACAAATATATCGTCCTTCTTGATCCATCTCTGTATTTCCTTGGTGTTGAAAAGAATGGAATGGTTCAGAATAGAGGAGTCGTATAACCTGTCGTTGAAACAATTATCATAGGCTTCAAAAGAGGCCGGCGCTTTTGCATACTGAAGGAACGTCTGGAGAAGGTGTAGTTTCCACTTTTTTGGATATATATATAAGTTCTGTCCAGCACCATATTGCAGGAGCAGTTGTTATGTCCAAAAGAAGTTGTTGTGCAAGTGGCCTTGTATGTGTCCTGATAATCTCTTCTCCGGTGATGTGGGGAAATCCAATGTTCCTTGTGACAAAGTCTGCCATAAGAGCCTCCCTTGCAGATTGTACAGCCCTGCAAATCTGCAAAATATCACATGGCAAAGTGAACTGCCTATTTTAGCAGTAGATAGGCAGTTCTTAGGCAGTTTTCAAATTATTTGGCAGTTTTAAAGCAGTTCCAAGCAGTAAGATTTTAGTGGCAGTTCATAACTGCTTTAGGTAAAAGTGTAAGCAGTTATTCTAAGCAGTTTTCTTAGCAGTCTTTGCAGTATAAGCAGTTATACTTAATACACACCTCACAGGGGACTTGCATCATTCTAGAATTCATTTCCAACCAGTTACCAATCTGGGTCACTGGCCACCAGGCCACATAAACTGACCACTCAGAATCAAGATAAGAGATAACAGGAAGTTGGTTTGCAAATTTTGAATGTATCAGTGGGATGAAGGACAGTTAAGAGTGCATGTGATATTCACGACAGAAAATGTTGTGTCTGGGCAAACTCAAGTAAATTAATGGAATTTAATTATGCTCTAAGGATATTACACATTGCTTTTAAGGTAAAATATTTCAAATAAACTCTCATTGAACAGTTTTACTGGCCTGCATGGTCATAGATCACTTAAGGGTTTACCTCGGTATCCCCACACAGCAATAGAGTCATCCATTGCAAATTCAAAGAGGTACAGATGAATAAAGTATGTTAGATACATAGTCAAATATGAATGGGTTAAATTTGTGCAGTTTATGGTGTTTACAGCAGATCTATTGACCTATTAATGAAAAAGTTATTAAAAACGATTATAACAACAATGGATACGGCATTTGCTCCATGTGTTACAAGTAAATTTACCATCAATATTGTCAACAAGTCAAGAGAGAGCAATATTTTATGGTTTGAGACATGCCATAGTATAGATCTGTCCTGATCCTGTGTAAGGTGTTACTTACTCAGGCATTATGTAATTGCATATATATTGAAATATCAGATGCACGTAAACAGTTTGCCAAACAGTTCAAAGTCAAGGAAAATAACTGCTAATGAACTGCTTTTGAAACTGCTAATGAACTGCTTAAGAACTGCTTATGAACTGCTTAAGAACTGCTTATGAACTGCCTATGAACTGCTTGAGAACTGCTTATGATCTGGTAAGGTTAAGAAAACTGTTTATTTTTACTTTGTGAGTATGAAATTGAAAGCAGTTCAGTTGGCTTAAACAAGAAGGGTTAGGAAACTGTCTAAATGATGCAAACTGTTAAGGTTAAGGAACTGCTTGATAACTGCCTTCCACTTTGCCATGGGATTTCTTAATTAATACAAATCAAATTTTTATTATTTGTATACTCAGTATTGTGTGAACAGATCACCACTTGCAAAGATAACTTTATTGAAATATTTACCTGAAATTTTGTCATATTAAAGATTGTTTCGAGCATTTGGTTGTCCATTCCACAGCGTAGTTTTGTCAGAAGAATGGCTAAGCAGGTACGAATTGACCTTGTCTTTGTAGGCCTAATGTTGTTCACATGAGTGAGAACATCATCAAACTGCTCCCTAGTGAGTCCGGTTAAGTTGAGGTAGTCAGAGTCACTCAAACATGTTGGATCATCAAAGTCAAGTCGTGTACCCTCCATTTTAAAGGGAAAGGAAAGTCAAAATCATGTTTTATTTATATTAATAAAGTGGTTTAAATTATCGCAAGTGGTCATGCGGTATTGAAAATAAACTACATAATAAAGCTTTGATGGACGGTTGAAGCTAGAGAAATCGTATTTACTAAGGGCTGACATAACGTAGAACTCTTTTGATCAAAAACCAAAAAACTTAATTATTTTGATGTCACACCATCTATTCCGGTTTGGTTTCCATATACAATGTACAGAGTGCTCTGAATAAAACGCTGGTTCATGCCTTTCTGTTACTCAAGTAAAACTGAACAAAATTGATAATGTATGTCAATCTAAAGAATATATACACATATGTATAAATATGTGCATTTTTAATAAATAATTGATAGTTGTTAATCTGCTATCATTCAAAGTTGAAAATGATCGAGTAAATTTTTATTCAAAGTCAAGTTCTTCGCTAACTAAATAAGTATGTTATAAATTGTAATCGGGATGTATAAAATACATTCTCTAAATCGGAATTACCATGTGAAATAACGACGGCACACATTTTCTACAATACTTGGCATCTGTTGACAATTTCGACAACTACACAGATATTTCTCTGACAGACCGACAATATCCTCTGCTTTGAGATTTCAATGAACATGCTCCGTTTGACAAGGGTTTCAATTAGAGAAAAGTCAAGGGTGAGAGAACAGCCTCAAATCGCTATTTTTTTAAATTTTCAGAACTTGTCATTTAGAGCGAATATCATGATATGCTAATACTGGTGCTATGTTGATAAAACAAATGGTATAGATGGTGTGACATCATAGACTTAAGTTCAATGGCAGCTCCCATAGCGGCGGGAAATTCAAATTAAGCGATCGATTTTCTTGATTTATTCATTGTTCCGGGATTTTTAATGAAAATAAATACGATTTACAATTGTAGTAGATGATCATTAATTGATTTATTGCATAACATATTTTTAATTTCCTTCCTCTTTAAGGACTTCCTCTCTGGTCTGCTGTAGAAGATCAAGTATTGATGTTCTGTTCAGATGAAAAGAACTTTTGGAAGCTTTTACTTTTTCCAAGGCATCTTTTGAAAGAATTCCATCTTCAATGACTTGGACAGTATCTTGACCCAAATTGGACAAATAATTCACTTTGAATATAGGCACTAAATCTAGCATATGTTGAAGCAACAATTGACTCCGGTCCACTCACTGAGGCTTCTTACAAACAAAACAGTATGAGTGACTGGTACTTGTGCTCGGAATGGCTAGTGTCACTGACGGTGGACTTCTGTCTGGATACTGAGGTCTTGGTACCTTCACAGGCGGATTATAAACATCTGAGGCAGATCTTTGACTTTGTGCTATTGTGTTTTTAGTTCGCTTCTTCTTGTAGCAAAGATGGGAGCATTTATTACAAATCACTGTCGATGCAGAGATATCAAATATTGCAAAATATTATTGTAAGATCCTTCTTGTTTCATCATTAACTTTTCTCCTCTCCTTTTGATTATGATGTTTTTTGCACAGTACACAACTATAATGTTTGGATTCATTCATTCTGAAATAATTCAGCATGAGAGAAATCAATACATGTTTATTCAAGTAAAATAAAATGTGCAACTCCTTCCCATTCTTTCAAATTTGGCGCATATCAGGGAAATTCTCTCTTTCTCTCTCTCTTTCATTTTCTTTAAAGAGACAGCTAGTACAGCTGAAAACACTTGTGGGAATAACTTCAGATTTACCCATTGTATTGTTAGGAAATAAGAAAAAAGGTTGATTGTGACAGTTGAAGTACATCAAAATCCCTCTCACATACCTAATTAATGTAATTATGAGCTTCCGGAAATTTAAGGGTCACACAAACCTAATAATCTTATATCGTTTATTTGTACAGGGTGAATTTTGATTGACAGTAATTTACGCGTGGTGAAAACTACAAGATCTTCGCCCGCCTACGATCATCATGGTATATGAGGTAAAGGGACTCAGAGTCTAAACGGAACACATCATCACTTTCTCGATAATTTATTAATGGTTTACCAATTTCAGTTCATTTTAAAATGAACAGACATAAATATGTCAAATAACCCCCCAAGGGGCCTCATGAATTTAGGTTGTAGCAACTCCTATGATAAACACGCAAAATACATGCTTACAAAATAATAATTGTGGTTATAATTTTAAAAACTTTGCGTAATAGTATAGAAGCCTGAACCCCGTAACCAGGTCTAGGCATATTAGGATAGATTTTATCCTCCAAAATTGGAGGATAGATGCTTGCGCCCCTGGTGGATTTTTTCAAATGAAGGGCAATTAACTCTGTTTATACAAAGGGAGTTAACTATGACATAGAATATAATTATCAGACAATGAAAAAATCACCTAATTTAGCTGCATTAATTATAATTTTTGATGATATTTAATAAATATTTAAGTCTGAATAATTGCACAGTCAGCTGATTTTAAAGAAAAAAATATTTTTTTCAGACAAAGACTCTCACATTTTTTTAAACATTCAGTATAATTGATATTTATAAATGGTATCATTTTGATGATTAAAATTTGACAATGTATTTTTGCATTGAGGGATTAGTTTTTCATAATAATAAATAACTTGTGTATTAATTTAGGAAATAAGAATAACAGAGTTCCTAAGGTATGCACACATTTAAGTTATACATGTAGTCCAAGCAGATCTAGATAATTATCGTTTATGCATGTCTAAATGTGAATTAATTATGTTTGAAAGAAAAATAAACATCACCATTTTGTGATTTTTATGAAATGAAACAGTTGAAAATAGTCTTAGTCTTTTGTAAAACTAAGCACAGGAAGTACAAACTTTAAAAGCATATTGTGAAAATACTACACATAGAATTTCAAATCGCCGCATACAATCAATAGTTTATTTCCTTAACTTTAATTTCCATGTGGTCTCGTGCTTGCATTTTTTCATTAAAGATATGCACGAAGCCTTTGAAATGTACCCCTGCCATCCTCCAAAAATGGAGGATAATTTCACCCACAATGCAATGCAACTTTCCATCTTGAAATTGAGCTATCCTCCAAAAACGGAGGTTGCCAAGACCTGGTAATGCGTTGCGATGTAAATATGTATGGGTTATTTGTAATTATTAATTTTAATGAAATAATTAGATTTATTTCATGAAGAAATTTGTAATTTTCTGAAAGTTTAACATTTATGAGTGGTACAAAAATACTGAACTCGATCGGAAAATTTTTTCAAGTCGGTTTTTTAAAAAGATGCACCGTACTGTCTCTTTAAAATAATTTTTAATAATAGTATATGAGGCAGTCAGTGTAGATTATCTACTGCTCTCTTTCTCTCTCTCTTCTCTCTCCTCTCTCATTATACGGTTCAGCAGACTGTCACATGCTTCTTATTTTTTATTAAATTTATATACGGACTATAATAGTTATATACTCATAGATTTCTTTGTATAAAATTCCCATTTAATATTTAATACACAGCATCATAAATCACAAAACTATCAATCGGTTGTCTAGTGCTGACAATTAATTATTTTCTGAAAGCTGCACATATTTTGCCTGCAAAAGAGTTGATACAAAACTTATCTTTGCTAAAAAATATTCTAAATATCGATATCTTAGTTTAAATTACTAGGATGTATTCAAGTACTGCGAAAATGCTAATCAAAACAGCTTTAATCTATTCATGTTTGCTATAGTTGCGGTATTATTATATTATCAAGACTTGCATATAAGTGTTGTATAAATCATTATGTACATGTTTAACTATTGACAAAAAATGACACGAAAACTTGTGAAAAATACTGAATATATGTATCTTACCTGGACAAGATTTCTTCCTCGATACATAATTACTTGTTCAATAAAACTGCATCTCATGGTACACCCCGACTGAATCCGCCACAAAAACTCGTCACAAAACCGGAAATTGAACTACCAGCGCAGGCCTCCAACAAAACAAAGATATGTTTATTTAAATCAAGTTTTGTTTTACTCGAGGCCTGCGCTCTGTATTTTATTTGAAGTTTTATGCTCAAATTTATCAGGAAAAGATGAATTTCCGGTAAATAGGGTGCATAAAGGTAAAGTTTGCATTGCTTAGCAATGGTTCGCAAGGTAATTTATAGGGATGAAAAGTTTGCACTTAACTTCTATATTGTTATTAGGTTAGTGTTTTCTTCTTGTAAGCAACATGAAAATTGTCCGAATTTTTAGGCCTGTGTACTTTAACAACTGTATCTAGTTCTTTACAGTTTTAGAAGAAGTCTTCCTGGTTTACATAATTATTCAGTCAATTTTTCTTACAGATGTGCGAGAGTAGAGAAAAAGATTTTTAAACATTATATGCATTAACACTATATGTCCATATTGCCCCCCCCCCCCCCCCTCCCAGCCTGAACCCCTGACCCAGGGGCCATGAATTTCACAATTTAGGAAGAGGAGTTTGTGGACATCATAACCATGCAAAGAGTAAAGAGGATACATTTTCACTATATGGCTAAATTGGGCCCGCCCTAGGGCCTAAACCCCTGCCCCAGCTGTCATGAATTTCACAATTTAGGTACAGGAGTCCGTGGACATCATAACCTTGCATTCAGTTTTATTCAAATATATATATATGGGAGTAGAGAAGATTTTCTAAGATTTAATACATTTTTATTATATGGCCATATTGGCCCAACTCTAGAGCCTGGAACCCTGACCTAGGGGCCATGAATTTCACAATTTTGGTAGAAGTCTTCACGGACATCATAACCATGCATTCAATTTTTTCCTCATCTGTGTGGGAGGAGGAGATTTTTGAAAACTTGGCTTTTTTTGCCTGCCTGTGGCCCCCTGGGGGTGGTAGAGCCATGAATTTCACAATTTAGATTCCTCTTAACATAGAGATGTTTCAAACCAAAATTAGTAACAAATGGCCTTGTAGTTTTCAAGAAGAAGTTAAAAATGTAAAATTGTTAACGCACAACGAACGACGACAGATGAAGACTAATTGCAATAGGTCACCTGAGTGACCTTAATACATGTAACAATATCGGACATGTCATTTACTGATTTCATTTTATGTGCTAAACAAGAGAAAAGCTGTCAATGTGACAGCAAACCAGTTTTTCTTTTGTGTGAACAGTAACCATAATCCATGTGTCAACACTAAATTGATAACACTACCTATCCAGAGAAATGGGGTACTCTATATGCAATTTTATTTCCAAAAAATAACTTCAACAGCTGGTATTGTTTTCAAAAATAATTAGAAATCAAAATCCTAGCAATATGCACACTTCTGATATATGTACAATTGATCTGCAAAACAACAACTTCCTATCTTGAAAACTGTAGAAGGAGTTATCTGTACAATAGGGGAACCCTATATGCAATATTTTGCCAAAAAATGACTAAGCTCAACAGCTGGTATTTTTTTCTTAAATTATCAGAAATCAAAGTTCTAAGTTCAACAGGTGATATTTTTTCATGAATAATCAATCAAAGTAATATATACACCTCTGATACATGTACAATTGATCTGCAAAACAACAACTTCCTATCTTGAAAACTGTAAGAGGAGTTATCTGTACAATAAGGGGTCCTTTTTTTAACAGCCGCCCGCCCTCCATTTTCACCATTTCAATAACTGGATTTTTCCTTTGGAAAACCCAGTTAATAAAATAAGTTTCGAGGAAATTTGAATGATTTTGGCAATAAAATAATTGCTTACCATGAACATTTTTAGAAATGAAATTAAATAAAGTATAGTGTGTAAAGGGCTCTCCAAGAATCCACATGTCAATCTATACTTAAAATTTTTTTATCGCCATAATATATACCAGTGTATGTTTTGTAAGGGATCACATATTGAAAAAGACATACTCTTGAAAATAACTTATGTGACACTAACAACTGGCATTTAAAAGTTTGTGTCTTACATTGCACTTTGCAAGGGGAAAAAATAAAGGGGTTGGGTTTTTTTTCTTTTCCTACAACATGAAATGAATCTTTTCTAGATTAACACCACTAGTAGAATCATTCTAATTATGAGTGTGGGATGGCGAAATTCCACCAAAGGGACAAGATTCACAATTTATTAGAGGCTTTGCCAAATATTTCAACTTATCCCTGATCAGATATTTTTTAGACAATTAAGTAGTGACTATTTATTGAATTCAATTTGAACATCTTATTTTTATCAGCATGAATTTTAGAGCTGGTACTTAAATTTATTTAATCTAATTTTAAGTTTTGAATATGAATTATAAATGTTAATTAATATATTTTAATTGCTTCAAAGAAATATTGCTGATAATTAACTTTAAAATAGGAAAATATAACCCTTTACCACTTTTCAATAAATTTGTGATCCATTTCATCATAAAAAAACTCGACTCAGCTTCTGCTGACTTTCTCTGTTGGCTTTTCTCAACCTTTTCAATCTCTTCCCTGCATGCAAGAATTTGCAATTTCCTCAGATAACGAACTTTACTGGATTTTGTAATTCTTGATGCTGCTGTAGTAATGTTGTCACAAAATGCATTCATCACTGTCTCAAAGCCTTTGGATGCATCAATATCTAAATTTCAACAAAATTATTGTGAGATGATAGACTATTTCATATTCAATGTAACTGACTCTTTAAGGAACACATTGTTTTACATCAATAATTATCAATTTCCTTTACTTATCAAATTAAAATATCTGAAAAAAAACTTCATTTAAAACTTTCTTCCAAAGAACTGCATCAAGTTAATATATATAATATCTAAGATTTATTGTTGTCTCCTTCAACATTGTAATAATTAAAGGAAGATATTACCACTAAACAATACTGGAGGCCCATATGGGTCACACTGCTCACCAGAGTAACAGTTCGTCCATGAGTAATTACATCACTGTTACATTATTTTTTTTTTTTTATAAAACTCTGAAAGAGCAAGTAGGGGAGTGGTACAAAACTGAAAAAGAATTGAACTTCCCCTACTATGCACATTCACCTATAAGTAGGTCTATTGTACATTATTTTTTAGCTGAAAGTGCTTAGAAGCTATTTATGTCACACTTGAACTGTCAATACCAAAATACATGGTATTATTTTCAGACAAAATAAAGTCAATGTTTTTTAATATATAAAGTTTGTTCCAAAAGTAATATGTTTCACGGTGCTACTGTTGGAGTGAGAGCGGCAAGAATTAATTATACATATATTTTGCATCATATTAGCAACTTCGTGATCTTTTGACAATTATCAACTAACATCAAAGAATTTTTGTGTGTGTGAGAGAGAGAGAGAGAGAGAGAGAGAGAGAGAGAGAGAGAGCTTCCCCCAAGAATCGTTCTTTACTTTTGCAGAGAATTGATCAGTCTGTAAAATGTAATTTGTGTTTAATTTGATCAAATGTGTAAATGATAAATATTATTTTTCTTTTTCTTCGTTTTTATTTGACTTTTTTTCCGGTTCATAAATTTCGGAGTTTTTTTTTTTAATTTTTTTATTTTTGCAAGCCAAAAACATAGTTACGTTGTATCCATGCCTCTGGACCTATTTTGTAGGTGTGTAATTTCCCATTTATCAATTTAATGATTTGACAATATGCAATATCTACATAGATTTTTTAACTGTGTATTTTTTCTCTTTATTCTTTTTTATTTCGATCAAAATGACATTTTTTTCAATTTCCTCCCTACTTACTGTACATGCATGCAAAATTTACTTAAAATCGGATTGATATGACAGTAAAGTATGACTCTTGCTTGTACATATATATATATATATAATATTGCTATCAAAATAAAAAAAAACAAAATTAAAAACAATTCATCTGAGGCAGGTCTTGCAGTTTATACTGAAATAGCTAGTACACACATTACAGATGTTTGATCTACCTCTAAACTCATTGTGGGAAATCTAGCGCGAGATCACTGTGATGTCATGTGTTCAAATCTATATTCATTTGTTTACATATCTCGACTCAATACGAAGGAATGGAAGCATGTAAAAAATCTTTTGGGTCTCACCAAAGCTTGTGAGCTACTCAAAACGTGTCTTTAAAACCTTAAGTCACTATTAATTACAAGTTAAATGTTAGCCATTTTTGGCATACCACCATGGGAGAAAACCATTAGCAAGCATTATGGGATATAGACAAAAAAATATTCTTGATGAATCTGTAGGTTTAGCTCGTTCTTTTTCCCACGCGCACTGGTTCTTAGAGCTCGCTTCACTCGCTGCCGCTGCGTGCTGGCGAGCTGCGCTTGCTATTAAAAAAACACTAAGTTCTTTCCCTCTTAACTTGATTGTTTTCTACAAATTATAAGGACAATCAATTCTGATTTTTAATGTATTTTTTTTGACCCATGGACAACTTGATAAAAGCCCAAAATGTCTAAGATACAATTTAACAAGAGAAAAGCTGTCAATGTGACAGCAAACCGGGATTTCTTCTGTATGAACAGTATCCATAATCCATTTGTCAACCCTGAATTGAGGAACACTACCTATACAGAGATATGGGGTACTCTATACAAATATCTGTTTTAATGTAAAGTTTCACTGAAATAGACCTTGAAATAAATTTTTTTCTCTAAATAATTTTTTTTTCTTGGAGCTTAATCACTTTAACAGAAATACTATAGACTTGAATAGTCAAGTTTGTTGACATTGCACAAAGTTGCAAATGCTTGTTAGTTTGAATATTAATTGACTGAAATGAGGAACAGCTGTTAAAGTTTTATAAAACAAATCTAATGATTCAAAGTTAAAATAATTAATTAAGGGTGTTTACTGGTGGTAAAATAAGTCTTGGGAGCATTATTTCGGTAAGCTCTTGTGTATGCCTAATAGAAACCCATAGCGTTCTGTTTTCATCATGTCCTCAGGATTAACTCCTTGAGAGCTAACGTGATTTGCAGTTTTATTAAAAATACAGGTGTTTTTCTTCATTCAAATCATTGATTAAGGAAGTAGTCTTCTCGTTATAATTTATTTATTTAATTATGCAATATTGTACAGGTTGTTTTTAAAATGTCATGCCTTGGGCAGAAAAGATCACAATTTGCTCATCATTACAGTAATCATAATTTGCAGAGAAAAGATATATATACCATTTGTACTTACTTCTGATATCAATTCTGGTTGAGGTTATTTTCATGGACTCTAACATAGTGAAACATTGTTCAATCATCAGTTTCATTTCTTGACCAAGTTTATAAGTTCCTGTGTAGCATCCTTTTTCTTTGCACCAGGTCAGATCAACTAAATATAACAGAAGAGGTAATAAGGGTCCATTAACATAATCCGGTAAAATAATTTACTCCCCAATCCACAGATAAATTACTCTGGATACACAATAACTGTAAATCAATGATGTCAAATCCTTGACAATGCTTGTTAACTCTTAAATATATCCAAAAATTTACAAAGATTTAGGATGCAAGTTTTTTGCAAGTGAGGCCCTATAAGACTCTCAGCATGTCAACCCAAGTTTAACTGTAGAGCTACAGATCTGCACCTTATGAAATCAATACTTTCATGTTTTCATGTCATAGGCGAGTTCCATGTGAACAAGAGGCCCATGGGCCACATCGCTCACCTAAGGAACAATAGGTATGATGAAATCAGCTTAAAGGAGTCATAATACAAACTATCTGGACAATGTAGTATAATACATGTAGATCCTGTATAAATGAAAATCCATTTTCCCCCCTGGATATTTTTATTTTTATTATCATTAGTCCCTTTTGTAACAGGATGATTTTATAGTCATAACACATGTTGAGCATTGCAGTTCTCAAAAAGATCCTAAACAATTGTTTATGTATGGGATATAAACCTACATCAAACTCTGAACCCCTTGTGAGGCCCAAGAATCATCAAGGGGCCAAAGTCTAAACAATTTTAAAGAATCACCTGGCTGATTAGTTTCTGAGAAGATTTTTAAAGATTTACTCTATATATTCCTATGTAGAAATTCAACCCCCAATTGTGGCCCCACCCTACCCCCCGGGGTCATGATTTTCACAACTTTGAATCTACACTACCTGAGGAAGCTTCCATACAAGTTTCAGCTTTCCTGGCTGATTAGTTTTTGAGAAGAAGATTTTTAAAGATATACTCTATATATTCCTATGTAAATATTGGACCCCCCATTGTGGCCCCACCCTACCCCCGGGGGTCATGATTTACACAACTTTGAATCTACACTACCTGAGGATGCTTCCACACAAGTTTCAGCTTTCCTGGCTAATTAGTTTCTGAGAAGAAGATTTTTTAAAGATTTACTCTATATATTCCTATGTAGAAATTCGACCCCCATTGTGGCCCCACCCTACCCCCGGGGGTCATGATTTTCACAACTTTGAGTATACCCTACCTGGGGATGCTTCCACACAAGTTTCAGCTTTCCTGGCTAATTAGTTTCTGAGAAGAAGATTTTTAAAGATTTACTCTATATATTTATACGTAAAAATTCAACCCCCCATTGTGGCCCCACCCTACCCCCGGGGGTCATGATTTTCACAATTTTGAATCTACACTACCTGAGGATGCTTCCACACAAGTTTCAGCTTTCCTGGCCAAATGGTTCTTGAGAAGAAGATTTTTGAAAATTTCTCAATTTTTTAAAATAAATTCTAATTATCTCCCCTTTGAAAAGAGCGTGATCCTTAATTTTCACAACTTTGAATCCCCTTTGCCTAATGGTACTTTGTGCCAAGTTTGGTTAAAATTGGCCCAGTAGTTTTTGAGGAGATGTCAAAAATGTGAAAAGTTTACGGACAGACAGACGGACAGACGGACGGACGGACAGACGGACAGACGGACGACAGACAAAATGTGATCAGAAAAGCTCACTTGAGCTTTCAGCTCAGGTGAGCTAAAAAACTGCATTTGTTATAATTGTAAGTGAACTTGAAATCTTACAAAAATGGAGTTAATTCAACATACAGGAAACCCAGGGTCTGTTTTTTAGTTTTTGCTCTGATGTTAGACTGTACAGACTGCTTGCTGTATCAAAATAAATGTAACATCACATATACCTGGGCCACTTGCACCCTCTTCTCTTTGTCCATGTCTTGAACTACTGTGACTCGAAGTAAACTCAATGACTGCATCTACAGGTTCATTTATTTCTTGAGACATCAGCTGGATCAAAAGGCCACTCTTACTAATCCTGTTCTCTAAAAACTGGATTGTGGGATTCAAGATGAAATCTACAAAATTTGTGTTAATGACTATACAAATCTCAATTGCTTTTTAAATCATCAATTCAATTTGATAACATCCAAATTACTGCAAGAAATCGGCATTTAAATATAAAGTGTTCTAGTTCAACAACATCAATATAACAACTTAAACACTATTCTTTGTCCTTGCTATATGTTGGTAAATCAATAATTCTTCATTCTTACATTCTCAAGCTATATATACACAATAAAACAAGCTCATCAATTTTCTTAAATCTATTCTATCCATTGGTAAATCAATGATTATTCATTTCTACATTCTTAGCTTCCACATCTAATAATGCATAATATCATAAATGATATGACATTGTATCAAAATATGATATTGAATCAAATGATGTGATTATGTATCATTTAATAATATAATAGTAATGATATGCTAATGTATCATGTAATATGATACAATATTGTTTTATGTAATATAAGACAATATTGTACCATGTAATATAATATTGTATCATACATGTGGTATCATATATATATATTACTCATATTTCTTTTAAATTCCAGTGGCATAACTCTGTCAAAAATCATCGGACTGAACCAAGTTCAAACTTGACCTGTATTTTCTAATAAATTAACCTTTTATGAAATATTAACTTTACACATGCATCACTTCAAAAGATTTAAATATAAATCATAAGTATCCATCAGTGCTTAAATATTACGGAATGAAAGCAATTTGTTGATATTTTCTACATAAAAATGGCACTGAAAAAGGGCCCATTCTCCATAGTACAAGTGCACTTGTTCTTTAATATCTTAACCAATCAGATTCAAGCTTCAATAAACAGGTCTTACAATAGTTTGATATCTTAGTTATCTCTTAAAGGAGCATGGTCACGATTTTGGTCAAATTCTATTTTTCTATTTGCATTATACACCATGCTTTAGGAATGCATTTCTAATGACCATATGAAAATTTAAAAGTCAGCCATAGAGCTATAAGCAAGATACAGGGCTCACAATTTTTTGTCATGTAAACAAGGCTCGTGCCCTGATTTTGTTTACAAAGGCTCAATATACCAGTAAAAATCTTTTTCAAGCTGATTTGTATATCTTCCTATTCATTTTAAGCATAAATAAACAGTTCTTAATGTTTAACACATTCATTTTAGGTCTAATACTGAAAATTTTACTTCAACATTCAAAATGTAAACAAAAACTTTGTTTACATAACAAAGAAGTGTAATTTAGCTCTGTAACTCACTTGTAACTCAACGAAAGACCCTCAAGTTTTGGTTGCCTATTAAAAATGCCTTACTGAAGCACTGTAAACATTAAAGTCGGTAAAATAATTTTTTACCCAAATCGTGACCATGCCCCTTTAAACTCTAATGCTCAGTAATCTATTATACCAGGTATGTTAAGGTCAGACGACACGTTCCTCAATTTTATATAACTTTTTCCAGGAATTTGTTACTGATTTAATACTACTTTGACAAGCTTTCTTGCAAAAAATTAGGATACCTTACCAGGCATTTCTGCAAAATACTAGAGTATGCAATTTCCTATATAATCTCCTTGAAAATACACTTGAATTGCTGATATAAAAATTAATATATTTATATATACAGCCGGGGCCGGGGTTTGAACTCAAGACTTTTGGAACGTACATTCCTAGCAATGAGCGGCCACCTTTGCTTTGTGTCAAATTTTATCTTTAAATCATTTCCATTCATGCAAGACAAGTCACATATAAAAATTAAGCATTTTTTAAACAATGACCTTGAACTTGCGCAAATGACCTTGGGTCAAGGTTATGACAAACCATCAGGTCATAAGCAATCTTTGTGTGAAGTAAGAACTTCCAATGTCTCTCCATAAGAAAAATATGGACCGGACACGAAATATGAATTTTTTCTGCAAGTGTCCTTGACTTTGCCTAAATGACATTGGGTCAAGGTGATGACACACCCTCAGGTCATAAGCAATCTTTGTGTAAAGTAAGAACTTCCATTGTCTCTTCATAAGAAAAATATGGACCGGACACGAATTTTTCACTTTTCTGCCAGTGACCTTGACCTTGCCCAAAAGACCTTGAACCAAGGTCATGACACACCCTCAGGTCAAAAGCAATCTTTGTGTGAAGTAAGAACTTCCAATGTCTTTCCATAAAAAAGATACAGACTGGACACGAAATATGCTCTTTTTATGCCAGTGACCTCGACCTTGCCCAAATGACCTTGGGTCAAGGTCATGACATACCCTCAGGTCATAAGCAATCTTTGTGTGAAGTAGGATCTTCCAATGTCTCTCCATAAGAAAGATATGGACCGGACACGAAATATGCACTTTTTCTGCCAGTGACCTTGACCTTGCTCAAATGACCTTTGGTCAAGGTCATGACACACCCTCAGGTCATAAGCAATCTTTGTGTGAAGCAAGAACTTCTAATGTCTCTCCATAAGAAAGATATGGACCAGACACGAATTTTGCACAGACAGACGGACAGACGGATAGACAAGGTGATTCCTATATACCCCCCCCAAACTTCGTTTGTGGGGGGTATAATTAGTATCATTTTACTGTAAAATTGAGGGTGGGTGTCCAGATGTTAAACAATGGATGCATTGTCTATATTACAAGAAAAAGACATAACAACAATATTGATTTAGATCCAACCAAGTGGTACTGCTTTCAAAAGGAACAAAATGGTACCAATATGTTTACACATTCAATACGTTGAATATGTTGGCTATGTTCAAGAGAAATTGTATTTTACAAAATCAAACAAATCATCCTGAAACGAATGTATACCAAAAATTAGTTGTCTCTTTTAGTAAGGGACTTTACATTTGAGGGTCAATCAAAAACTACAAAGACTTTTTCCATAGCTATGTTATTTAACGTCATATTATTACTAAATTCAGTAGACATAATTTAGCAATTGTTTTAAACAATTTGAAATAAAAAAATTCATATATTCCGTTATTTCTAAGAATTATTTAGAATCTAATCCTGCAAAAATGAGGTCACGGCACACGGTCAAACTTTGTGTTGTGTCAAGGATAAATCATATTATGTTGAAAGTAATATCTCCATAATGTGCTTAAACCAACTAATATTGAAACCTGAAATCAATAATTGTCATGTTATTCTACAGTAACCAAATAATGACAGGATGTATGGATTTGTTGAACAGATATCAGTAACAAAAGACATACAGTTCTCGTTAAAATTGGCTTAAAACATTGATGTCGCCGAACGTCACAGCGGAACAAAAAGTATAAACAGTATGGATCAAACTCCGGAAAAAAACGATAAAAACTGTGAAAATGCTCAATGGTGGAAAAAGTAAAAAATTATTTGCACATTTGTGTTTAACTCTAACACATTTTGTGGGGTTGTGGTAAATATATTTTGAACATCAAACAATAGAAAGAGCGTAGAATACATGTAGTCCGAAATATCTGACGTTTTCCTGGCTTTTTTAACGATTTTGATATTTTACATGCCAGGAAAACGTCAGATCCGGCGCCATTACGAAAACTGGAAATTCACCGCCTCCAACTGGAAGCGGCATTCTAGGCTGGATTTTAAAGAGATATGCATTTAAACTCAATAATACAGCTTAAAATATAATTTTACTGCACATTTTGATAATCACTCTGATAAACAATAGTGTTGTTGACCTATTTTCTCGCGAGATTTCAAAAATACATGAAATCAAAACAAATCTCAACAGTTCTATAGAATGTGTTCAACAGCTTGTTTATGGGATGTAAGGACACATAAAAGCGATATTAGTGAGCAGTAAAATCGTCGTTTTATTAATTAGTTGTGAGTGAAACATTTGATTCAACTCCTAAATATTTAAAATCGAGCCGAGAATGCCGCTTCCAGTTGGAGGTGGCGAATTTCCAGTTTTTTTTCGTAATGGCGCCGGTTATGACGTTTTCCAGGCATGTTAAAAAATCGTTAAAAAAGCCAGGAAAACCTCAGATATTTCGGACTAGTGTGACTGTATCTGTAAATATTTGATCATAAAATAAATAAGGTCATCTTACATTCAGGGATTTCCTTACTGTTAACGAAGAGACGTGGTAAAAAATAAGAAAACTTCAATTAACTAACTTATGATTTTCGAACAAATGTGAACAAATTAGATGTCAAGTGAAATATTGCCAATTTAAATTGCATGGTAAAAAGCACAAAAGACTCGGGGTGATATAAAGATTGGATATTTCTTTTATCGATAACTGTGCAAGCGTCATCTTGATGTTATGTTTTCAACGTTACCGTGCGCCATGGTGACAAAACATGTTGATTTTAAAATCGGGTAACAAAAATAACTTTTCATCAATTGGAATGAAACTTCGTATATCAAAAGAATAAGTGTTGGTGCACAGAATAATCTGTTAGGTATGACTTTACTGAAAAATATATGATAGATATCCACAATGTCTTCGTATTTTTTTATTGACCCTCGTATAACACTGTATTTTTGTATTATGTCACATTTATGACACAGTTGTGACGGAAAACCTACTCATTAATTTTGCCTTGAAAATGCACTCACTGTGTAATGCGCATTATTGTCTAATACCTGTATACAATGACTTCATTATAGGTTTTTACATAGCTGAATTATGTAAATTGATTATTCACTGTATAAATAATTTCTCACCTTTAACAATTTGATCTGAATCATGCACATCCTGAAAAGTCTAAAGAAGAAAAGAAATTTTTAAGTTTAACAGCAAATTTTTTCATTCAATGAAACAACATTTCAAATAAATACTGTTAACAGATTCTGAGCAATAATCATTAAATCATTATCAAAATCAAAATGATGATCTTCAAATAGAGCTTAAGGTCACTGCAGGTCTGAAGCCCCCAGTCTGAAAAAATTCAAATGGACGACTCGGGAGCTACAGTTTCTTACATATTAAAAAGTTGCAATTCATGGTGCACAAAAATTTGCCCTCATTTTGGACTGAATCAGATGTACCTTATTTCTACATGAGTACAGCATGTGGAAATACTTTATATAAAGTACCATTAAATTTTTCAGGCAATTTAATACTAATGTTGTTGCTTTACTTGCCTCGGACTCTCTCTTAAATAGGCTGACTAACCTCGGAAATTGAAGTAAATTGTTAAATTCACTTCCTATAGAGGGTCACCTGAATTTTAAATGGAAACAAACTACATTGCTTATGGGGCTGGTGATGGTGACTAAAAGAATATTAGAGGCAAGCGAAGTGGCAATAACTGTTGTAAATTGTCTGAAGAATTTAATGATACTAAATATTTCCACAGAATTTGCTTAAAAATGAGGTAAATCAGTCCAAAAATAGCAGTTTTGCATGCCGTAAATTGAGTTGGTTTTTTTTTGCAAATAAGAAACTGTATTGCTCCAAGCCATCGTCTATGCAAACATTTTCAGACTGGGAGCTACACTGACCTGCAGCTACGCCTAAGGCTACCAGGTATTATTAGTTGGGGTGCAGAGTTGAATGACTTGGATCCTAAGAAATATGCAAACAAGAGGCCAATGGGCCACATTGTTCACCTGAGCAACAATAGCCATAAAAAATCAGTTTTATGAAGTCATATACAAAATATCTGGACAATGTACAAGAATAGATCCTGTATAAAAAGATTTTCAATTTTTTCATCTGATATTCTCTTGTTAAATATTAAGCCCCTTTTGTAACAGGACAATATCCTAGTTATATCACATATTGAGCATTTCAGTTCTCAAGAAGATCTTATTAATATATAAACCTACATCAAACTTTCAACCCCTTGTGGGGCCTAAGAATTGTCCAGGGGCCACAGTCTAAACAATTAAGAAACAACAATATGTCAAAATGTCAAGATAAGTAATACCATACATCATAACATTTAAGCTGTTGAAAATAATTTTAAAATATTTCCTACGTAAAATTGGACCCCAAAATGTGGCCCCACCCTACCCCGGCAGATTATGATTTTGACAAACTTAAATCTAAACTATATGACATTGCTTTTACTAAAGTTACAGCTTAATTGGTTGATTGGTTTTGGAGAAGATTTTTAAAGATTTTTCTCTTTATTCCTCTGTAAACATTTGACACCCTGTTTTGGCCTTGCCCTACCCCTAGGGATCATGATTTGAACAAACTTAAATCTACACCACCAGAGGATGTTTCCTCACAAGTTAAAGCTTTTCTGAACAAATGGTTTTTGAGAAGAAATTTTTTCAATTTTTCTCTTTATATAGCTTTTTAATTATTTGACCCCCCCTATTGTGGCTTTACCCTAACCCCTGGGATCATGATTAGAACAAATTTGATCAACACCACCTGCTTCCACACAAGTTTCAGCTTTTCTGGCCAAATGGTTCATGAGAAAAAGATTTTTGAAAAATACAACAAACTTCAATAATTCCTAATTATCTCCCCTTGAAAGAGGGCATTGCTTTTTATTTCTCCTTTACCCAATGATGCTTTGTGCCCAGTTTGGTTGAAATTAGCCCAGTGGTTCTGGAGAAGATTTTAGTTCAAAATGTAAAAAGTTTACAGACGGTCAGTCAGATCGACACTGACGCCGAACAAAATGTGGTCAGAGAAGCTCACTTGAGCTTTCAGCTCAGGTGAGCTAAACAGGGTTCAAAACAATGCCAAGGAAATTTAAGGCTAACTGGTAAAGCATGGAAGTTTTAGCTATCATGTTCAGTACAATTAATTACAAAACTCAAGAAGTTTCTCTCTATTAACCTTAAATTCAAATTTGGAGAGCACTCTTTGTTTTGCCTTGGACTAAAATGTCCCAAGACCACACCAATATAATTTCTTTTTCGTCAGACATCCAATGAAAAAGGTACGAGTGGGCGAGCAATTAAATTATAACATTATTTTTTTTTATTGCAGACAAAATTTTTAGGCAGTACATAAATAAATTTGTGCAGACGGTTATAATTTTTCTACTCATGTCCGATTTATAAATTAAAACTATCTAAAATATGAAAAACAGAGTGGAAATAGAACAGAAAATAGGGCAGAATTTACTGGATGCGGGAAATCGATAATAATATTATTTGTACAGTTTTATTATAATGTGAGCTCGCTGGGTCAGATGAACAAGAAATTAAATTGGAAAGGCCCAATGTCATTTGATAACATGTGCATGATGTGTCATGTGATTGCCATTTATATCATTATATTAAAAAAATAGCAAATAACAGACGGCAACATGGCATCTGTAGCAACTTTTTTCATAGTGTGGGTCCTTGACAAAATAGAACCTTTATTAGGTTTGTTACCAACTATATACAGAAATATGCTGGATTGTTAAAGTACATAAAAGCTTTGCCTCACCTTCTATGGACTTAAACAACCCCACCCTATCCCCGGGGATCATGATTTGAACAAACTTGAATCTACACTATCTGAGGATGCTTCCACACAAGTTTCAGCTTTCCTGGCTAATTAGCTTCTGAGAAGATTTTTGAAAAATACCAACAAATTTTCAATGATTTTAATCATCTCCCCTTGAAAAAGGGCATGCATGGCCCTTTATTTTAGCAAATTTGAATTCCCTTTACCTAAGGATGCTTTGTGCAAAGTTTGGTTGAAATCCGCCCTGCGGTTCTGGAGAAGAAGTAAAAAATGTAAAAAGTTTACAGACAGACAGATGGACGCCGGACAAAAAGTAATCAGAAAAGATCACTTGAGCTTTCACTTGGGTGAGCTAAAAACACAAATGATCGAAATATATCTCTAAAGAACAGATGCAACACAACTATATTTCAAATTGGTAGTGGTCATGTTTTGTAGTCACATTGCATAAGCAGATTTGAAGTTTAAAGGCCATCCAACCATTTCAATATTACAATGGTATACTTGTGCAAAACTTCACAATATAATGTATGAATGTAATCTTGAAGATATTCCACATCTTTGTACAAAATAATTTTTACTTCTGAATGCACATATTTTTTGTCTGAAGGAATTTACTGTCAGCCTTACCATTGCTACAATAACAAGAGGCCCATGGGGCCACATCGCTAGCCTGAGCAACAGTGGCTTTATATGGGTGTTCAAAGGATATTGTGCCATATGGCCCCTTGGTAGAATAACAAAAAAAGAATACCATAAAGTATCCAAATTTTACACTTATTTTCATACACTTAATCTTTGACATTGTACCTTTATGAATTACTATTTTTACCAAAAACAAGATCCTATG
>WFKH01010931.1:37258741-37269455 GCA_016163765.1 Magallana hongkongensis
AGTCTAGCCCCCACCCCACAACTTTCAATTTGCTTCTAATGCCACTGTTCTGCATACTGGCCTGAACATATCATATGTACCTGGTAAATGTACATATTATTCTACTACAGTTATTGCCGAGATCAAACAGATGCCGCGGACATTATTCTCCAATATACCACGAACGTCATCAGTAAATTATCAGATCAGAAATACCTATTTGTCTCGCACTGATCATGAAAGTACAGCTTCAAACCGCAAAAAGTTTTAAAACCATGTCAATTTCACGTGTTAGTTCCAGTCAAAATGATGTGTATTGCCTCAAATGTTAATTTTTAAGAGATCAATGCGGCTGTTCCTAGGACCTCCCTAGCACATTTTCACTGCGTGTTTTTACATAAAATATATAACGTGTAGTAGTAATAATCGTATTAAATTGCCCTTAAAATATTAGGAATACGATTCAAAGATATTTTATAAAAAAGTGAAGAGTATTAAAAATCCAAAGAAAAATTCTGTCGTCTGCATGTGATTCCTTTGATCGATACACATGTAAACAAAACCGTTGGGGTTACAAGGAACAGCCGTCAAAATGACCTAGATCGTCTCTCTATAGAAAAAACGATCTGTAGAAATACTGGGCTTTTAGTAGAATAGAAATAAAGTTTTTGTTATCGTGAATGTTGCAGGATAACCTCCTCGGTCTCGAAATGTTGTTTGAAATATAAAAGCCTCGGCTAACGCCTCGGCTTTTATATTTCAAAACAACATTTCTCGACCTCGGAGGTTATTCTGCAACATTCACGAAAACTCATACTTTATTTCTTAAATATACATGTTGTACATATGTTAAGCTTGATAATGAGTACCTGTGAAATGAAAACATTAGTGATTTCTGATTCTCAGCCATGCATGCTGATAACTCTTAAATATACAGAAATCATTTCTTGGCTTTCATGTCCGAAAACGTGTAATAATCTTGAACTCTTTATATTAAATACTCTACAGCTGGTAAACACTAATGATTTTGGCACAGCGGTATCACAGCTAGTGCATGAACAATAATGTCCGATTTAACTGTGAAGAAACTGAAGTTTAACCCTCCAATCCAGTAATAACTTTTTTAAATAGATGTACGCTTTTGAAAATTATTTTCCAATATATTGCTAGAAAAATGTAAGATTCATGGATTCATACAATAAGGCCATCCGTAAAAGGAATTGCCACCTGGAGGTTTCTAGACTCAAGGGGGAGTGAGGGATTTTTATTTTTTTTCAGACTTGAATTTTAACTAATTAAAAATTGGTTAAAAATAAAAATTTCCATATGATAGAAAGTTCTTTATTTTTTGCTAATAAAATTTTATCAGCAGGGGCATTTCAATGAGGTGGGAGGCAATTCCAAACAAACAATTTTATTTTGGCCTAGTTTAATTTCTTTTAATTGATTTAAATTTATAATCAATACATGAAGAGAATAAAACAACTTTGGAATGATAACATTTTTTTTTGTGCTGAAAATCTGAGAAGCTAATTAAAGTAAAATCATAAAATCAACATTGTATGTGTTGCTTCTAATGCCACTGTTCTGCATACTGTACATCAATATAAAATCTAAAATCAAATCAGTAATGAAAACACTGATAAATATATTGTATACATAAACTGGGTTGGGTTTTTTGTTATGGATGCCCTTTCTCTAGCATAGATTCAAACAACTACTGGTACATTTAAGAAAAAAGGTAATACTATCATTTTTGGATGTATATGGGGATAAATTCGAGGGTTGTCCCAAAATAGTGTAGACAGAACACATAACTTAAAATCTGTTCCATGCAATTTCATTACACTTCTAGATCTATGTTTTCTTCAATGACCCTTTGGCAAACAATACTGAAAAATTAAAATCTGTACTTTATTTCTTGAGAAAATGAATAATTAGTAACAACACGTTTGGCCAGGCCGCACAATGTGCGACGTCGAAAATGTCCAGTCTTTACGTTGTTGCTGAACCCTCCATGTCGTTTACGATAACATTTACGTTTTATTTCCGAAAATGTCTTGGAAAAAATATTTTCTTTGAACATGTACCCCGAGGGCACATTCAATATAAATTTCTAGTTTTGGTTTATAAAATTTTTTCTAAGTACAAACGATCTGCCGACTCCAAACTTGCCCTGTATTACTTGTTGTCTAACGTCCATCTTAGGCCACATAAAATTAATTTTTAGATTCTCATCCCCGCCCGCCCCTCTGAAAATGGCCCGCCCCGATGCATTTTATTTTGTTTTGAAAAAAAAAATTGTGTGGAAAAAAAATTTCGGAAAAAAAGTCAGGCTCGGTTTACAAAAAATTCAAAATATTTTAATGGCTGCCTAAACATTTGGATTATCGTTTGGATTCCAGTCATGTTTGTTATCATAAGGATACAAATGTCTTCATGCATTAACAGTTTAGTAGAAATAAAATGGAATTAAAAGATTATAACTGGGGTTGTGTATTCATATTAGCATTAACAACTTAAAAGAATAGAGCAGTTGTTATTTATAGAACACGAACAGTGAAAAAGGTGTTTTTATAAAAATAAAAAATAATAAATAAAATCCGCCCACCCGCCCCATATTTTTTGCAAATCAGGATGAGAATCTAAATATTAATTTTATATGGCCTAACCGAAATGTGTCGTTCAGCATTTTGATGTCCATTTCGATTGACCAGGTTTCTTTTTTCACTTATTGTCATCATACTCGTCCAAATATTTTAAATGTTGTTAGACTACTAATTCACAAAATGCATTTCTAAGCGATTTTGTTAATTTTATTTTCTTCAAAAGCCGCTTAGAATTTGTTTCAAGGTCTTTACAAAATTTTGTCAGTTACCACTGTGCCACCTTAAACGCTGACATCGTCATGTTATTACGAGTTAACACTTAAACTTGACACAAAACGCCCTATAAGGTGACATAAAATTAATTTTTAGATTCTCATCCCCGCCCGCCCCTCTTAAAATGGCCCGCCCCGATGTATTTTATTTTGAAAAAAAAATTGTGTGGAAAAAAATTTCGGGTTTGATTCCAGTCATGTTTGTTATCATAAGCATACAAATGTCTTCATGCATTTACAGTTAAGTTGAAATTAAATGGAATTAATAGATTACAAATGGGTTTGTGTACTCATATTAGCATTAACAATTTAAACGAATAGAGCAGTTGTTATTTCTAGAACAGAAATGGTGAAAAAGATGTTTTAAAAAAAAATAAAAAATAATAAATAAAATCTGCCCACCCGCCCCATATTTCTTGCAAATCAGGATGAGAATCTAAATATTTATTTTTTGTGGCCTAAAATCTTTTAAAGTTTTGTTATAGCCAAAACATTTCCTTGGTAAATAATTCTTTCAATTATCCCAATTTTAATAGGTAATGTCTCCTTATTCCAAACATTCGGGTAATTGTCAAAAACTAAATGCCTGTTTCACATGCCCTTGCTAACCATGGTCCACCTTATCAAACATTTTGTAATTTTCCTGAATATTCTTAATCCACCATTGAAATGGCAATATTCTAATTAGTTTTTGGAGGTTTGAAAACAAACATCATATTTTTTTTAGAAAACTAAAAGTTGTTTATTGATGCATACGTAAGCACTTAAATTTTAACATGATTAACTGATTGGTGAACTTTCATTCACGAAAATGAAGAGGATCAGGCAATCGGAATATGGCAGGATTGAATATTGATTTCATAAAAACAACAAAATTCAGCAAATTATAGCTGGTCAACAATCAGTGATATGAGAATGACCATCCTTTTTCAGAGATTTCAATCCCTATTGGGATTACAAAATAAAATTCAGTACATGCATCCAATACCGGTATTCAAAATTTAACAGTATCGGCATATACTAGCTGGTAAACAGTCTAAAACAGATTATCCTGCAGTAGGAAAGGAGGAATGAGCATACAAATACCTTGAAAACATATGGCTGGTCTGGGAATCAATCCCGGGACCCCTACAACTCTAGTCAGGAGCTTTACCACTGAGCTACCCAGGCCAATATCCTTGGTCAATCTAGCCCCAACTACTACAATCCTAAATGGATGGTTGACTATTTACATGTTTGAACTCGATCATCCCTTAATTCCTAAATTTTAGGCTAAAAAGCTCATTTGGTAAATTACGTAACTTTAAGATATGAAGGTACGAAATCAAGACCTCCATTATAAGGGCACCTTTGAAAATGTGTTCGTGTACCTCTATCAACTCAATGTTTAACTATGGGTAAATGCATGTAGGTATAGGGACTACGTACCCCAAGTACCCCTAAGGGAAACTAAAAAATTGTTCAAAGCTTTGCAAAAATTAAAAAGCAAATAGATTTGCAAACAACTCAATAAAAAATCGCTATATGTTGATGCTTATATATCCTACTGTAATAGTGTTGGTTGGTGTGGTTTTCTTGTTATAGTGATAACGGGTGTTGCTAAAATGCGGAACGGAAAACAGAACGGAAAGCGGAACGGAAAATCTTATTTAATGTTATTTACTTGATAAATTTGTTAATCATGCTAAAAACGATATACTTTTATACTTTATGTAATTTTTAATTTTATTTATTCAGAAAATATATGATTTCCTCAAAATTAAAAGTACATGCATTGACCACTATACTCTGTCCCAAGATATCCTCTATTCACATTTTGCTGAATAACTCGATATTTATATATACCTCAGGGTTCAAGCGATGTTCATTCAGAAGTATGAAAAATTTTCAAGATTTCTTCTTTAAAACGTCCTCTCTTGCTTATCAGGTTTCAATACACGGCCAAAAATAAAGGCGTCTACGGGGTTTTGCATTGCAACAAACTTGGATGATAATGTTAAAATTTGTGCAAGGTCTTCTGAGTGACTTCCGAATAGAGAAAAGATGTCAACATTTCCTATTATAAATCTCTGTAAGAAATCTATTTTCGATCCTGTGAATTTTTCAGATTAAAAAATGATATGTCAATGAAGTTTTCTTGGATATTTCACGTTTTATCTATTTCAATTGCACTTCTTCTACAGGTATGTGTATTTTTTTTATAATTGTCCAAATGTGCTGCATAAATATTTTGGGATCGACAGACTATAGTCCCAATTTATAATCGGAAAATCAAACCAGACAACGTCTAGAGCTCTTTATTCGGATCATGTGTATGTAGCTGCATGAATAAACAACTGCCAAGTAAGGCACACGTAAACAAAAGTACATTACTAAAAATACTAGTTTCACTTAGTATTTTAAAACAGTATAAGATTTAGATAACAAACGCCGATATTAGAGGAAAGAAACAAAACATAACACGACATCCACACCGTTTTTGGTCCAATTAAATGATGCTATTTTTGGTAAAATGATATTTACAATAGCGGGACACTGGTTTGCAAATAGATAATGCAGCAAGACTTAGTAAAGATGATTATGAATGTCGTCAGTCGTACGGTTTTTTTTTTTTTTATCTCAATGATACTGTATCGTCTATATGACTTAAGATTGTATAGAACACTGAAACTTCAACTTTGTAAGTATAAACATCATATTTGAAATAAAATAATATTCATAAAACGCATGAAACTCTTTCACTAACTGCATTACGCTTTAAGGCCAGCAATACCATATAAGAAAAATAAGTCAAAGGTTAAAGCTAATTTACTCTTAATATTTCACAATTTGTGTACATTTTATTTTTTTTCCGTTTCGTACTCAACTAAGGCAAATTGAATGCAATGCTATATTTGATAGACATTCATAAGAATATCAATAAGACAACCACGAGTTAATAATCATTTGTTAGATATGAATAAATGATACAAAGTAAATCGTTTCTGGCCAGTCTATACCCTTTTAAAGCAATAAACTTGATATTGTATTTTCCGTTTTCCGTTCCGTTCCGCCTTCCGTTCCGTTTTCCGTTCCGCGTTTTAGCAACACCCTAGTGATAACGCGATGACGTTCATCACCGAAACTAAAACCGAAACTTGGATAATAAAACAGTGTCCCCTTTGAGAAAAATCATATATATGTAATCTGGTAATGTAAGATGCATATCAACTGATCAAAATAATATTCCACTTACAATTTTGTGACATGCTTTTGATCAGTTACATGTACTAAAACAGAAAGTAGGCATTTCAATTGAAATGAACACGAAACATGTTTTAGTAATCAGTGTCATTGCCACCTCATAGGCTAATATTCAAAGAAACATTTGAAACTTATACCTTCTTACATACAGCCATTGCATATGTCATTATGGAATGTCCGTGCAGTACTTTCCGTCTGTATTGTAATCTTCTTCTTAGAAAGATGTAAAACGAAAGTCACTATTCTATTGGACAAATTAAGGTTGGTGTAAAACTAGTATTGCTTCCGCTACTTTCAAAAGTACATAATAATAAAAATTTTAACGGGTTGGAATTTTCAAATTTTACAATATTCGAAAAAAAAACCTTTCCAAAACATTTTGACATTAAAATGTTTTGGAAAGGTAAAAATTATAAAAGCTCCAGCGGGATTTGAATTCATGACTTATCCAGATTCGTTACGTTCTAAACCATTTACTTATATAGGTGCTTAATGTTAAATGCATATCGCTATTAAAGTAATATTTTTTATCAGCCGGGCTCTGCTGAAAGCAGAGTCCTGGCTGTAGGCAGGCAAATCGCCAAAAGTAAACAAATCAAAGTACTGAAAGTACTGTTATCGCAAACCTCACTTCGGTGTACCAACTGATGCGTTGAGTGACGACACTATTGGGATCGCTAGTTGCAATTATAAAACAAACATTTCCATTGGTCGTTTTAGCACCAGCCCACTCTTACCTGCTAACGTGGTATTGATAATTTATGCACCAACTGCCAGATGTGTCGTTCAACTCTGTATCTGAACTGCAAAAACTAAATCACTGCAATAATTGACTAAGAGTTCTCACAATAATCGCTTCTTCTTTTTTTGTGTAAACAATTGTCAAAAACACGCTGTTTAAACAGGTTCAATCCCCAATTCATTTTTCAGTATACTTCATCGATAAATTCAAATCATTTTAACTGTTTAACGCATCAATTTAAGATGAGGCAGTATTTATTTTGTTGTAGCTTATTCCAAAGAATTCACAACAGATATTGACAATAAATATTACATATATTGCATTTTATTGAACTTCGACCGATTAATATGACACACTTAGAACTACAAGTGTGCATGTGTTTTCAAACATACACAAAATTTGAAATTTACGGCATGTAAACGTGTTCAATTTTGGACTGATCTGTGATCAACGTTATTTTGTAGCTCACTTAGTCTGTAGAAACATTCCTTTTATTATTTTGGACTGATCTGTGATCAACGTTATTTTGTAGCTCACTTAGTCTGTAGAAACATTCATTTTATTGTATGTTCCTCGATATTCATCAGACACTATACTAATGATGTTGACACTGACTTTCTCTCAAACACGCTAATCGACCTCGGATTGTAAAATTCACGTGCAGATCGAGTCGCCATTTTACAGTTTTCCATGTATAGATACAATCCACACTTCTTCATTTTGCGGAGCTGGTGACGATGTTTCAAAGATTTTCAGTACAGATTTATTGTAAACAAAAAAATGAAGACATATGCTGTAAAACGATTTCACGGCGTGTCAACCCGAATTTTCCCGTGGATCTACATTTTGCAACAAGTTTTTTGTGAGGAAAAACTGTTCAACTCATGCGATTTTCCATATATATATACAGTATATGGTACATTATGAACGGTAGCGTAAAATTTATTTGTTCACTAAACAGTTTCTGGCGATTTTTTCACAATGAACTGAATAACATTATTCGATAAGCGAAGTACAATCTGTGACTGATAATCTATATGCGCCGATCCCTGCTTTTAGGGAACTTTTCTTTTTCTTTTTTCTTTTCATTAATATTATTTACACATGTACGTGAACATCGCCCCGTTTGTTATCAAATAACTCTGTATGTAATTTTTAACTTGCTAGTACAACTTTATGAGAAGTTTTCTTTCTCCGACATATCTTTCCACGTGTTAGCATCATGTTCTCAACATGCATTTGATAAATGGGCGGGTCTATATAAATGCGCCAATCAGAATCTTTATTGCGAATCGCAATTGAAATACACACCGATTTGAAAGTGTCATCACTCAACGCAATGCTACATCTCGGTCGTAGCGGATACTTACATGTAAGATTTGCGATAAACGGTTGCGTCGTTTGAATGTGGCATATTACATGTATGATAATTATTGTCGTCGAAAACCAGCGGCCAGTATCGCATACATGTACTAATACTTAACGCTTACATGCAAAACTGGTCGTGAGTTTCCTACGTGGATAATTATGTGGAAATCGTAGGTGTAATCTTAATCCACACTTTACAAAAGCTATAATATGTCTCTTGGCCGTCATCTTTGGGGGAAAACCCATAGATTTATCACAGTAGCCTTTGTAGTATAGAAGTTTGTATCTATATTTTGTATTTATATGTTTGTATCTATATCATTTGACATTAAAAACCCGTTTTCAGTGTGTATTTTGTTTGCCCCAGAATGCCTCATTCAATATGTGGGTTGCCACCACATATTGAATGAATAAATCAAAATCAAAGCAATTTAGTCACAGTACGCCCAAATATTTGATTGTATAAAGAAGGGAAATTTGGTTTTTTACCTTTTGCATGACCTTTGGGTTAACCCCGCAAAGGGGAACAACTTTTGAAAAGTCTGGATTGGACTTTTGTGCTTTAAAGATATTGTAGATTTCTCAAAGTAACGAGAACAAATAAAGCTTTGGTATGATAAAATACTTATCAGGCTTTTACTAACTATTTGGGCATACATGTAGTATGTTTATTGTCCCTCTCGACAGCATTTTCCATCAATTTCTTCACGGGGAAAAAGTTGCAGTCTCGTGAGCCAACACACTTGCTTTTGTCCTCATAGCAGTTAATACATGAAGGTGAATAGAAAACGGCATGTGTTTACAAGAACCAGTTTGATAAAACTGGTAAATGCTTTTGGAATGAACGTCATCACGAAACAGCAGAAAATCAATATTTTATCTTCGACTTTAGTGGTTTATTTCCATTTGTTCCAGTTCTGGATGCACAGGCTCAAATCATGGCATGAACAAGCAAATTGACTTCATTCACCTGTTACCCATATAGTAATTTTACATAATCTGTCAACTGCGCCTCTTTCAGTTATTAGTTTCCTCTTCTACCTTTTATTTGTTAAAAAATTATTTTTATAATTTCTTAATTTTCCAAATTTTTTAAATATATTTTCTCTCTTTCTTTAGTAGTGTAGGGGCGCTTTCCATTAACGTTGCCTCGCCGGCGACGTAATCAGGAAATGGTGACGTAAATGGAACGATTGGCAACGTCACAATAGTTTAACAAGGACGATTGCAGCATAAAACTGATACATATCTTGTTTGGTCCAGATATAATAGCTATTTACAGTAAATATGTAGTTCAATGTAATAGGACAAATCGAAGTTGAAGAAATATTCGTTTTGCAGAATATGAAACTCTCGACACCATATTGTTTCCTAATCGGCAATGGTAAAATGCATTGCCACAATCGCTCGCCGGCGACGCGCGTTCCAGCAATCGGCGACAAAGGCAACACCGGCAAATTCGGCGATGCCAGTTAAATGGAAAGCACCCTTAGTTGTAGTGCTAGATTTTGTTTTCTTTGTTTTTACCCATGTAATTTATTTCTTTTGTCCTGAAGAAGGGACTGGTTGTCTCGAAAATTTGACAATATCAATTGTTCGTGTCGTTAGCCATTTTTGGTGCTTTATGTTATTACTTATTAGGTTTGTTACTGACTGTTTACAGAAAGAAGGTGTTGCAGTTCCTATGCTAAATTTCCCTAAAGGAGTTGCAGATAAAATGGAAAAATCAAAGTTACAGAATTCGATGTAAATCTTTTTTTTCATGCAACGTTGAACATAAAGCAGTGTAGAATTTTATTTGGAAAGGTTGTACTAACTCATTTAAGACCATGAAATAAATTTGAAAATGGTTACACTGACAAATGTGGCAGAATTCACGTTATATAAAAGGTGAATCCTCATCATTGTGAAAAACTGCCTCCTTGAAACAAAATTAATTTAATCTTAACGTTTAGAGTAAGACAATTTCTCGAAAACTGCCATTTCCGATTTTTGTTTCAAAGAGGCATATTTTTAATAAATCTGACTTTTGGAAAAAATCATAAATACCTTTGAAATCTAAACACGATGTGTTAAATTTTCCCTGCTTAAACCATGTCTAGCTTAGTCGAGTGGTAACGCAGTTAGAATAGATGATTACCGTGTCTTACATTTTTAACTGGGTTCGAATCCCGAAAAAGTTGGAAATTTTTATTTTTTTTAATTTCTTTTAATCGCATGGAAAGGTAATGTTTATAGATAATTTAAGAATGTCAGAATAAAGTTATTTAAACTCTTGTTTATGTACTATTTTGCATGCTTATTTTTTCAACATTACTGTGTGAAGTCCCCGTTAGAAACTTGATAAACATTTTCTTCTGAACAAGAGATTTTAAAACAATGTACTCAGTATGCATCAATGTAGAAAGTTGATTTTCACCCTTTTTATGTAATAACCGGGTATGCTGATTTCAAAGATACATGTAGAGGTTGTTAAAAGCAAGCAAAATCATTTTTTTTTT
>WFKH01010931.1:37293467-37305039 GCA_016163765.1 Magallana hongkongensis
AACGGAAGACCTTAATAATAATAAGAAACATTACAATCACTATAAGGTCTTCCGTTGGAAACGGAAGACCTTAATAAACTTTATATCTTTATGACCCATATGGTGTCATGATTTAAACCAACTTAAATCTACCATATATCAGGAACCTTATGCAAAAGTTTGGATATTATATTTTGATTCTTAAAAAATATTTTTACCCACCCTATTTTCATTCTTTTATAATAATCTAAGAAAAATTATAGCCATGTACCCAATGATGTATGACAAGACTAGTTAAAATTGACCAAATGGCTTTAAAGAAAAGGATGAAAATGTGTAAAGATTTTGACATTGGACAAATTTTTATTCAAAGGATGTAATCCATAAAATTATGTGTACACAAATCCAACCAAAGAAGGCCCATGGGCAAAATCGCTCACCTGAACAAGTTTTTGTATCATTTTATTTCGAAATTTTTAAATATGAAATTCTAATAATATTGTAAAACTCTCACATATTCTCATATATTCCAATATTTTACAATACATTATACATAAAAAAGCCTACTTTTTTGGACATCATTTTTAAGATTTAAGATTTTTTAAGATTTTAAGATTTAAACGTGAAAGGTCATTGTGAACATTATATGATATTATAAAGATATGAGGATGCTTACATAGCAAAATAACTAAACAGAGCATTGTTTTTCTTAAAAAGAAGATATTTTAACATTTTAGATATTCTGTGTTAAACTTATAACCCTCTTGGGGACCCAGTATTGTTCCGGGGGTAACGGTTTTAACAATTAGGAATCAACACTTTCTTAGAATACTTGCATAGTAATCTCAAACATTGAAGGCTAAATATTGTAGTTCTTAAGAAGAATATTTTCCGAATATATTTTTGTTCGAATTTGAACCCCTCTTTGGGCCCCAGTATTGGTCTGGGGGTCACGATTTCAACAATTTAGATCTTCACTAAATGGGTATATACAAGTTTTAATGCAAATATTGGCATTTCTGGTGTAGTGGTTTTTGAGAAGATTTTTTTAAAAAATCCCAATATATTACGATGAAAAAATCTCGCAAATTGTAGCATTGTAGTTCTTGACAAAAATATTCTTCCTATATATTTGAATGTTGACCTTTGAACCCCTCCTGGTGCCCCTATATTAGTCCGGCAGTCACAGTTGTAACAATTTAAAATCTACATTATCTTATTTTTATCAAAAACAAGATCCTTGGCAATATATTGAACTAAATGTTTGGTAGGGGTACACTGTTAACTTCCAATTCCCTTTATTTTAGTTCTCCCCCCCCCCTCACTTTATAAAGCGATCGAAATATATGAAAGCATGAATATAGGTACATTTTCTTCTTCAACTACTTACTAGTTATTAACGGAAGACCTTATAGTTTTCGTACTGTTTCTTATTATTATTATTATTTTTTTTTTCCACAAATTTTGTGCACGCGATTTCTCGAAAACTATCCAATCGATTTCAACCATTCTTTCACAGATGATTGGAAGTGATCTGAATTTATTTTGTTTTTAATATTTTTGCCGTCGTCACTTCCGGTACCGATTTATTGCTGATTTTGTAAGTTTTTCGACCCACTTTGTGCACACAAAAACTCAAAAACTATCAGAGATATGGATATGAAATTTTCAGGATAGGTAGACCATAGTTTAAAGTTGTTCCGAATGTTTTTGTTTTTCGCCAGTGGCGCCATTTTTTAGAGCTCGCCGTGGCTCGAAAATTGGGTACCAATTTTGACATTCACCCCCCTTTTTTTTTGTTCACAAGATTTCTCAGAGACGGCTAAACAAGTTTTTTTTAAATTTTCAGGAATGATAGAAAATAATAATATCTGCATTTAGTTATTTCATTTTTTTAAAAATTCATTTCCTCTTGTCCGTTTCTTGTCCCGCGACAAAAAGCTTGTGACATTGAGATCTCAAAAATGATAAGGACTTGAGCATTCAGACTTTGTAGGATGAAAGACCTATAGTTGTAGATGTCTTCAAACTATTTTGTTTTGTTCGTCATAACTTCCGGTCGTCACCGGAAGCACTTCAAAAACTATTTTTTTACTCATTTAATTTATTTTCACATAGATTTGAAATATAAGTATAAAGCCTTACATATGTCATCAATTCGATGTTAAGGAAACAAAAAAATTCTACTTCCGGTGAGATATCTCAAACATCTCAGATAGCCTTTTTTAAACCAATGTTTTACCCGCGAGATCTCAGAAAGTGCAAGTGATCAATACACGAAACTTACATGGATGATAGAAATTTAATAGAAAATGCCTTTGACCACTTTTATTTTGTCAACCGTCACTTCTGGTCCTCATCGGAAGGGTTCAAATAGATTAGGTTGTTTGAAAGTTTAACTGTTTTTGTGTGACAATTTTAGTAAAATTGATAAACAATAAAGTATAGTTATCCAGTATTGAAAAAACACAAAATTTTCACTGAGCACTTCCGTTCGTCCGTTTCCTGTCCAGAGACAAAAAACATTGACTCCACGAGATCTCAAAAACGGTGACGACTTGAACAACCAAACTTTGTGGGATGATAGTCCTATGTATGTATCTGTGTTTACATTATTTTGTGTGATTCGTCGTAACTTCCGGTCGTCACCGGAAGCACCTCAAATTTTTTTAATCTTATTTTATTTATATAACATGGAATGATTAAATCAGTATAAATTCTTATATATGTTGTCTATACAATGTTAAATAAGCAAACATATTTTACTTCCGGCAAGATATATCAAATATCTTAGGTAGCTTTCCTTTTTACAGATTTGATACTCGCGAGATTTAGTCACTGTAAGTGATTGAGACACGAAACTTTTATGAATGATAGACATTTGATTAAAAATGTGTTTAACGGGTTTTATTTTGTCAACCGTCACTTCCGGTTCTTACCGGAAGGGTTCAAACAATTCATGTTTTTTAACAAGTTTAACAGACTTTCTTAGGTGTTTCATCTAGCGTGATTAACAGTGATGTTCACTAGGCAAATATACAAGAAATACCAGCTTTTATTTTCATTAATCACTTCCGTTCGTCCGTTTCCGGTCCCGAGACAAAAACCTAGTTTCAATGTGATCTCAGATTTGGCAGAGAGTATCGATATTTCATTGTATCATATAAAACAAATCGGACGGAAGACCTACTCGTTACTCGTAACGAGATCTAGTTGTATTTTATTTTTAAAAAAAATTCTATATGTGAAAGAAGAAAATTGTACCTCAGTGCGCTGAAATTAAAAACATTCAAAAATTCATGTTTACCAGGCGTGAACTCGTGTGACGTTTTATAACCTAATACTCACTTGATCGAAGAATTCACTCGAATAAAAATTGTCATGTGATATGTTAAAAAGCTATTATAATCAATGCATAGGCGTCGGAACCGAGGGTGGGGCTAAGCCCCCCACCCCCACTTTTTTCCAAAGTTAGACATAGCCGTACTCAAAATCCTTTTTTTTTTAGCTTGTCCAGATTTCTGATAAGGTCTAGTCCCCCTCCCCCTCACCCACTTTTAATTAGCTTCCGACGCCACTGCAATGTATTGACAGGCATATCACTCTATTTTACTAAGGCCCACCCTTTATTTTCATCTTTATTCAAAAGCGATAATACATTTATCCCAGTAACAGTAATCTTTTAAACTGTTTTAAAGAGGTCGTTTTTATTTAATTGTGTCTGAAAAACCATCAAAGTTGTTGTAGGTTTCATATAATTCATTGTATAAGGAGGGGGCCCAAGAAAGTAGTAACATCATATCATCCTTT
The DNA here is from genome assembly GCA_016163765.1 of Magallana hongkongensis. Taxonomy (NCBI): domain Eukaryota; kingdom Metazoa; phylum Mollusca; class Bivalvia; order Ostreida; family Ostreidae; genus Magallana; species Magallana hongkongensis. The sequence continues at coordinate 37,297,257 of WFKH01010931.1, forward strand.
TATATATTCTGTACAAGTGTTTAACGTTTAGCGAGACATTTCTAGTGATTAATCAAAATTTCAGCGTCAATCGTAGAATTATAAGCAAGATGCAGAGCTCACAATTCTGCTAGGTTTGAGTCAATTTTTTTGTTCACTAGAGTTTATTACATTCAACTTAAAATTTTTAAACTTGGTATTTCCTATTCAGCATTTAAAATGTAAATGAACAAAAGCATGGCCTCAGCTTTGTGAGCAAAGCTCTGTATCTTGCTTATAAATCGAAACTTGACACTCAAATGTGGTTAGTAAAGAGAAAATTGTAAACAATTAAAACAAAAGATACATGCACTAAAACAAAGAAAGAGCACAATTTATTTTTCATAATATATATTCCTATATATTTCTAGCAGCGAAAACAATCTCCGTTTAGACTAAAAATGCTGAGCATCTTAACAAAACGTTGCATTAATCAACCATTACGTAGAAATCGTACCGAATTACCAATAGAATGTATAGTATTTTGTAATGTGTTGTTAGTGCATCAGATTTTGCTAATTTTGGGCAGATAAACAATCAGCTGTCTGATTTACCGAAGTCTATATTTGATTCGATACATAAAAATTCCAAAATACAGGCAATAGTTCCTTCAAGTTATAAAGCATAATTAACGAAAATGAAACGAAAATCAAAACAAACTAAAACCACCGTCACAAGTTAAAATGTCAACGCATTGAAATATTTAACCTCAATATACTTCACAAAAACGGCACAAATATATATTGGATGTTTCAAATATTCCCTTCGAACGTAAACTGCTGCACAACAAGCAAATTCATCTGTCAGTTTGACTCGTTTATCATGCGTCGAACAACGAACAGGGCTGCTTCAAACAGAACTTTCGTTTTCGATATATGAAATATCGAGCCCGAAGTTAAAGTGATTGACCCCCATTCTCTCTGTCTTGTTTATTACTTTCGAAAATTACTCAAATTTGAAAAAGAATTAGCCCATAATTTTGGCAATTTATATTTTCCTTACCATAAGGATTATCTATGCTAAATTACGTTGAATTTGACTCAGTAGTTCTTGAGAAGAAGATTTTTTTAAAAATGCACCCCCTTTTTCTACAGTTTCGAAGTTTTCTCCCCTTTGAATAAAGATCTTTCATTTCTGCAATTTATATTCACCATACAATAAGGATGCTATGTGCCAAATTTGGTTGAAATTGGCCAAGTGGTTTTAGAGAAGACGTTCAAAATGTGAAAAGTTTCCAGACGGACAGACATACAGACAAACAGACAGACGGACGGACGGACGGACGACGGACAAAATGTGATCAGAAAAGCTCACTTGAGCTTTCAGCTCAGGTGAGCTAAAAAATGTAGCATTGTAGTTCTTGAAAAGATTTTCAAAAATTTTCCCTCTATATTTCTATGTTTAACTTTAAACCCCTCTTGGAGCCCCATTATTAGTCTGGGGATCACGGTTTTAACAATTAAAAATATACACTTCTCAGGATGCTTGCATATTGATCTCACAAATTTTAGCATTGTAGTTCTTGAGAAGATTTTTAAAATGTTTACTATATATTTCTATTTTAAACTTTGAAACCCTCTTGGGGCCCCACTATTGGTCCGGTGGTCACAATTTTAACAATTTAGAATCTTCACCATATAAACTAGCTTTAATATAAATATTGTCATTTCTGGTGCAGCGGTTCTTCAAAAGAAGATTTTTCGGACACACACCCTATTTTTACTTTTTCATAATCATCTACCTTTTAAAAAGGGTTAAACCCTTTATTTTACCAATTTAAAAGCACCTTTTCATTTAATGCTATGTACGAAGCTTGGTTAAATTTAGCCCAGTGGTTCGAAAGGAGAAGTCAAAAATGTGAAGTTTACAGACAGACGGACGGACACATGGATAGACGACGGACAACATGGGATCAGAAAAGCTCACTTAAACCTTCGGTTCAGGTTAGCTAATAAAATAAAAACATTTATAAAACAGTATATGTAAAGGTATGTCCCTTTACAACCCATTAATAAGAAAGAAATTTGATGAAAATCATGCTAAATTATTAGTACATTATCATTAAAAGAAAATAGAATTTACGGCATATTCTGAAAGTCAAGTAATCAAAAAGCGTGCGCAAAAGTTTGCCTAGCATATCTTAAGGCAATATCATATTTTACAAGGAATTAATTGGATACTTGCTGTAGGTTTTTGATTTTACAACAATCATAAGCGTAAAAAATTTACAGTAGGTACACAATAGCTTTTCAAAATAAACAAAAATGTACAAAGACAAAAATTTAAATACAACGTTTGACAACTATAGACGTGCTAAGCTTCATTGGTTTCTAAGGAATAAACATTTATTAGATGAACTCTTTACACTCTAATTTGAATATTTTTTAACTTTGGGGGGAAAAAATTCACATTAAGATTCATATTTTGATTTTCTCCGATTTAATTCAACGTAACGTTTGTGTCTTTGACATATGGAAAAATTTTTGAAGACTATAAGACAGTATTGATATATACAAATTACAATTTCTTATCAGGGGAGAATGACAAACATGTGCACTATAAAAACAGTTTTATTCGTTTAACACCAAACGTCAGTTTACTCCAAAGTACACTACAAGGTTCTAAATATTTTATCACATTCTATATCAATCCAATATACATCAAAATAAATATTTTATCATACTCCAATACATTAAAAAATTAAAGAATCTAAATTCTTTAAACTGTGTTATATCAAAGCTTTAAAGTACATCATTTTGAAAATAAACTTACATACAATCATAACACTCTTATTGATATAAGATAACGGATATTAAGATCCTAGGCAATTCTAACTCAGAATAAACCATGATATGGTATTATCAACATATAGATAAACGGGAAATAGACTTCCTATGTGAACAAACCTACTGTTAATTTATGTAATAAAGTATTCCTTCTTTTAAGTCAAATAAAAATTCACATTATATCTTCTGCCATAGGAAATCCAAAAACAACATCAAGAATAATTAAAAAATGCAGTTAACACAAACAAACATAAAGTTGAACATGAACAAACGGAACTATATTGTCTTTTGCATATTAATATCTGAAAAGTTTTGAATATTCCTTGTATTCCTCTGGATCATCAGCCGACTCCTCAGTAACTCCTTTGGCTTCCAACGCTTCCAACACTCTGTCTAAATATGTGGCGTCAGGGTACCCAAATCTAAAACATTACCAGGAGAACATGTAAATATAACAGTATTAAAAGTATTTATTTTAACTTTAATACAACATTTTATTTTACCGTAATATTATATTGAAGCAATAGGGCCATAATAACAATTACATCTTATATTTCTACAATTTCAATTATCAATTTATTTCTTTTAACAATGTTAACGTTTCCTTTTTATATTTGTCTAATGGGCATGTTTTTATTTGTTGTGTATCTCTATAGTTTTACGGGCATTATTCCGTTATTTAGTGCAATGCCTTTTTATTATTAATTTAAGCTGCTGTTTTGCAAACCTGGCAGACATTCGATACGAATTGTACGATTGTTAATTTCCTATGGACTTTGAGCTTCCGGTGTTCGTTCCCTACGGACTAGATGTGAATATAGGTCCGACAGATAGACCTCCCCCATTACTTTGTTTGTGGGGTTATAAATTCGTTACATTTTAAGCAGATGAAATAAAGCTTTTTTTGAAAAAAAGTTGAGCTCTCTGTGTTATATATTTGTTTAACATCATTACCAAAATTGTTAAGTACAATAAGTCCATTTACAAGTTTCTCCTACCTAAATCATCGAAATAATTTCAGTTTTAATCATGACTTTTTCTTCTTTTTGTACATACTTTGCTGCTCCTCCGTCTGGCCTGGTCTTGTGATGTATGTCATTCCAAGTAATTACTCCATCATGACCTGTAGTTCTTGACCGACCAATGGTGAACACCAACCGCCTGCTGAATGCTACATTGAGTAGCTTGGCTACCAGTCTGCCTCTTTCATTATTTGGAACATAACCAGAACGACTGATTCCTCTGTATCTCTTTCCAGGCTCTGAATGCTCTTCCTGTATCAAAATATTGGTAGAAAGAACATTCAAATTAAAAAGAAAGAAAAAAACCAAGCTTACATACCCTATATGCTCCCTATTCCTTTTTAAAAAGTGGACAGGCATAGCCTACATCCACTTCTCTTCGCAAGCCCTCATATTTTGATTCTGAAAAACGTGTAAATGTCGGAACCGAAGACGGTTTACGCTTCGACCCATGTTTTGACTCTAGTTACCCTGAATTTTCGTAACAAACCTATAATTTCCACATTTTAAACATCAATGCATGCATATATCACAAAAAATCAACACTAACCCACTGTCAAATCATTTGCTCAACTTCTACATCCCGGGTTTGAATTATGAGATCGCTCGCTATAGGTGGTTTAAAAAGTAGAAAATTTAAAGTCGGAAAAATTGGTAAATATATTGTTTTGCGTGTATGATTGTAGACTTTAGATTAAACGTATTCTTCTTATAATTTAAAGAGGTATCAAGAATTGTTTAACTATTTTAAGAAAAATTAGCAAAAATAATTGTGTCACAAACCTACCAAAAAGTTAAGTTAATATTTCCTGCATGCTATATTGATCAAAGTGTGTTTTAATGTTAAAGAATAGATCCAGAGCAAATTTAGGGTATGTCACCAAAAGAGATGGTTAAAAAGGGAAGAAATACCACTATGCAATTTTGTGACTCACTCTTTTTTTTTTTATACATTGTAAGATTAAATTGATTCAGTGACGTTTTCGGTATTATTTTCTTTAAAATGTCTCAAATTTTATCCGAAACACAAACATTTTAGCTGCACTGACCAAGATAAACAATGTGATTCACAAAATTTAAACCTGGGATGTAGAAGTTGAGAAAATGATTTGATAGCGGGTTACTGTTGAATTTTTTGTGATATATGTGTGCATTTATGTTTAAAATGAGGAAATTTTAGGTCTCTTACGAATATACAGAGAAACTGGAGTTGAAACATGGGTCAAAGCGTAAACCGTCTTCGGTTCCGACATTTACACGTTTTCCAGAACCAAAATATGAGGGCTTGCTAAGAGAAGTGGATGTAGGCTATGCCTGTCCACTTCTCAAAAGAGAATATATGCTCCCACATTATTTGATAATGATATATATTAGGAAAGGGGAAGTATGTATCAATTACACGAACTAATTAAGTTCGAACTGGGGCAAAATTCCTGAGAAAATACTAGAATCAGAAGCAAATATGCTTATCTTACATACACATTGTGTTCTTAATACAACAAAGTTTCATAAAATTCTGTGCAGCGGTTACAAAGGAGTTGCGCTGAAAGTCTGTTTAGTACTATATTCAATAATAGTCAATATTCTTAGTTCAAAAGGGGCAAAATTCTCAAAAAAAATTATGGCATTAAATACTTCCTGGTAATATGCACATCCACAAATTGTGTCCTAATTAAAAGTTCAAGAAAAGTTGTGCTGACATACTGTTCAGTACTATTTAAAAAAAAAAGAAAAAAAAAGGCCAGCATTCCAAGTTCAAAAGGGGCTTAATTCCAGAAGAAAAAATTGGAATGAATGTACAATATTGCAGAAATTCTTTTTAATTTTTAACACATTTTTAACATCGAGTAGCTAATAAAGAATAAAGATTTTGAATGATTTTCCGCAATATATTCCTATGTAAAACTTGTAGCATTGTGGCCCCCACATTCGGGTTTGTTTAAATCTTGATCACAGGGGGTACGGTGAGGCCACAATGAGGGTCAAAATTTTACAAAAGAATTTATAAGTAAAAATCTTTAAAAGCCTTATTCTCAAAAACAACCCACATAGGGAAAATGATTTAAACAAATTTAATAATAATACACTTCCAAATAGGTTTCAGCTCATCTGGCGAAATCTTTTATGAGAAGACTTTTAAAGATTTTTTTCCTATATATTCCTACATAAAAACAAGACGCCCAGGGGTCACATCGCTCACCTGAGAAACAATAGCCTTAACTCTGATCAAATCAGCACTTCAGTATCAAAATCAAAATATATGCCGATTTTTATCCACATATTTTTATGGTAAATACCAAGCCCCTTTTGTTGTTGTACCTGTAAGAAGATTTTTCTCTATTCCTATATACCCCCCCCCCCCCACTTTGTGGCCCCACTTTTCTCTAGGGAATCATGGTTTAATCAAACTCATTCCCCCATTGTGGCCCCACCCTACCCCCGGGGACAATGATTTGGAAAAACTTGAATCTACACTACCTGAGGATGCCTCCACACAAGTTACAGCTTTTCTGGCTTAATAGTTTTTGAGAAGAAGATTTTTGAAAAATACCAACAAATTTTCAATAATTCTAAATTATCTCCCCTTTAAAGAAAGTGTGGCCCTTCATTTGAACAAACTTGAATCCCCTTCCACCCAGTGATGCTTTGTGCCAAGTTTGGTTGAAATCTGCCTAGTGGTTCTGGAGAAGATGAAAATGTGAAAAGTTTACAACAACGACAACGCCAACGCCAACGACGACAGACAACGGACAAATTTTGATCAGAAAAGCTCACTTAAGCTTTCAGCTCAGGTGAGCTAAAAATTGTTTACCCCCAATTGTGACCTCACCCTACCTCATGGATCAAGACTTGAACAAACTTTATACACTACCTGATGGAGCTTTCACATAAGATTCAACTTTACTAGCCCAATGGTATTTGAGAAGAAGATTTTTATAAACTGAACCCCTGGGGTAATGATTTTGAACAAACTTAAATCTAGTCTACCTGAGGATGATTCCACACGGATTTCAACTTTTCTGGCCAAATGGTTTTTGAGAAGAAGGCTTTTAAAGATTTTCGTTAATAAATTCTTTTGTAAAATTTTGACCCTCATTGTGGCCTTACCCTACCCCCTGTTATGAAGATTTGAACAAACCTGAACCTTTACAATCTAAAGATGCTATGACATGAATTTCAACTTTTCTGGCCAGAAGATTTTTGTAAAGGTTTCCACTACAGTTTTCAATGTAAAAATTTGAACCCCCCCCCAAAAAAAAAAAATTGTAGCCACACCCTACTTCCGAGTATCATGATTTGAACAAATGTGATTCTCCACTACCTGAAGAAGCTTCCTTATAAGTTTCAACTTTATTGCCCAAATGGTATTTGAAAAGAAGGCCCACAGGCCCTGATAGTCACTACAAGGCCATATTAATCACCCTTCCGCCCCCCCCCCTCCCCCATTAAAAAGCCTAAACATCTGCCCGATGGCCTGGACAAGGAATTTCACAATTTAACATCAGGGCATCATGAACATAATAACGATGCATGACTTTATCTCCCACGACTGTGATAGTACAGAAGAAACAAGAGATGTTTGTTAAACACTTATGCCCCCCTCCCTTGGAAACATCCACGGAGAAAATGAACGGAAACTGCAAATCATTGGAATTTTTCTAAGTCCAAGGGGCATAACTCTGTCTAAAATTGCTCGATCGTACCCAAATTCAAACTTGACCTAGATATTATTATGATAAATCAGTATACTAAATCTTATTTCAATATGTGCAACCTCTGCGAAGAAAATGAACGGAAACTGCATATAAGTGGAATTTTTTAAGTCCGAGAGGCATAACTCTGTCTAAAATTGCTCGATCGTACCCAAAATTGAACTTGACAACTTGACCTAGATATTATTATGATAAAACTGTATACCAAATTTCATTTCAATATGTGCAACCTCTGCAGAGAAAA
>WFKH01010931.1:37312782-37339051 GCA_016163765.1 Magallana hongkongensis
ATTGTGGCCCCACCCTACCCCTGGGGATCATGATTTGAACAAACTTGAATCTACACTACCTGAGGGTGCTTCCACACAAGTTACAGCCTTTCTGGCCAATTGGTTCTTGAGAAGAAGATTTTTAAAGATTTTTCTCTATATATTACTATGTAAAAATTCGACCCCCCATTGTGGCCCCACCCTACCCCTGGGGATCATGACTTGAACAAACTTGAATCTACACTACCTGAGGGTGCTTCCACACAAGTTACAGCTTTTCTGGCCAATTGGTTCTTGAGAAGAAGAGTTTTAAAGATTTTTCTCTATATATTCCTATGTAAAAATTCGACCGCCAATTGTGGCCCCACCGTACCCCTGGGGATCATGATTTGAACAAACTTGAATCTACACTACTTGAGGATGCTTCCATGCAAAATACAGCTTTTCTGGCCAATTGGTTTTTAAGAAGATTTTTTAAAGATACCAACACAATTTTAATAATTCTTAATTATCTCCCTTTGAAAGAGGGCGTGGCCCTTTATTTTAACAAACTTGAATCCCCTACACCTAAGAATGCTTTGTGCCAAGTTTAGTTGAAATTGGCCCAGTGGTTCTGGAGAAGAAGTCGAAAATGTAAAAAGTTCACAGACGGACGGACAGACAGACAGACGGACAGACGGACGCCAGACAAAAAGTGATCAGACAGCTCAAGTGAGCTAAAAAACGATCGTATATATCAGATTCTTCCTCTGCCAGCGATGAGACTATTATTGCTATTTACAACACGTTAAGACGTACAGCCATTTGAAAAATAAATGTTTGAGTTACACTGATTTGAAAAGAGAAAATGCTAAAGCGTTTTTGTGACCAAAATTTCAAGTTAATTTTTTTCCAAATCGGACAAAACGGAAATTTACGATCTTCAAAAATCCTTTAAAAAAAGTTTTGAGTTGGCGGTAAAAGCTAGTGTCGGTCGGGAAAGCGGAAACAAACCTTTTTTTTTTTGGTCTTGTTAACTCATAGATGGGTGCAGTACCTAAATTTGCAAAAGCAAACTAAAAAAAAACTCGTATATAAGAACTTGAAACTTTTGAATGAATGACTTTAGAAAATTGATTAAATTTATTGATTATGATTATCAATAATATAATAAAATCTATAAACTGTGAATTCATAATCTATCAAATTACACATAAATTTAGAGTCCGAATGAGAAAATCAATAAATAATTATGTTTATAGTCAAAGTCCAATTGCATGTACAAACATGTATTGTATAAACACACATTTGCAAAGCACTTTTAAAAAGAACGTGAAAAGTTGTATGGTGTCTTACTTAGCATTTTTATGACTTCATGTTGTATGAATAGGAATAATAGGCGCATTAACTGCAGAAGTTGCCCTTTGAATTGACAATTAAAGTGTATCTACTGACTACCGATTCCCCTGTGTTGTCACATACATGTACCGAGTTGAATATGCATGGATTGTACCTGAAGTCGAACAGGAGTTTTGTCTTATTTGTACATCTGTCACAAATTTGATGATTCACATGTTTTATTTCTTTAACCTTTTGTATCGTTTTATTTTGATTCAATTATAAAATTTAATACTAAACTGTAAGGACAGCTATATCATTATTATTGTTAAAAACATATGGGTTTCCATTGCATTTTTTTGGCTGTAACAGAAAAGAACATAAAATCCATAACTTTCTGTCTGCAAGACTCAAAGGACAATAAACTATCCCATACTTCATCAACCATATCAAGACACCATGCAGTGAATTTGGCTATGGATGCATGGAAGTGAAAATCATTGCATGTAAAAGAAAATGTGACAAAATCTTATTGATTCGCATGTCAGATGAAAATGTTGTACAACAAAGTATTGGTTTGCTATCACATTGAGGACAAGATTTAAAAAATGACCATTTCTAAGAAAATCTTAATTTGACTAAAGCTGTTATATAATTTGCTAAGTATACTGACCCCTTGATATCCTTTGTCAAACGTATAGGTCAGAATGATAGACCCATTGCTGTCATTGAATCCCTCTAGTTTTGTATACTTTTTCCTCTTTGTTATTGACCCTGGCGGTTGGTCTCCAGTCACCTTCCCATAAATCATGCCACAGCTAGGACAGGCTGGTTTGTACTGAAAGCACTCGTCAATACATTCTTTGCAAAATATATGCCCACATTTTTTTAGTTGCTTGGGGTTTGTTGGTGGATCCATGCAAATACAACAGTTGTCTACATCTTTTGGTGTACCTTTCAGCGTTGTTGCTAAGCTAACTGAATTACCAGAATCCACCAGGGTTCTGTTATAATTTTGCATTTATAAATCTCAAAATGTTCCAAATAGATTTTCTCATCTTCATTGTTTTTAAGAACAAGATAAATATCTTTCAGGAACATAAGCTCTGATTTTTTAGCCATAACAGCTTGGGCGAAGTTGTAGGCACATGTATTAGTGGGTGTCTTGTATTCTCCTATACCTGCAATTACAAATTGACAATTACAATTCTTCATATTCAGTAATGATTTTTCAATCATCTGTAAACAGTAAATTACTTCTGATTGCCCTGTAAGATGTATGAAGATTTTATCATTTGGCAAATTCACATTTAAAGTTAATACTCAAATGAATTACCATAATCATATGACTGAAACCATTTTGCACATAAACATATCATGAAGAATGCATAATGTTTCCTTTTCAAAAAGTTTTTGAAATGAAATTGTGTGCAAAATAATACTATATACCAGTACCTTAAAATTACGAGCATTACACAAATGCCCCTGTTTGAATTTGATATACATTTGGAAAAATCATGTACACTAATTCTTGGTTTTTTTTTAAATTTTACATCAAGTATAAAGCACAAGCATCCAAATATCAATGAAAGAATTATGCAATATTTGCTTTAAATAAAATTTTAAAGGTAATATAAAATCTTATTTTACCAGTTCCAAGAAGAGGAATAGCAATAGATTCAGCCTTTTCTTCATCAGCTGTTTTCATGATGAACTGCATTATGGTATTTAACGCTTTTCCAAACTTTGTAGCATCTTATGCATGCTTCTCGTCATATACAGGAGCAACAGCATGAATGATCATCTTCCATTGTGAATCTCCTTGGAGTGGTTGAAGAAAAATATTTCCTATCATCATTTTTTTAGATACGGGTTTCTCATCAGGAATATCTCTAAAAATATCTTTAGCAATAACATCCTCTGAACGACAGTATTCATCTTGTGGACAGACTATGGCATCGGCAACAATATCTGTTATATTGCCTATATGTATTTTGATTTGCAAATTCTCTGAAACATCCACAATGGTGAAAGCATTAGACGGTGGCAAGGTTGAACTAACACTATTCTCAGCACCAAATGCAGGTGTGTCATTTTTTTTGTCAAGGTTTCCAGACATCTCTGTGTTGGAAGCAGGTGGCTCTTTTAGTAGAAATACTTCCTGTATTGCTCTTACCATTGGTTTATCCTTATCTACAAAGTGAATTTCCTGAAGACTCTTAAACGAATAGTTCCTGCTGAATGACATCACTGCTTTGTAATATTGCTGTACACAGAGGTCCCTGGGTACGGCAAATATACCTTAAAATATAATAAGAACATTTCATTTTTAAAATACATAACCACAATTTACAAAAGCGTTGTAAATACTATAAACATTTAAATATATAGGACTAGATACATTCAAAATAATTATTATTATGTATCAAAACAATGGAAAAATATCTTCAAAAGAAGAAAAGATCATACATTAGATCTGATGAGATTCGTAAACTGACATGCACACACGAAAACAAAAGATTTATGGGCCTAAATGGTCAGAGTATTATACAATCATGTGTTATACAGTGAAACACGATTATTACAAAGTGCCAGGGAATGGTTATTTTGCTTGGTTATAAGCTAATTCGTTATATTTGTCAAGTTTACAACATGTACAAAAGTCACATGGAATGAAAATCACTTCGCTGTAAGCCTCAATTGATTAAAAACGTGTTCGCTATAACTATGTTTTACTGTAAATGGTCCATAAAATTGCACTATTATTACTAAAAAAAAAGCCACTTTTGAATATTTTATTGGTTATGATGCGTGGATGAAAAGAGGTTTGTAAAATTTGCAGAGCTTAACAGCAAAACTCTTACTACATTCTAAAAAGGGGATGTTTTGATAACTGAGGCAATGTTTTGCATATAGGTAATTTGATTGCTAAAACATTTCCATGATAATAAATCCATGGAATCTAAAAATATTTCAAGTTATCTGACGATACAAAATGCAGAAAGAATGTAGAAAAGCATTGGTAGTAATCCATTACTTATATATAAACTGAAAATTCCAACAAGTAATTTTTACAGACTTAAGTTTAAATAAACCAAAACAAATTGAAAAAGAATATCTGCTGTATTCTAATCCCCAACTAACTTCCTATATTATTTACTAGAATAGTCTTGCAGCATTTGGTTACTTCATTGTTAGGATGCATATTAAAAGACATACCTGAACTTATTGCTGGAATAGCAATTGAACTCATTCCCCTTTTATCTGCCTCTATAAAAGTAACCTCAACAGAGTCATAGAGAAGATGCAAACACCTATTTTTATCTCTATAGTCATCCCACCTGGGTCCCACTGTGTGTATCACTAGCTTGCAAGGTAGATTGCCAGCAGAAGTCACACCACAGTTTCCCACTGGAATAGGACCATGTTTCTGTACATAATCCCTGCTCTCCAGATCAAACTGGTATCCAGCAGCTTCTGATATTGCTGCTGCCACTCCTCCTTCGTGCATTAGATTTTCATTTGCTGCATTGACAATGCAATCAACATCTAAACGAGGGATGCTACCTGTATATACCTTTATTCTCAGACCTTCTTTTGTTTTCAATTCTACTTTACGGAATCTCATACTTTGATTCATACTGACAGACATCTCATCTGAGTTTGTATCTTGAATTGTTCTTTCAGGCAAAAGTAAATTTTGCTTTATATTTTCTTTGGAAAAAGTACGCCCTGTTCTTTTCTTTCTTTTTCCAAACATCTTTTGCTGAAGCAAACACTTTGCTTCCAGAAGCTCTGAATAACTATCATATATAATTTCAATGTCATTTTCGTTCCATAAAAGACACACACTTGGTTTCATCTGTTCTATTTCTTGCAGTGTCTTCTTAATATCAATGTCCGTATCATTTATCGGAATATATTCTGTGGCCATGTGTTGTATACATGCCAAAAGCTCGGTTATTTTATTTTTTATCATTTTTAAATCATTAACAGACAAATCAGGAAGATTACATACAAAATTTCCATTGATATGCGATATTTGTTTTGATAAATCTTTGAACCAGCTATTTTTTTTTCCAAAAAACAAAACAGCTTGATAGTCCCTTAGAGTCATAGGAATATCAATATCAAAAATCACATCATTGGAACTTGTTTTGCCTAAACTTTTCTCCCTCGTCTCCGTTACGCTTTGGTAAGTTTTTACAATTTTTGCTGAATCGCTTTTCAAATGTGTTGAAGAACTAGGGTCATCTAATCTAGGTTTGCAGTCAGCATTCTGCAAAAGAATTCCAATTTTAGATAACTCATTGAATTCATACACAATTTAAGGTGGTATGGGACACCTCCATGCTATGACGTACTGTTTATTGAAATAAACAATAAAATCAAGTGTGATTTTATAAATAGTTTCTTTCTCATAATTATCATCTAAATTATTTAAATTATAATGTACTTTTTTCCACAGTAATATCGACAGATGTCCTCTACCACCTTTACTTCAGGAGCTATTTCATAATCTGGAAGATCGCCCTAAAATTTAACAATGGCTTAAAATGTAAAGATGAAGACTATTCTAAAATTGCTTATATGTGTCTTTAATATTTTGTATGCTCCAAAAATGTATTATACAAGCATATTAACTGGATTACTTCATTATTATTGGTGTGGTTTGTGATAATTAAATATATATTCAATTTCTTTTTCTTAAATGTTTGTGCTCATGTTACATGTAGAGAATATATATGTCACTTTTTATTTTTCAATTATAAAGTATCGTTTTTGTCTAAAGAACTATGTGCAGGATAAAGTGTTTTTATGCCCCAAAATTCAAAGTTTTAAATAGATTTTTAGAAATTTGCTAAAAGATAGGTTAATATATATCTAGTTCAGGTTTATAAAGATAAATTGTGTAATCGAAGTCGGAAGAGAAATATGATATGTTAATAATAAGTTAATTTTTTAAAAAAGTACGTATTTTAGTCAAAAATTGGGGATTCCCTATCAGTTTTTTGAAAAGGAAACATCGAGCGCATGCTTGCTCCAACACCATTTTTTAATATGATATGCAAATTAATGTGAACAATAGTATATTTAAAAATGGTTTTGGGGCAACATTGTGCTCTATACCTCCTACTCTTGAAAATGATGAAAAAGAGATGAAATTTTCAAGCTTTTGAAAAAATGCATCCATTTACGTGACGTCATAGAAGCACGAGGAATGATCGGTGTTGAAAATCTTTTATTTTTCTGTAACTAGCTCATTCAGTTTTATGTTTTAGCAAAATATCATTATGATATGATGTTTTTTTTTCAAATTTATAAAACACGGGGGCAGAAATTAGACCTTATCGCATATAGTTCTTTGTGTGCTTTACATTAAAGCATCCTGTTTATCGTGATATTTTAATTGAAAACTCCTCTGGTCATAAATGATAATTTAAGATTTGCTCCAACTTTAAAGAATTACATAATATATATTCATTAATAATGTACAAAACGTAACTATCGTACACAATGCAAAATACAAAATATAATTTTAAATATATACAATTTTATATTGAATTAAGCTTTAATTTTAAACGTTTAAAATTAATTTTGTTATCTTTAAACAGAGCACATCTTCTTCAATAGTTCAATATAGTCTAAAAATCAATCTAATGATAATTACATCTTTGATCCGCTCCAACTATATCGCTACACAAAGATCTTTTCGTAGTGATCTAGTTGCATGAGCGAATCAAAGATCTACTTTTAATTCCATTATCAATGGGCACTGCAATTTATAGTTCTCTTAAAAGTTTTTCTTTTCCAGATATGACTGTCTTTTAGTTTACAACAAATACAAAAGACTGATGTATAAGAATAACTTTCATTGTTGAACTTATTCATATTTGCGATATCCAAAAGCGCAAGTGTTTAACCTTGACCTATGGAAGTTAATAGACAAAGGCTCGATACAAAACGTGTATAATTAAAATGTTTGATAAATCAGACTAACAAGTTACTTATTCTTAAAATTTGTATTGTTGTGATTGACCGAGTTTAAATTACTTACACATGTTTCTTCCTCGTTCTCTTTATCTACTGAAATACATAAAAATTGAAAGCAATTTAAACAGAAATATGGAAATAAGTTGCATTTGAAAAGAAATCTTTTATCAATATCTATTACTGATTATGATGAAATATTACCTGTAATGCTTATGTCTGTTTTTCTCATGTCAATGACTCCATTCAAAGTCCGAAACTCAATATCATTACTGACAACAATCCAGGAGATCTTCAATGGCTTATCTGGAACCCAAATCCCAGTGAAAGAGGAAGATGATGTTTCAAGGGCACAGTTGACGAATTCGAAAGATTTCCCGTTGAGTTTTAAACACACACTGACATCTTCATCAACTATCAAATTTCCCGTAGAAGAAAATAATTGAATTTTAAATTGTATTTGTTGACCAACGTAGCAAGCTGCGGGAGTTACGACAACTTTAGATTTTGGCGAATAAGCGTTGGATACCGACAGTTTGCCTAAACTATTTACTGCTGTTTCAAAACAGGAATCTGATGATTTTGAGGAGAAAGTCATTGTATCCAAAGTGACTTCAATTGCAGGTAACTGATTATCTAGGATTTCAACTTGTGGTAAAATAACGTTTGCAATGTCTACAAAATGGTTATGGTCGTTTACTTCGGATGAAACTTTTCCATAATATATTGCTTCTTTGCAGGAACTGATAAAGGACGATATTTTCTTCTTTTCAATTTTGATACACATTTGTTTTTCTTTTAAATGTAAAGCAACAGCTTCACACAAATCTTTTTCTCTTTTTTTAAAGCTTTCTTTGCCTCAAAGAAACACGATTTTATTTCAGCTTGAAGTTGCTGCGAGTTTTTAAGATATTTTCCGTTTATAACTGATAACTGAGCAATAGACGTGTTTGCCTTTTCAACTTTGAGTTCGATACTTCTCAAGGAAGTTTCCATTTTAGTTTCCATTTCTTTCACAACCTTTGTGATGTCACATAGATTATGATTTTTGTGAGCGCTAATGGCACATAAAACGCACACATTTTTCATGCACAATGGATCGGAACAGTACATTTTGATTTGTTCTTTTTCATGACCAGCAACTGGACAATATTTTGAAGCATAAGATAAACCAAGATTTTGTATTTTTCCGGTTAGAAGACATTTAATTTCCATGAAGGAATGTGATTTGAGTGTTTTCAGGCTTAAATGCAACCTAACGCAGTCTTCACAAATGAAAACTGAACAGTCGAAACAGCGCTGTGAGGCCATTTGGTCATTGGTGCACATTTCACAGATCAAGCTGGAACCTCCGATTTTCAGTCGAAATATTTCTGATGCAATTTCTCTTGTATTGTCAATTTGTAGTAAGATTTGGTCATTTTGAAAACAAGTATGATTGTGAGAGCATTTGCTACATTCATAACTTTAACTTTCCGAGATCTCCTGGATACAACTTTTACAAATAGCATCTAAACATGGAAGTAGAAACGGTTTATGAGAGACATGATCAAATTCCTTCTTGCAATTTCTACAGGAGATAAAATCTTTCATTTTGTTCTGATCAGCAAGAAATCTATGAGCCTCAGCTGAAAGATAAAAATGGGTTCTTTTTATGAAAACATTTTAGTTTCTTTACATTATTTTCCATGATATGATATTTGGTTTTAAATATGTTGACACTTCCAAATAGAAAGCATAACGACGTACTTAAGCGTTATTTACGTAAATGATGTAAGAAATAGACGATGATTTTATAGATACAATCATTCAGATTATTGGACTTTTTTTTCTTTTTTGTTTTTTTTTTTTTTTTTTTTTTTTTTTACAAATTCTTAACATTGTTAGTTACAAGGATTAAAAATATGTTCTATTGTTTTTATCATACCAGTTTTTTTGAAAAGAAATTTTTTTTTATTTTCATAGAATTTAATTCTAGTTGTAACACGGTCTTCGATGGGCTAAAAATACTTTATATCGTATAAGAAATGTTGCCTACGTCAACATAAGACCAACGACAAAAAGGTATTAGTCCGTCTGACGCCACGTTTGAATTTTGTACAATTGAATGCCATTTAAAGGGCAAATGACCGATTGTATCTACAATTAATAGCAAGAAAAATAATTATGGGGAATAAATTTAATAGCTACCCATTTTATAATAATTTGAAATGGGTTGGAACAGTTTACGCTTTTTTTAGAAACCGTATCGATTATAGAGGAAAAATCCGAGGTACTCAGAATACAAAGTGCAAAAGTGTTTCAGAAAAGTGTAATACACTGTATAGGGGTTTTTTTGTTGGGTTTTTTTTTTTTTTTTTTTTTTTGGTTTTTTTTTTTTATAATTTATTGTTTTTGTTCCATACATACTTATGTTGAATAACATTAATAAATCCAGTTATTATAAATGTTATACACATGCATACTAACTCACATACAAGTATATATACACATACATTTTTCAGTATTAGTGGTAAATGGTTACTTTGCTTAAAAAAAACCCCCCAAAACCCCCAAGAAAACCAAAACCAAAAAAACCCCAAAAACACGAAACACAAACAAATAATAATAATAATAATATTATAAACTAATCTAAAATATTTTTCCATGAAAGCCACAATTTTTCAAAGTTGCGCAGCTTTGGATTTTGGATAGCAGCATATTTTTCTATATGATATTTTATTCTTAAGTGACTGAGTAATCCCCAAAAATTTGGCATTTTATTTTGCATTAAGAATATAAAAATATATTGTTTAACATAAAAAATTATGAAATTTATAACCCTGTTATTGTTTGACGATGGTAGCTCACCAAGAATAATATTCGAAACATTAAAACCAACTCTTTCAAAAGTCTTTCTATATATGTAAAGACTTAAATCACTCCAGAAAGTTTGACTTTATCACAAGAAAAGAAAACGTGTTATTGTTTCAACATTTTCCATACAAAAACCACAGCAATCAGAAGTTTTAATGTTAATTTTCTTAAAGGGACATGGTGACGCACAAACCCATGATTTAGCAAATATCGAATTTTGACGCGATTTCCACATATTTTATATATCATATGAAAAGATGAACTTTTGAAAAATTACGGTGTTCAAAAGTAAATAAATCAAATTAAAAAGAGAAAAATAGAATTAAGCGTTGGGCCAACACGAAAATATTGAGTTTTCCTTCCGCTTCATCGCAACGCAAGCGCAATGGAATGTAAATACTGCAGCGTGGCATACATTATGAGCCAGAAGCCTCTCATTGAAACATGATGTTTTCGAGAACTATATATTTATTAAGATGCATTCTCTATTAATGCATATTTCTTACCACAGACATAGAGTAGCTTCAAATTCAAGTTCTTTTTTTAGTGTGTCAATCCCAATGTAACTATTTTTAGACAGAAATCGCAATCACGTGACACTAAACCAATGTCCAAAACAACTCGGTTTGTTTACGTGTGCAATTTCCGGATGAGTGTTAATGACTTGTAAATTGATAGGTGATGACTTATGATGCGTGAAACATTCCGTATGATGAAATTTTTAGTAGCTCTTTTTATTTCCGTTGTCATAATCGAAAAGTAAAACATCTAGTTTGAGTCACCGTGCCACTTTAAGGTATTTTCCAACAGGAACAATTCTATGCAAAATTCGAAATTGTAACCACTGGGCAGAAGAATCAGTAGTAGTTTTATAACAAATTTTAAAAACATCTTGTACTGATATTGTGTCTACTCCATATGGTATAAGCTCTGCCTCCCACTTGCTGATTGAGGTTGGAATAACCTCATTTTTATTCAAAAAAATTATAAAAGACTTTTGAACATTTTTCAGAAGATACTGTATGAGAGATTTAAAAAATAAAGGTACATATGGATTAGGAAGTCTTTTGAAAGAAGACCTATCGATTAACACTGATTTCAAATATTTTGAAATAGCTGTAACAATGCTATTATATTGTATCACACAACTGTCAGTTAGATTGTATGTGTTTTTAAGAACTTCAAAGACTAAAAGATTACAATCATCATCAAAAAGTCTTGCACAACTTTTATTCCCTTTTCATACCAGGATTGAATTAAAATTGGTTTGTTATCCACTTTTATATTAGAATTATACCACACTGGAATGTAATGAAATTTGTTTTTAAAATGGGGAGAGTAAGTAAAAGATTTCATATAACAGGTCGAAGCAATAAAAACATCTTTCCAAATGGCGTTGTTTTCTTTTACCAAACAATCAAACACAAAAATATGTCCAAAATCATACAATTTCTGTAAAATATCATCTCCATTGGCAGCATAAAATATATCCATCCATGGTTTATGTGAACAAGTTAACCTTTTAATCCATGTACATTTAAGTGATGTAATAAAATTTCTAACATCTACCATTTTTATACCCCCTGACAAGTAG
Organism: Magallana hongkongensis; assembly: GCA_016163765.1. Taxonomy (NCBI): domain Eukaryota; kingdom Metazoa; phylum Mollusca; class Bivalvia; order Ostreida; family Ostreidae; genus Magallana; species Magallana hongkongensis. The sequence goes on from WFKH01010931.1 coordinate 37,324,520, forward strand.
TCTTGAGTTATAAGAGACCTTTTAACCTTGTCTGTTTTAGATTTCCATAGAAACTCAAAGATAGCTTTGAATATAAATGATACAATCTCCTTTTTGGGAGTAGGAAGCGATATAAATAAACGATTTAATTTTGGAATTAACAAACTCTTAATGACAGTGACAATTGGAGTAAGAATTCTTCTTTTCCATTGTTCCATAAGTGCAATGATTTTTGGAATCTGAATACCAAAATTATTATCAACAATTTCAGAGAGTTCAACAGAAAATTGGAAACCTAATAAATTAAAAGATGTAGATCCCCAGTCTAATTTCCATCTGGTATGATGAAACACTTGATCAGAAATTTTTTTTGAACCAATCCACACGATTTTGTCTTAGTTGTATTAATTTTAAGTCCTGAAAAGCTGGAGTAAAAATCTATAGTTCCTAGTGCTTCGAATAAGGATTTTGGCGAACCATCAAGGGCTAACAAAGTGTCGTCTGCATACTGTGATATTTTATGTTCTTTATTATTAACGAAAATGCCCTTAATATCCTTGTTTTGCTTTATAAGAATTGAAAGGATTTCTGCACATAAAATGAATAAATATGGAGCAACAGGATCTCCTTGTCTACAACCTCTTTGTATGTTCAAATTGTACTGATAAAAAACCACTTTGTAAAATGCAGGCATGGAAATTTGTGTTTAAAATGTTTATCCACTGGATAATATATTCTCCAAAAGCCAAAAAATTTAAAACTTTATAGATAAACGACTATGACATAGAGTCAAAGGCTTTTTCGAAATCAATGAGGACCGAAAGACCTGGAATTTCATTTATCTCTGTGTACGACATCAAATCATAAACAAAACGAGTATTTTCCCGTGTGTACATGTATCTACCTTTTATAAAACCAGATTATGTGTTTGCAATAATAATGTCTAAAACTTGTTTGATTCTAAAACTTAGGCAACCAGATATAATCTTGTAAAGAACATTTAAAAGGGTTATTGGTCGCAGTTTTTTAGAAACTGTCTTGGTTTGTCACCTCTGGGGAAACATGAAATTATTCCAAGCTTTGAGAGATAGGAAGCTCTTTTTTAAGAAAAATACAGTTAATAGCTCTAACAATATAATTTTTAATATCACTCCAAGAAAAATTAAAAAATTCTGCAGTAAACCCATCACTACCAGGGGACTTATTATTTTTCATATGCTTTAATACATTAAGAACTTCTCCTTCCTCAATGTCTTTCTCAAGACCTTTGGACGTATTTGTATGTATTTTAGGAATAGTAGAATTGGAGAGCACTTCTTCTAAATTTATATTAACTAAAATTAAATCTTTTATACAGAGTTTCATAATATGTCTTAAATTTATCTAAAATTTCCGCTTGTTCATATACAGCACCGGTACCCTCTAATTCAATTTTTTTTATTGTTTTATTTAAATAATTCCTAGATTCTAAATTACAAAAATATTTGGATGGTTTTTCACCCTCCTCTTTCCAGCGAGCTCGAGACCTTATCATGTGGCCTAGTAACTTTTCTTTTCTAAAATTCTCGAACTCCTTTTTTTCATCTTATTTATTTAAATCCATGGAAGCATCTGATTCTAAATTCTCAATTTCTTACAATAGTGTTTTTTCTTTTTTGTCCTTTTCCTTTTTGATATATGAAGAATATGAAATAATATTTCCCCGTATTTCCATCAGTAATACCTCAAGAAATAAACTTTCATCAATGTTATTTTTACATTGGAAATTTTTACTCTCTGCATTTTCTAAATATTGATTACTAACACATTGTATTACATTTTTTACCTTTTGAACGTAATCTTTATCTGTAAGTAAATAATTATTAAATTTCCAAAGACAACGCCCTCTCTGGAATGGATTAAGTTTAAGCTCGAGCAAAACAATAGAATGATCAGACCTGTATCTAGTTTAACAGTGCAGTTTTCAACAAGATTGGATAAGCTGTCAGAAATGAGAAAATAATCAAGGCGACCTTGTTTTAGAGGATTTTTTTCCGCCATGTATAAACTTTTTTTCAAGATTTAGGACTCTATAATAATCTATGAGGCATAAGTCCTCCATTATTTCCAGGACTGTACTTCGAGCCTTTGGATTGTTAACACTGCAGTAGTTATAAGTATCCTGCATGGGGTTCAATGCAAGATTAAAGTCCCCACATAAAATAAAATATTCATTATCAAATTCAAGAAAGATAATTCTTACATTTTCGTAAAATTCAGGGTTGTCAGTATTTGGATCGTATATATTAATGAGAGTAACCTTGTGGTCCTCAATTGTCAGGTCCAAAGCCAGCAAATTGCCTTCACAGTCGTTTTTTACTCTATGAATTTTAAACTCGAAGATGTTATTAAAAAGTATACAGACCCCTCTTGAGATAGACAAGTATGAATTAAAAACATTTATATCCCCACTGTGTTTCTATTAACTGTTCATGTTCAGAAATAAAATGAGTATCTTGTAGGCAAATGATAGAATAATGTTTTTGTTTATAGTAGTTAAGAACATCTTTACGTTTTGATGGTGTGGCGAGCCCCTGGCAGTTCACCGTAGCTATTAAAATCTTGTCAGACGACATCATGTTGACGTAATAAAAAGTACCAAAAGCAACACATGCATAAACAAAGAAAGTATTCAAAAATAACACATGCGAGCAGCAAATAACCACTTACCATTACCAACTTTTCTGATCCAACCATACACACGAATATCACACACACACACACACACACACACACACACACACACACACACACACGAAACTAAGCATCCTACCAGTTCATAGAGAACACTAATAAAGGGAGAAATACGTACACTCACAGACACACAAATGCTAAACAGAAGGTCACATACCACTAGTTTTACCCCATGCTCATTGACCGCGCAAGTAGTTTTATTCTAAAAATGTATGTATTATTACATAAATTCCCAGGGGTGCTAACTGGGCGAATTTGGTTCCTTTTAGGGTATGGATGGAAAGAAGAAGGTTTGGAAAAAAATACAGGCATGAAAAAATTCAGAAAAATTATCTTTAAAGGCGCAATAGAAAGGGTGTAAAGAGGCCAATGTTTACACATATTCCAAAGTGAAAGTGGATTTTTCATGGTAGGGGTTATTTTAGGGGCCATATCTCAGTCCCCTCTCAATTGATTTTCCTGTAGTTTGGATATGTTGTTGGACTAATGTCATTCTATAGGCATGCTATATTTGAATTGATTTGAGCCGGTGGAATTTTTTATATGATTTTTTTTGTTGTATAAAGGAATAAGAGAGAAAAATAATTGTGGTCTGTGTCCAGAAGTAAACAGTTCCAAAATTGAGATAGCGATCCCGATCTGAAAACCGTTGACCGATCCCGATGCATCCGAGGTACTCAGAATACAAAGTGTAAAAGTGTTTCAGAAAAGTGTAATATAGGGTTGATAAAAGGTGAAATAAAGAGTGGTGATACAGAGGATGTGATAAAAGGCGCGTTCCTTTGTTCAGAGCAGGGGTGCAAATAACTGCATTTTATACGGTATACCAAATATATAATAAACACAATTAAACTCAATACATCTACATAAAAACTGGGAAAACAAGCAAAAAAAAAAATGTTTTTAAAAGTATTTTGTAAAAAAAAAAATGAAAGAAGAGATCTGCATTTTGTTTATATACTACAGGCATTAACTATAAAATAAGATGGTAAAAAGAGAAATATAAAAAAATGTTGTTACGGATTGCACGTTTTGCAGTTTTTTAATTGTTTTTGAGAAAGAGCATGGAGATTAAAAAAATGTCAATATATCATCGCGTGGCTATTTTTACTTTAAATGTGAATAACATTAGTTTAGCAAATGAATAACCTGAGTTAACGAAATAATTAGGTATAAACTCACCCTTGTTTGATCCTTCCGACACTTCTATTGAAGAACTTTCCATTTGAAATGTCTTATGTAATAAGAAATATATTTAGTGGCAATAATTAAAATGATTCACAAAACGTAAGAATATAATTCGGATTTGGGTGATACAATGTTCGAGCAAAGTTTGGAAAACTATTCTGTTAAGACATTAATTTTCAATGAGGCGGGTCTAAAGGGTTCTCCCACCACTGGAAAAAGTTTTGCATACAAACCCGAATTCCTATATTCAATTAGATACGGAGTTTTAGCATGCGTTTGACTTGAAAATGACAGAAACAAATTCAATCTGGGAAAAAATTAACTTTTAGAAATGTATCACTATTCATAGAACCAAAATGTTTGCGTGGTCGAACTTGGGACCTGCAGATCAATTGACCGAAGCTAACACAATACATTACATACATGTAGAAAGATACCCAAATTTAATTGTCGATATGAAAAGGTTCATAAATTGAAATCGCTATGTTGTGACTTGCTGTCGAAAAAGTAAAAGTCACAGACCCTAAAACTAAAACTTAAAGACTTTATTAAAAGGAAATTATCCAACAAAATCTCACAGTTCGCGTCTTCATCGTCCTATATGTATGCTTAAATATGCATGATTACAAAAAACCCATGAACCACATCGCTCGCCTAAATTACAAGCCTCTCGCCTCTTTCTGTATATGAAACACTTCTAAAAAATGTAAAACTCGCAAAAAATATATTCAAAGATTTGACAATGCATTTAAACAATATATAGATAGAAGATCGTTGAAGTATACTCTTGGGACATCATATTCTAAGTTCTTTGATGCATCAACGGACCATCTGATTATACTGGGCCTCAATATGTCAAATATAACAACATTGGAAATTCAATAATGATGAAAGTGAAAAGTAGATACTGTACCTACTTTTAGATCAAGATTTACTGAGTTTGTAAGATACGCCACCTCAATATCATATGAAATAACTTTTTAAACTTGTTGGAAAGTGAATACCAAATAAATTTGGAAATCAAATGATGTCTGATTCAAATTCAATTTTATTTGAAAAAATAACAAGAGAATATGAAGGTGCATTATTATATATTTACCTATGCAAATATGCTTCTTCATATGAACCTATAGAATGGCGAAAACGTTCAATTCTGTATATTTGTATTTGGAAATATGCTTCCTTATAAAAAAAATAATAATAATACAATGTAAATCTTGAAACCTGATAATATATGTCGACTGAACCGATTTGGATAACATATGTGAGCAGTCTTGTCTTTGAAATGGGCTTTTCTTTTCAATGAAACACTATTTTGTGACCTGAGACTTAAATGACTTAGTAATTCCGAAGAGAAAAAATAATTATTTATACCATAAAATCAGAAGATGTTTCAATAGTTTCTTCAGGATTCTGGTGTGCCATCATTAGATGAATTGATATTTCATAGATGAATGCAAACTACTTGAAACCAAAACTTCTGAAAAATAAAATTATTAAATAAGCAAAATCAAATAAACCCATTTGAAGATTTTAAAAGTAGATATAGATATCTGTTGAAAAATGGGTACAATGACTCACTTCATATAATAAGCCAGATAATTCTCACCGAAACAAGAGTGATGAAATTGTGCCCATGCATTTTAATTATGAAAGAAGTATTCAAATGATTGTAGGAAACTTAAAGAATCTTTGATATATCAACTGGTAATTGACAATATCATTACCCGGATCATCAGTGTGTATCTTTAAATTATGCCTATATACACTTTGTCAGACCTGATCAGCTTTGTTTTGCTGTCGCAAGAAGCTTATTTGATTTATTTTAAGGTACATGCAATGTCAATTCAAGGCATTGAGAAATCGAATCCTATGTTATGAAAAAATCTCAATGTCCCCAATCCCCTCTCTCTTGAGAAGGTTCGATAAGATATAGTAGACAACGAAACCTTTATACAGACTTTGTACATGATTCCAAAACATACATTCAAAACATGTTTTACTTGAACAATGTATTTAGAATTGCAGCAACAAAAAATGATATTGGCCGTATTTTGAAAAAGGAGGTATACATAATTAGTATTGTGGAGACTCTGGTCTGAAAAATAACCAGCGAGGACAATTTTTTTTTCTTCTTAATTTCACAAGGTATCAAACTAATTATTACTAAAGAAAAACTATCACTTACCCAAAAAAATTGCTGAGAAGGAATTTACCTTTGAAAATTTTCAAAAGTTAAAAAATGACTATATTTAGAAGTGGACCTGTCTGTCAATTTTTGAATTGGTTGGAACCAGAATTAATCAGGATCTCAATTTTGTCAGTGAATTAATCAATTTTTTAAAAAATTGGAGAAAATACTTGATCCTTATTAATTTATTAATTTCATTCTTTCAACACCATTTCACAACAATACACAGATATAATTATTAAAAAGTTTATGATTATTACTTACTAATGTACATTCCATGCGTGAGAAAAAATTACGTATAAAAGATCAACTCTGATGCGTTAATACAAACGTAAAGTGTGGGGGATCTAAACCGGGGAGCATTTCTTATTTATTTTCCTAATAAAAAGCCCAATTTCCTTTTTTTTTTTAAAAAAACAACAGTTAACACAACATTATGAATTTAAAAATAGAAGCACATTTTCATTTTGATATTCTTTTTTTCTAAAAAAAAAATTAAATTCCTTCTTGTTGCAATTAATTAAAGCTAAGTAGTTCATGAAATTCATATACAATTTCGTGATGATTGCAATGAGCACAGATCTTTACATGTCTCGGAATATTTGTCGAATGTCCTCTTTCCATATATTTGGTAATTGGGTTATGTCTATCATATTTCACAAGCCCGCAATTATGGTGCAATTAGTTTGAAAAGAATGTGATTGTGACATATGATTCATTACAACCAAACATAAATATTATCTTTTTTCTTCCTTTAAAGTTTTTAACAATTGTAAATAAAGTCTGAGAACCTGAGTGGTAAAATTATAGAATCTAATATTTATTTTCAAATGACTCTTCTAGGCTTTCGTAGCAATTCTTTGTTAGTTTTATGACCTTTGAACACTATTTTGTCGTCAAAATTCTTAAAGGTGAGAATGCCTTTGCTCATCCAAAATTAACTTTTTTTCTTCAAATTAATACATTAATTTCTTTTGATACACTCATGCAAAATCCAATTTTGCAAAGCAAACATTATTTAAAACGAAAGTGGGCACAGCATTCAGAATGAAATAAATAATATATAAACCATACTGTAAAACCAAGAAATAAAAAGAAATCAGCAATTTAACTCAACCTTACCTCACGTAGATTTATTTATACGTCTGCGAAAGGAGAAAGGACACATTTTTCTCGTTCGTAAGCCAGGTACGTAGTACAAATATGCTCCCAGGTAGATAATTCAATACAGAAAAACTCGCGCATATGTGAAATATTCTGTGTATCCAATTATGTTTTAATGTTTCTGTTATTCGTCTAATATAACTGAATAGCTGAATAAATGTTAACTAACTTGTGTGTCATTAAGTTTTAAAATTTTGCATTTAGCCATTTGTAAATCGATATTAGTTTCTTGCTGTCGATAAATAATCCGTTTGATGCATTTACATTAATTTGTACTTGCTCATTAATGATTAGTATCAACGATTTGTAAGGTAATGCAATATTATGACGAAAGGGGACAGGGCAACGCTACTTTGAATTATGAAGGCTTTTGATAATTTTTTGAAAACTGCGTAATGTAAATAGTACTTATAGGAACAGGGACATTATAATTCATCAACAAATGTTGTCCATTACAAAAGGACGACAAAGGATCGCTATAATTCACCTCCTTGATAAGGGTAATCTTAATGATAAACGGAGATCATATAAAGGAGTAAAACGCACTACGAATACAGTGAATGATAGCAACAGGTCACGATTCGAAACTAATATTGTGACCGTCGTCACTTCTTTTATATATGTATACGATTACAATATATTAACATAATCGCAATAGAACCAAAATTTAAATCATTCATGTAAAATAAAATTTGAAAATATCTTTTGTGAATCATTCTATTATCATTAATTATATGCATATTAAGCACCTTTCTCCTATGGTACACGCAACTCCATATCAGAAAATTGATCCCATAGGACTATGATTTTCTTTGATGAGCTTGTTAAACTTGGATAAACTCCCAAAATATTATCATAATTAGCTTACTATGTAAAAATATGTAAAAGTACAAACAATTTTGAAATTGCCAAAACACTACGATCAGATATCAATAATTTTGAATTTCATTTATATTAATGCCCTATAGGATCACTTCATCAATTTATTTGACTAATAAATTTAAACAGCTTTTAAAAGTATTTAAAATCTTTATTAATAAATAATGATATAATATATTTCCTTATAATTAAAAAAATTTATGGTTTATATGAAACATTATTAAAATAACCCACAAACCACTGCCCATTTTACAGATTATCAATTTTCCCTAAACACATGCTCCAACTAAACCATGGCTCAGATAATGGCCCCCTTGGGACAAATGAATTCAGCCACACTTGTCTTTGATGTTCTTATTAACTCCTAAGAATTTATCATTGACAAACAAAAAGTTTGCATTGTCAGTTGATAGATGATAGAAAACTTATAAAACATAAATTTAGTTAAGAAATAAAGGCAAAAAACCTTCATCTGGATGCATTTATATAATTATATTTAAGAATTTTTACTATTAATTAATAAAATCTGTAAGGATTACCTCCCTTACTTTTCAACATCAGTGTACAAATGAACAAATGTACAAAGGAAAATGAAAATTGTTATAAAATCATTAAATCTAGTTTGATCTTAAAAAATATTGTAGGTGCATATCATCAGATGGTGTTCAACATATGTACAAATTTTCAAACCGTTCCATGCAGTAGTAAAAAACTCTAGGGGGGGGGGGGGCAAAATTGCGTCCACATACAGACGGATAGACGGACAGACAGACAGACAGACGGACAGGGTGAATCCAATATACCACCCTAAACTTCATTTGCGGGGGTATAATAATGCAATTTTTACTTTACTTTTACTTTTTACTTTCTTGACGTCAAATGTGTTTTTCGAATTTAAACAAAGTAAACAAAAATATAAAAAAATATTTACAACACGATTCATTGGAATAGAACACCTACTTCAACATACTTATGTTCCAAGAGCTCCTCGCTAACCGCTACACCACGGAATCACATATTTTAACCCATTTAAATAACAAACTCAATTTAGTATTGCGCAAACATAATTCGGTTTTGGCCATTTGGTGATTATCTTGAAAATTGAAGGAAGAAAACTTGCTTTTTATCCAAAGTGGGTCTTCGTACCATTTTTTGAAAATTGAAAACGATAGATATTTACATGTTTTATCAGTATACGTTCTTTAAAAAATGGTATGATGACCCACTCTATAAAAAACTATAGTATGAACATCCGATTTCTTTAGAATTTTGTTGCTCAATTAGCATATACATATTTCGATGTCTTAATATCAATTAAATTTGAAGTCAATATTTTAAAGTTTTGGCAATACTGAATGCAAACGATTACATATGCTTAATAGATGTAACAAAAGTGATTTTTGTAAGATTTTGTAAGTGGGTTTATGTCTCGGCTTATTCTCCCACGTTCTTTACATTTCTTTAAATTGAACATAAGGAAAAAAACAGTGAAATTGATGTTAAATGTACACTTGCCCCCCCCCCCCCCCCCATTACGTGATCAGCACGTTACACAGAAGAAACAACTAATTTTCATGTATCTAAAGGCTGCCGTAATTACCAAACTTCTTTAATGTCTGGGCTCAAAAAATGCAAGTCAGTTTACTTGTATCAAATGCATATTTTTTATTTATATCATCTACACTGTCAACATCGAAATATAACAAATAGGACATTAATTAACAATGAAAACATTATTTAAATATACTTCTTTTTTTAGATTAAAATTGAATATTTATTATAGCTAAACAATGCAGGTGAAAGTAGTTTTTTTTTTCTGGTGACCGACGTAAGTTTTCACTGCGTATGCTTTTGCGCTTTTCAGTAAAACACCGTATATTTACACCTTTTTAGGAATTGTTCTGATAACGTTTATAAACTTGAAGATAGTAAACAACATACAGATATGATTCTTGGGATTTTTTAAGAAAATGTGATTTTTTTGTCCGATTTTTTGTCTTTTGGTGGGTAAACGTCGCCATTATACTTCTATGTCGTAATGATAAAATTATGCTTTGTAGGAATACGTTAATAGAAATGATATAAACGAAAAAGTAAAAAGAGTACACCTTAAAAATTACAACGAAAAATATTCTAGCTATGGGATAATTTATTCAATTTCTTGTAAAATTGAACCAGTCCACGTTAGTAATACTCCAAATAAATAGGAAAATTTTGTTGATATCTTGACATAATCCCTTTTAAATACCAGATGGTAAAATGTTTTGGTTCTTACACATAAGGCGAACAATATATTAATCACAGAATGATAGCAATACGTTACGGTTCAAACTACCAAGTTTAAAATAATTCATATAAAATTCTAAAAAAATCTTTTGTGAATCATTTTATGGTCATTAATCATGTAAAACACCTCAAATCAATAAATACTTTACAGATTCAGAAGTAAAATTTCTAGTATAGTTTTCCAAGATATAGATAAAATGAAAAATAAGGGATTGAACATTTCTTCCCTTATTGTTCGTGCTTTTGCAAAACCAAATGGCAAAATTTTTTCTCAATACCTTTGAAAGGTTCAACAACCTCTTTACATTAATTAACAACGTTTAATTAGCTTCAATAATTTTTTTTTTTCAAGATATGTTTAGATTATAGTTAAAAAGCAAACTGTACCTTTTTGCTTTTTAATCATAATTTAAATATATTTCGAAAAAAATAACATAACAAAAAATGTTTTTTTCTCAATACAGAATGCATTCCAAATTCATCGCTTATTAAACAAATACATGTAAAAAGTATTGCATTAAATCATTTGCAAAATAGAGAACACATTTATTTAAATCATGGTCTTTGATAAAATTATGCACAAGTAAAACTATTCTTATGGATGTGGGCAATATACCAAAAGTAAAAACACTTACTACATGTAGTATTTAAAAGTAAGTTGATGAAAAACCAATCATAATATGCTTTACAAGCTAAAAACAAACATTACAAAGTTTTTTTTGCAATATTAGTAGATAAAAGTCTAAAGACAATATTTATATATTATATTCGTTAAATCTTGAAAGTTTTAATTGCATGCATTTTTTCATTGCATTTTTTATATCTTAGTAACTGAGTGCTATATTGATGCATCAAAACGACTTGAAGTTTTTTGGGGGTTTTTTTTTAATGAAGGAAAGCTGTACAAAATTGACATGGATAAATAAAATGTTTATTGAAATGTAATTGAAGTAGTACATGTACTCCTATATAATTATTTTGATAATCTTACATAATTCTAAATTCTACAAAACATCAAATTATATATTTATATTCATGTATTGTCAAACTTCAACGCTTAAAAGAAATTTGAAAACAAAATTCTTGAAACGCGAATATAATATGTAGTAAATATGATGTAAACAAACTTTAATACTTATCACAGCATTAAAGAACTAAAATAGCTGTCATACATGTACGGACAAAGTAGTCGGATATAGACAGTTCACATGTACAATTTCAGTATTTTCTACAGTAAAATAATAGTCTAATAGCAGTAGGTCCCTTTATATGTCATAAGAGAAATCCATTAATTTTAGCATGAAAAATCTGACAAAAGCAAAAGCAAGAATGCAGCTTACTTCAATCTAATGAAACAAACATAAAAAAATGAATTGACTGAATCCACTCTGAAAGAAGGTTAATCATATACAAGTCAGGTATGTATTCTTTCTTTCAAGTATTAATATCCAATTTGTCTTGAGTATTCCTTGTACTCCTCTGGATCATCAGCCGAATCCTCGGTGACTCCTTTAGCTTCTAACTCCTCCAACACTCGGTCTAGGTAGGTGGGGTCAGGGTAACCAAACCTACAACCATTTTAGATGGTAATACATTTTTAGGTATGTTTCAAATTAATTGTTCTGCATTTACATCTTATCATGACAAGATGGGTTGTAAATTGGCATACAATTTATATGTGCTTCAACCGAAACCATCATTTTTCTCTTATCTATTAAAATCTGCAGAGAAAAATCAAGACAAAAAACCCACAAGTATGTATGTTCTCCCTACATGAGTGTCCTTATCCAGAACCCCTGGAATCTAGATCATGATTTTAAAGCTTTTTGTATAGGCATCCTTACTCATCTTAACCATGCGCTCCATTACAACATGGATACATGGAGCATGCAAATGATTAATTTGTGCTTAAGGTAAAATCAGGTTCATTCCAATGAATGACATTCATAACATATCAAAACCACTGGTCTCTGACGATTCCTCATAACCCTTCTTAATAACTCGCCTGATAAGCTGCTTCATGTAGATGTCAAATAAAAGAGGAAACATTTTTCAAAGAGGTAATGCATGTTTGCTATAATACAAGTAGAGCCTCAACCTCCACCCAAACACTAAACATTCTGACTAACTTTCACAAATTGGTAAATGCATCCTTGTATTTTTTAGCCATGCATTAAATTTGCCTGCTAGAGGCTCAGTAAAAATCAGGGTACTGCATCTCCAGTCTCGATTGAAGTCATCATTTCGTAGGTGCAACAGTTGATACAACGACCTTGTCTGCAAATACAAGCTAAGTCTAATGCTGACTGACGTTTTTCATACTTATTGTTAGGCCATTATTAATCACCAAATTGTCTACGGATTTTTTCGTTTTCCAGATTATGACAAAGAGCACACGGCGGGTGTGACCGGTCAGCATAGGATGCTTACTCCTCCATGGCACCTGATCCTACCTCTAATTTTTGTAGAGGTCCGTGTTTGCTCTGCTCCTGTTTTGTATTTTTCCTTTGGACTTTTGATTTGGAAATACTTTTCGTTATCACCAGATTTCATATACATGCATATTCATCATATTAGAAATAGAGTCCCAGATTAACACCAGAACAACTGATCCTGGTGCCATGGATTCAAAATCTTTGGTAGAGGCTCTCTCTTCTATATAATAACTTTGTACCTAGTGTCTTAGTTTGTTTGCAGAATATCCGAGAGGAGAGGAGAAAATACTAAATTATAAGCTTTAAAAAGAAAAGTATGGCTCATGGGAAGGGGATATGGTCTGGAATTGCTAATAAAAGTTAAAAATGTTCCTTAGTTCATTTACAATGCACACTGATGGAAGACCAGAGCAATAAGTCAACTGACTTAAGATAATCAGGCGACCTAAAATCTCAATATTTTTTATATCTATAACTGTGGATTTTCAATGTGTATACCTTGCTGGCCCTCCTTCTATTCTAGTTTTGTGATGTATGTCATTCCAAGTAATTACTCCATCATGGCCTGTATTTCTTGACCGACCAATGGTAAACACTAACCGCCTGCTGAATGCTATATTGAGTAGCTTAGCTATCAGCCTGCCTTTTTTATTGTGTGGGAGATAACCCGAACGACTGATCCCTTTGTAAACCTTTCCAGGATCTGGATGCTCTGCCTGTAAATATTGAAAAAAAATAGGCAAAGTAAAAATAAATCATAAACCATTAACTGTCAAAAAACGTAGATAAACAAATAAAAAACCAGTTCAACGGTTAATGAAGTTAATTATACTATATATACATTTACAGAGTATGATTCCCATTATTTCTTACGGAAACTTATTGTTAATTCATAGCTCTATAGAAACTGACAGGACTGAAATCTACACGCCCCGTTCATCGACTGGTCGAAATCTACAGCAACCTAAGAAAAATCACGGACTGCACGAAAAATATCATCATGATGTCAGACTCAAATTCCCATAGGAGACGATTTGGCTGTTTCTTTTAGTTAACGTATTGATGTACATTAACAGTCATTTAGATAAAACAACTCACTTTTTACACTCAATTTATTGAAATATGTAAATATAAACAAAAAAAAAATTTACTTTGGTGCTTCATGCAAGAATGAAGGTAGCAAGCATTGTAGAAAAAATAAATAACCCATTTTTGATTAGTTGTAGTATTTTTCTGCAATGATCGTGACCTTCATAAAATGTATTAGACATTGAGAGCAGGAACAAGCTTGCAAGAGCTGACCTCCGACTTCCAATGAACCATAGCAGCCTAGCACCACATGCAGTATATGGAAGACTTGGCTGTTCTTTCTTGATGGTGGACAATAACAAAAGTTCATGCATTTTCACTCTATGCTTAGGGTTATTTGAAGAAACCGTAACAAGAAGACTTAAATGTTACAATTCTAAGTACAACATTGCAGGAACCATTATTTTTTTTTTAATTCTGAGATCAGGTAGATAGAGTTCAAATTTTGGGATTCTGTCAGATCTGAATTGAATCTGACATCAATAATTGGTATAAGACAGGCTAGCTGTAATATTTTATTAAACAAATTAAAAAACAAGTTTCTTATCTGTAATCTATTAAACATGGCCACTTTAAAAAAGATTACTA
>WFKH01010931.1:37339061-37353151 GCA_016163765.1 Magallana hongkongensis
TCTTATCTGTAATCTATTAAACATGGCCACTTTAAAAAAGATTACTAAGAAAATATGATAGAAAAAGACAAATCATTTATAATTATGAATATTTTTTCAGTTTGTAAAAATGTAACAGTCATTAAACCACACAAGCTTATGCGATGATCATTGTGATGTCAAAATTATGACCTCTTGATGAGATCTATTTTAAAAGTTTACACAGAAAAAGAGGTTTGCTCTTTAGAAAGTTGGTATAAGGAAACATATTTGCAAATGTAAAATATATATTTATGTTTCAACATGTTTGAGAATTTCGAATTGGTTCAATGAGAAGAACACATGTACAAACCAATACAGGTGGTATAGGACAAATATAATTGTTGTTTCCAAATTTTCAAATTGATCAACTAAAGCAGAAAAAAGTGTTTTTTTTCATTGGTAGTTTCAATGGACACATTTGAAATTTTTCTAACATTTCTTGCTCATATCTGAACATCCAGCGAAATTGGCTACACACAAGTGTCAATAAGCAAACAAAGTTCTGGGAACATAAACTTTAAACAAGTGAAAAGCTGTCAATGTGACAGCAAACCGGGTTTTCTTTTATGTGAACTACATCCATAATCCATGTCAACCCTGAATTGATAAACACTACCTACCGTATCCAAAGACATGGAGTACCCATATGCAATATTTTGCCCAAAAAAATGACTAAGTTCAAAAACTGGTATTTTTTTCATAAATTATCAGAAATCAAAATCCTAGCAATATGCACAACTCTGATATATGTACAATTGATCTGCAAAACAACAAGTTCCTATCTTGAAAACTGTAGGAGGAGTTATCCGTACAATAAGGGTATCCTATATGCAATATTTTGTCGAAAAATTACTAAGTTCAAAAGCTGGTATTTTTTTCTTAAATTATCAGAAATCAAAATCCTAGCAATATGCACACCTCTGATATATGTACAATTGATCTGCAAAATAACAACTTCCTATCTTGAAAACTGTAGGAGGAAGTATCCGTACAATAAGGGTACCCTTTTGGCAGCCGCCCGCCCGCCATTTTCACCATTTCAATAACCGGATTTTTCAGTTGGAAAACCCGGTTAAAAACTGATCAGAAGAAAACATTATATTGCAATTTTTTGGTTTAGATTTTATTTTCTAAACAAAGGTATTGATATCAGAAATAATGCATCAGCATAAAAAATGACATTTGCTTCTTGCTCCTTACCATAATGTGCAATAAAAACTTACCCCTTGCTTTCCGTCATTAAAAAAATACGTCAGAATAATGGTCCCGCTGCTGTCATTAAATCCTTGCAGTCTGATACCGTTTGTCCTAATTGACATAGTCCCTGGAGGTTGGTCTCCCGTCACTTTCCCGTAAATCGTGCTACAACTAGGACAGGCTGGTTTGTACTCAAAGTACTGCTCAATGCACTCTTTGCAAAATATGTGTCCACATTTTTGTAGTTGTTTTGGTTTTGTTGGTGTATCCATGCAAATGCAACAATTTTCACCTTCTTTAGGCATTTCTTTCATTGTTTTGCCAAAATCATCTGAATTTCCATTTTTTGTCACTGATCGTTGAGTAATTTTACAATTGATGCAATAAAAATGTTCCAAATACATCTTTTCTTGTTCTTCTTCCTTTAGTACAAGATAAATGTCATTCAGAAACCTGAACCCAGACTTATTTGCCATAACTGCTTTAAAAAAATTAGAAGCACATGTCTCTACAGGTGTTTTGTATTCTTCAATACCTGCAATAATAATTTAACTATATTAGTTTCCATTTCTAAACGTTTAGATAACATCTAACAGGTTTGTGAGAAACAAATTTCATTTAAAGAAATAGAGTTTATTTAAAATATCAGTTTCCTAAGTAACATGTTACATTTGTTTGGTTCGTTTCCCATAATCCAATTTTCCACAATCAAATCTTTAGACACACACACACACACACACACACACACACACACACACACACACACACACACACACACACACACACACATGTAAGTATCATGGCTTACAATAATTATAATGTGCATCTTTAGTAAGCATATCAACAAAATATCATTATTTGCCTGCATTTTAAAAATACAACCCAATTTCATTAAATCGAATCCTTATCTGATGATTTTAATGATTCATTCATCTCTTTTCTCTCATATTCCCAGTTCTAATTTTTACAGGACAAAAAACTGAAAACCCATAATTTAACAAACAGAATAAAAGACTTGTGCTAAATTTGCTTAAAACTGTCAAGAGTAAACACATCTTTACCAGTTCCAAGAAGAGGAATAGCAATGGAGTGAAATTTTGCCTCATCTGCTGTCTTTATTATCTTCTGAATCATAGTGTATAAAGTTTTTCCAAATTCTGAGAGTTTTTTTGCATATTTAGAGTCATATACCGGAGTGACAGCATGGATTATCATCTTCCATTTTGAGTTTTCTTGGAGCTCCTGAGAACAAACATCACCATACTTCATAACATTATATGAAGGTTGTTTATCAGGAATCTTTCCAAAAATATCTCTTGCAATATCATTTTCTGATGGACAGTATTCATCTTGTGGACAGACAACAGCATCAGCAGCAATATCTGTAATATTGCCTATGTGTATTTTGATCTGCAAATTTTCTGATACATTCACAGTGGTAAAAGAAATGGAGAGTTGCATCGCTGAATGAACAGTATTATCTGTATCAAATGTAAAAGTGTCATTTTGCTTGTCTGTCTTTCCTGTGGTGCTTGCAGATTTTGTTCTGCTTTGAAAAGTTTCCTGTATTGCTCTAACCATGGACTCATCCCTATCTACAAAATGTATTTCCTGCAGATACTGAAATGGATAGCTCCTGCTAAATGACATCGTAGCTTCAAAATATTGTTCTACACATTTATCTCTTGGGACAGAAAAAATACCTACAACAAATAAATATAAAACAATGTATCAAACATTAACAAAGTAAACTTTCAATTTTAAATTGATTTTCTTTTGGAATGTCTTAAATTATTATACTGGCATAAAAAGCAAATTACACATATCATTTAACATATTATATGTATTTACATGTGTCTTCAAAAACTAAGAACTACATCCTACAGAAACTATTACTACATTGCATCTCCTTGAAGACTTTTTTTTTTTTAAAGAAGTTTGATACTTTTGTTAATAAACAACTTAAAGCTGCAAGGTAAAAAATTATCATTTTTTTTAAAATTTGTTATAGAAATGTTGATATAACTTAGACAGTTATGAAAAATAACTTTTTCATCAAAGATAAACTGAAAAAAACTGAACTTTACTTATTTTTCAACGATTGATAAACAAGTTCTACAACTTATATTAATATATTTCATTGGCACGGATGTTAACGCCACGGGATCATTGATGTGGGAGGAAGCCAGAAAGCCTGGAGAAAACTCACGGGTCCAAGCATCAAAGATATAGTAATACTTAAGGGAAACTTCAAAATATACAGAAAGCCCATAAAGAGCTACATTTCTCACCAAAGCACTGAGCTGCAATGGCCAAGTGACTTATCTCTTACTCAAATAGTATTACAAATGAAAGACAAGAAAAAAGCACTGTTATAAATGGATGATTATTTTTTTAAAAAATATAATATAAAAGTAACGTAAATTCATAAAAAAGCACGTATTATTCTGTAAAAAAAAGTATTAATATATCAAAATTAATCACATAAGGCCATACCAATTTGTTATATATAGATTTTTGGATTCTGTGCTTCTATTCTTGAACAAATTAAAATTTAATAAATTAAAAAAATAAACATATTTATCCGGAATTATCCAAGTATAATTTTTTTTGGCTATTTATACCGAATATAGAATTTGACAAAAGTGCGGGCTTGAGAAAGTGTGTAACATTTTGTAAAGTTATCATATTTTTTAAGACAGGACATGTCCCTAGCAATATGCAAAGATTAAACAAAAAGAAGGAAGAAATGAAACTAAATTGCAATTTAACACATTATTCAAAACAGACAAAAAGAACATCATTGCGTTTTCATTTCTTATGAATGCTTTCAAGGCTTATTCTCTCTATGGAAAAATTACTGGCAAATGAGATGAACTCTAAGGGCCACATAATTTTTTAATGATTTGATATAATTGGCAATGGTTGGACTTCACAATACATAGAACATGACTTTGTTCTGGTGAGCTAACAATCAACCTTGTATTAGGATGCTTATGTAAAAGTTTTGATGTAACTATAGTTTTATGGTTCTTGAAAGGAAGGTTTTTGAAGTCAAGATCAAGAAATCTAGAGTAAAATTGCTTTTGAGAGATCATCTACTTTTTAAGAATAAAATTTCCAATTAAGAAATGAATTTATTTATCAATTTTTTTGATTGGTGTATCAAACAAAAAAAGCTCTCTCAACCTGAGTAGCATTGGTCATGACACACTTTCAGGTTATGGAACGGAACTGTTTGGTTCCTATTCTTTCAGACATTACTGTAAAGCATCTTGTTTTCAATATTATCTTTAATTTTTAAAGATTAAACATTTTCTAATTCAATCAATGAGATTATATTTGGATGTGAATCTATGATTCAAATATTCAATTTTTTTTCAAGAGTTTCACATTACACAACATTGATGTTCTGATGCATAATCAAAAATATGAAAAACATGTCTTTCTAGTTCTGGAGCCAATTTCACCAAAACATTTTCCATAAAACTAAAGATTGCCTTGTGTACATTAAACCCACAAGAACCAACAGGATATTTATTTGAACAACTATTGATCTCCTTGAATATTTGAACAATAGTTATTGACACTTTTCACATTTCTATCTCCTCTTAATATACAGTTTCAAAAAAACTTACCAGAACTGATGGCTGGAATAGCAATTGATCTCATTTTTTGATTATTAGCCTCTTTAAACGTAATCTTAACAGAGTCCTGGAGAAGCTGTAGACACTGACTTTTATTTTTATAATCTTCCCATTTGGGTCCCACCGTGTGTATCACACACTTGTAAGGTAATTTGCCGGCAGAAGTCACACAGCAGCTTCCAACTGGAATAGGACCATTTTTCTGTACATAATCTCTACTCTCCACACCAAACTGGTACCCAGCAGCTTCTGATATTGCTGCTGCCACTCCTCCTTCGTGCATTAGATTTTCATTCGCTGCATTGACAATGCAATCAACATCTAAACGAGTGATGCTACCTGTATATACCTTTATTCTCAGACCTTCTTTTGTTTTCAGTTCTACTTTACGGGATCTCATACTTTGATTCATACTGTCAAACATCTCATTTGAGGTTGTGTCTTGAATTGTTTTTTCAGGCAAAAGTAAATTTTGATTTTGTTCTTCTCTTGAAAAAGTACGCCCTGTTCTTCTGTTTCCTTTACATGTACCAAACATTTTCTGCTGAAGCAAACCCTTTGCTAGCAGAAGCTCTTCATAATTATCAGATATAAGTTCAATGTCATTTTCGTTCCATAAAAGACACACACTTGGTGTCATCTGTTCTATTTCTTGCAGTGTCTTCTTAATATCAATGTCCTTATCATTTATCGAAGTATTTTGAACGGTCAAGCATTGTATACATGCCAAAAGCTTGGTTATTTTATTTTCTATCATTTTTAAATCATTAACAGACAAATTAGGAAGATTACATACAAAATTTCCATTGATGTGCGATATTTGTTTAGATATATCTCTGAACCAGCTACTTTTTCCTCCAAAAAACAAAACCGCTTGATAGTCCCTTAGAGTCATAGGAATATCAATATCAAAATTCACATCATTGGGACTATTATTGCCTAAATCTTTCTCCTTCGTCTCCGTTACGCTTTGGTAAGTTTTTACAATTTTGGCTGAATCGCTTTTCAAATGTGTTGAAGAACTAGGGTCATCTAATCCAGGTTTGCAGTCAGCATTCTGCAATTAAATTCAAATTTTAGATAATTCATTAGATTGCATACCCATTTCTACTTCAGGAGCTGTTTCATAATCTGGAATATTGCAATACACTTTTACGGTTGCATGGCTTAATATGTAAAGATAAAGAATATTTTGGATTTGCTTAAATGTGTGTAATGTTTTGTATCCTTCAAAAATGTATTATACAAGCAAATTAACTGGATAACTCCATTATTATTAGTGCGGTTTGTGATGATAAAATTATATATTCATTTTTTTTCTGAAATACTTATGCTCATGTTAAAGAATATGTAAATGCCACTTTTTATTATCTATATAAATAATAATCAATTATCGTTTTTGTCCAAATTTGTGTACTTTACATTAAAGCATCATGTTTATCGTGATATTACAATTGGAAACTCCTCTGGTCATAAATGATAATTTAAAATTTGCTCCAACTTTGAAACATTACATAATATATTCATTGATAATGTACAAAACGTAATTATCGTACACAAACAACAATTATGTTAATAATTGTATTTATGTGTTGAATGCTATAATTCTATATGCTTATTAATTGTATTTTTTATGTTTATGTTTGATTAGATATGTTTCATTTCTTTCCCAGGCCTTGTAGAGGTCGTTGGCCAAATTATGTAATTTCCCTTCAGTGGTCACTGATTTCTGTTGGACAATATTTAAGAGATGGTGTTGGAGTTAAGATAGTGATAGTAGGCCAATTAATTCGCCGAATGCAGTTTGCATCATGTCAAAATTTTAACGTCTTTGTGATTCAGACGAATGAACATTTGAAACGTTTGGCCGAACCCCTTTTTGGGATTCATTTCTGGGGACATCGGGGATTTTCGAAGGACTTGCATTATTTAGACCCGGATGGTGTCCATCTGCTGTGTACCCCTGCCGAGGACCAGCCCATGAGGAAGTTTCGCCGCAGCATTAGGAATGCGGTGATCCTGCACTCAAAAGTTTTGAGGCCAGTATGATTTTAATGGATCTTACGTGCTACAACTTTAGATAAATATATATATTTAATTTTAGAAATAAAAATATATATATATATATATATATATATATATATATATACACACATTTTATTTGCTTAAATCAAGGCAGTGTGGGGGCAGTTTATGTCTTAGCTCCCTGAAATTGTAAATGTGTGATTTTTTCATGTTGATGAATCACATTTCATTTGTAATTAAGCGTTTGGCTGGAACTTGATTAATTTTATGTTTGTCGGGCTTGCGTACTAAATAATGATGAAGGAACTTTGGGTTTATGTTACCCAGAGTATTCCCTAGGTATATTAGAATTAACTGAGTCCTGAGCAGGAAAAGATAAATCATGAATGATTCGAAACTTATTTGGCTCGGATTTTGGTACAACCCCTAAAGGAGAAGTTTTAAAAAGAGGTAAAGGGGGTCTTAGGAACGGGCCAGCTATCCTCTGCTTACTTAAACCTGTATGAATGTATTCTTCAATAACCCAAAGGATTATCATCTTTTAAGGTTTACTTGGGAAGGTCAATTCTACTACGAACGATGTTTGCCAATGGGGGCAAGTAGCTCCTGTCAAATATTTGAGAAGTTAAGTACAGCTCTTCAATGGGCTATGTTAAACAAGCTAGAAGCAGGGGGTATGTCTCATATGTTTAATATTCCAATTAATGAGAAGAAAACTTTCTGGCCAGTAACATGCATCACCATTTATGGTATTGAGGTTGATTCTATTGATATGATGAGTCGGCTGCCACCAGACAAATTAGACAAATGTAGGACTCTTGCATATCAGTTTAGTATGCGTAAAAAAGTTACTTTACAGGGGCTTCAATCGTTAATTGGAGTCTTAAATTTTGCTTGTTTGGTAGTAGTTCCTGGTAGGGCATTTTTACGTCGTCTGATTGACTTGACTATAGGTGTGAAAAAAACCTTATTATCTGATAAAATTTAACAATGAGGTAAGAGCTGACTTAGCCATGTGGCTAGATTTTCTTCAAAATTTCAATGGAAAATCAGTTCTTTTTCCAGAGGAATGGGAATCTTCAGATGTCACGCGATTATTTACAGATGCTTCTGGTTTGTTAGGATTTGCTGCTGTGTTTGGATCAAAATGGTTTGCTGATGAGTGGACACAAACTCTTCTACCTTTGCAAATTGCAGTAAAAGAATTGTTTCCAATTGTTTTGGCTTTGGAAATTTGGGGTTCAGAGATGGCAAATAGAAAAATCTTATTTATGTCAGATAATATGGCAGTGGTAGAGGTAATCAATAAACAGTCTAGTAAGGAAAAGTGCCTCATGCATCTACTTCGGCGTTTAGTATTGGTGTGTTTATCAAAAAACATATTCTTTAAGGCAAAGCATATTCCTGGTAAATATAATGTGGTAGCTGACTCCCTGTCACGTTTGCAATTTCAGAGAGCCAGGGAGGCAGCACCATATCTAGATCAACAACCAACTGCCATTCCCGGGCATCTGTTGCAGATTTGTCCTCAACCACCCAAACAATCTTAGTTGCGGCTTTATCTCCTTCTGCACGTTTATCATACAGACGTTCACGGGAACTTTTTCTCACCTTTCGAAAGAATCCAGTGTCGTTACCTTTATCTACCATTGATATTTGTAATTTTATTGGTTTCCTGTTTGAAAAACAATACAGTTCCAGTAGCTTTGCATCACATGTATCTGCTCTGAGTTATATACACAAAATTGTAAATGTGCCTGATCCAACACAAACATTCATTGTTCGAAAACTCCTCAAAGGCTGTCACAAGCTTCTTACTTCCCAAGATGCGAGATTACCAATAACACTGAGCATAATGCACAAAATTCTCTCTGCATTAGTTTTCACTGTTCCAAACGCATCAAATCGTGTACTTTTGCAAAGTCTTTTTCTTCTTTGTTTTAACGCATTTTTACCTTTAGGGGAAGTTGTCACAAAAAAGGTATCAGATAAAGACAGAGTACTTCAGGTTCAAGACATTACTTTCATGGGAGATAAGGAAAATCCTTCAGCAGTTCAAATTGTTTTAAGATATCATAAATCACAAAAGAAAAATGATCCTTTAATCATATCTATAGAAACCAACCCTGTTTCCAATTTCTGTCCAGTACATTATCTATATAGATATAGATCAAGGTTTCATCATGTTTGGGGCCCCTTTTTCCAATTGATCAACGGCTCTCCAGTCACCTATTCTTATGTTAGTAGTGAGCTTTCGAAAGCCACAGCATTTGCAGGACCTGACCCCAATAGATATAAAGGGCACAGTTTTCGGATAGGGCAACACACGCTGCACAGTTAGGCTATTCTGAGAGTTTTATTCAGCATTTAGGCCGCTGGAACTCGAATGCGTTACACAGATATATCAGAATACAATCGTTTCAACTTTAATTATTTGTAACTACATTCTTTTTTACCCATGTTGTTTATTTATAGCAGGTCAGTGATTAACTGCTGCTATTGGTCTGTATCAAAAACTGTCCTTATGTTTGTTACTCTTTACATAAGAGTATCTTGTATGTTAAATAAGGAGGGTGTCTCATTTTATTTTGTTAGTTATAGTATGTTTACAAGTGTAGCTATGTGTCATGATAGGTCAGTGTTTAACTGCTATTTTAAAGTTGCACATTGTGACTTTAAATATTGTTAGTATAACTTTTAATCTAGTATATTAAAGTGCCTGCTGGTTTCTCCTCAGAATTGTCTTTCATTTTATATTTGTACGGGTTAATAGTATAATTATATGCACTTATTGCCAGGTCAGTGTTTAACTGCTGGTAACAGTATGACAGGTCAGTGTTTAACTGCTGGTAACAGTATGCCAAGTCAGTGTTTAACTGTTGGTACATTTGACTGTAAATTGAGATTTGTGTATGTGTTTACATGAGCATCAACAAGTGCGCAACTCACCTTGGATGGCACAATGGAATTGCCAATTGTCATTATGCAATTCACATTTGGTGGCCTATTTTATTTTTGAGGTGCCATCTTTTTGCTGGTTTTGTATATATTGTATATAATTTTGAACAAAATATTGTTTTTCTGTAACTTAAGGGGATCAGCTTATTGATAGGTTATTTAACATTTTGTGTGAACAGTTTTGGGGTCTGATCCCCTACTATGTTGTTTATATTTTTCTTTACTTTCGTCATTTTTAATAAATGACATATTTCATCATGCACAAATGTTGAGTTCATTTATCAGACAGCAAAAACAGAGCTGCGGTGAGGTTGTGCAGCATGAGAAAACATAAAACAACAATTATGTTAATAATTGTATTTATGTGTTGAATGCTATAATTCTATATGCTTATTAATTGTATTTTTTATGTTTATGTTTAATTAGATATGTTTCATTTCTTTCCCAGACCTTGTAGAGGTCGTTGGCCAAATTATGTAATTTCCCTTAAGTGGTCACTGTCCATGTCTATTTTTAGCCCAAATCTCTAGTCTAAAAACCTCCCAGTGACCTATTATGTAATTGTAAAGAATTCCATGGTGTAATTCTCCCCAATTTAATTAATAGCCAATCAAATTAAACGATATGGTCACGTGTTTTGATGCGGTCAGTATCTGACCACCATCTTTTTGCTGGTTTTGTATATATTGTCTAAATTTTAAACAAAATATTGTTTTTCTGTAATTTAAGGGGATCAGCATATTGATAAGTTATTTAACATTTTGTGTGAATTGTTTTGGGGTCTGATCCCCTACTATGTTGTTTATATTTTTCTTTACTTTCGTCATTTTTAATAAATGACATATTTCATCATGCACAAGTGTTGAGTTCATTTATCAGACAGCAAAAAAAGAGCTGCGGTGAGGTTGTGCAGCATGAGAAAACATAAATACAAAATATAGTTTTAAATATATACAATTCTATATTGAATCAAGCTTTCCTTTCAAACGTTTTAATTTATTCGTTTTTGTTATTGTGAATAATTTTGAGATTACATTTCTATAAAAGAATTTATTCAGTCAATTAAAAAATAATTTGCTTTGACCTAAACAATTAATTATTATTTGTAAAACGCCCCTATCACTACAAACGATATAAATATAGAAGTATTTGCTAAAAGTTTGAATATTGTTTCAATAATCAAGATTTATCAGCTTAAAAAGCTTTAATTTATTATTTGTTAAAGAAAAGTTTCAAATAATTTGGTTTTAAAATTAGTTTTTATATCTTTATACAGAGCAATTCTTCTTAAATGGATCATTACAGCTTAAAAATTAATCTAATGGAACAAACATCTTTGATCCTCTTAAACTAGATCGCTACACAAAGATCTTTGCATAGCGATCTAGTTGCATGAGCGGATCAAAGATCTAATTTTAAATAATTGTCTTAAATGGGCACTTTCATCTATAGTTCTTTCCAAAGTTTATATTCCTTTTCAGATATGACTGTGTTTTAATTTACAACACGTAGAAGTCTGATGTATAAATCGAAACGAGTAAGAATAACTTTCATTGTTGTATTCATGCACATTTGCCATATCCAAAAGTGCAAGTTTTTAACCTTGACCTATGGAAGTTGAACGATAAAAGCTCGATGCAAAATATGTGTATAATTAAGCTGTTTGATAAATCAGACTAACAAGTTACTTATTCCTTAAATTTGCATTGTGTGATTGACCGAGTTTAAATTACTCACACATGTTTCTTCCTCGTTCTCTTTAATTACTGAAATACATAAAAATTGAAAGCAATTTGAACAGAAATATGCAATTAAGTTGCATTTGAAAAGAAATCTTTTATCAATATCTATTACTGAGTATGATGGAATATTACCTGTAATGCTTATGTCTGTTTTTCTTATGTCAATGACTCCATTCAAAGTCCGAAGCTCAATATCATTACTGACAACAATCCAGGAGACCTTTATTGACTTATCTGGAACCCAAAGTCCAGTAAAAGAGGAAGAAGATATTTCAAATGCACAGTTGATGAATTCGATAGATTTCCCGTTGAGTTTCAAACATACACTGACATCTTCATCAACTATTAAATTTTCCGTAGAGGAAAGTAATTGTATTCTAAATTGAATCTGCTGACCAACGTAGCAAACTGCAGGAGTTACGACACATTTAGATTTTGGCGAATAAACGTTGGATACCGACAGTTTGCCCAAACTATTAACTGTCGTTTCAAAACAGGAATCTGATGATTGTGAGGAGAAAGTCATTGTATCCAAAGTGACTTCAATTTCTGGTAACTGATTATCTAGGATTTCAAGTTGTGGTAAAATAACGTTAGCAATATCTACAAAATTGTTATGGTCGTTTACTTCGGATGAAACTTTTCCATAATATCTTGCTTCATTGCAGGAACTGATAAAGTACGATATTTTTTTCTTTTCAATATCAATACACATTTGTTTCTCTTTTAAATGTAAAGCAACAGCTTCACACAAATCTGTTTCTCTTTTTTCTAAAGCTTTCTTTGCCTCAAAAAAACGCGCTTTTATTTCAGCTTGAAGTTGCTGGGAGTTTTTGAGACATTTTCCGTTTATAACTGATAACTGAGCAATAGATGTCCTTGCCTTTTCAACTTTGAGTTCGATACTTTTCAAGCAAGTTTCCATTTTAATTTCCATTTCTTTTCCAACCTTTGTGATGTCACATAGATCATGATTTTTGTGAGCGCTGATGGCACATAAAACGCACACATTTTTCACGCACAGTGGATCGGAACAGTGCATTTTGATCAGTTCTTTTTCATGTCCAGCAACTGGACAATATTTTGAAACATAAGATAAACCAAGATTTTTTATTTTTCCGGTTAAAAGACATTTAATTTCTATGAAGGAGTGTGATTTTAGTGTTTTCAGGCTTAAATGCAACCTAACGCAGTCTCCACAAATGAAAACTGAACAGTCAAAACAACGATGTGATGCCATATGGTCATTGGTGCACATTTCACAGATCACGCTGGAACCCCCGTTTTTTAGTCGAAATAGTTCTGATGCAATTTCTCGTGTAATGTCAGTTTGTAATGACAAATGCTTATTTTGAAAACAAATATGACTGCGACAACATTTGTCACATTCATATCTTCGACTCTCCGAGATCTCAAGGATACAACTTTTACAAATAGCATCCAAGCATGGAAGTAGAAACGGTTTATGAGAGACATGGTCAAATTCCTTCTTGCAATTTCTACAGGAGATAAAATCTTTTACTTTGTTCTGATCAGCAAGAAATCTATGAGCATCAGCTGAAAGATAAAAAAGGGTTCTTTTTATAAAAACAATTTAGTTTCTTTACACATTTTCCATGATATGATAATTGGTTGTAAATATGTTGACACTTCCAAATAGAAAGCACATCGACGTACTTAAGTCTTGCTTACCCAAATGAGGCAAGAAATAGACGATGATTTTATAGATATAATCATTCAGTTTATTGGACTTTTTTTTAACAAAAACTTGACATTGTTAGTTACAAGGATCAAAAAATATGTTCTATTGTTTTTATTATATATTTGCATAGAAAAATTGTGTCTTTTTCATATAATGTAATTCTAATTGTAACGCGATTTTTGATGGGCTAAAAAATATTTTATATCGTATAAGAAATGCTGCCTACGTCAACATAAGACCAACGACAAAAAGATATTAGTCTGTCTGACGCCACGTTTGAATTTTGTACAATTAAATGCCATTTTAAAGGTCAAATGACCGTTTGTATCTACAATTAATAGCAAGGAAATTAATTATGAGGAATAAATTCAATAGCTACCCATTTTATACAAATTGAAAATAGGTTGGAACAGTTTACGCTTTTTTATAAACCGTATCGATTAAAAAAGGAAAAATCCGAGGTACTCAGAATACAAAGTGCAAAAGTGTTTCAGAAAAGTGTAATAAAGGGTTGATAAAGGGTGAAATAAAGAGTAGTGATACAGAGGATGTGATAAAAGGCGCGTGCCTTTGTTCATAGCAGGGATGCAAAAACCCTGCCTTTTATACCAATGATAAACACAATTAAACTCAATACACTAACATAAAAACTGGAAAAACAACAAAATATCGCGTAAAGCAAAAAAATATTTTAAAAAGTATTTTGTAAAAATAAATGTTATCTATAAAAGAAAAGATATGCATTTTGTTAATATACTACAGGCATTAACTATAAAATAAGATGGTAAAAAGAGAAAT
>WFKH01010931.1:37367415-37412154 GCA_016163765.1 Magallana hongkongensis
AGCATCCTTTTATTAATATTATCTTTAAGATTTAAACATTACTGTACAGCATCCTTTTATTAATATTATCTTTAATATTTAAACATTACTGTACAGCATCCTTTTATTAATATTATCTTTAATATTTAAACATTAAACATTTTCTATTTTCAATCAATGAGATCATATTTGAATGTGAATCTATATGATTCATATATTAATTTTTTTTCAAATGTTTCACATTACAAAACATTGATGTTCTGATGCATAATTATAAATATGGAAAACGTCTTTCTAGTTGTGGAGCCAATTTCACCGGAACATACAATAATTTTTCCATAAAACTAAAGACTGCCTTGTGTACATTAAACCCACCAGGACCAACAATATATTTATAAATAAAATAAATTTGAACAAAAATTGAACTCCTTGAATACTTCAATGGAATATTTGAACAATAATTATTGAAACTTTTCACATATCTAAATCTCCTCTCAATACACAGCTATAAAAACTTACCAGAACTTATGGCTGGAATAGCAATCGATCTCATTTTTTGATTATCAGCCTCTTCAAAAGTAACCTTCACAGAGTCTTGGAGAAGCTGTAGACACTGATTTTTATCTCTATAGTCTCCCCACTTCGGCCCCACTGTGTGTATCACACACTTGTAAGGTAATTTGCCGGCAGAAGTCACACAACATCTTCCGACTTGAATAGGACCATGTTTCTGTACAAAATCCCTGCTCTCCTGATCAAACTGGTATCCAGCAGCTTCTGATATTGCTGCTGCCACTCCTCCTCCGTGCATTAGTTGGTCATTTGCAGCATTGACAATACATTCTACATTTAAACGAGTGATGCTGCCTGAATATATCTTTATTATCAAACCTTCTTTCGTTTTTAATTCTAACATTGGACACCTCATACTTTGATTCATAATGACAGAACTTTCAATTGGTTTCAAATCTTGATTTGCTTCTTCTGTCGATTGTAAATTTTCGTGTGTTTCTTCCGTTTTTACAAAGGTACGTAATTTTTTAATCCTTAATTTGCCTGTCATCTTCTGCTGAAGCAAGCCCTTTGCTTCAAGTAGTTCTGTATAATTATCAGCTATAATTTCAATGTTATTTTCGTTCCATAAAAGACACACATTTGGTTTTCTTTGTTCTATTTCTTGCAGTGTCTTCTCAATATCAATGTCCTTATCTTTTATCGGAGTATAGTGAGTATAGTCAACGGGCATGCTTTTTATACATACCAAAAGCTCGGTTATTCTATTTTTTATCATTTTTAAATCATCAACAGACAAATCAGGAAGATAACATACAAAATTTCCATTGATGTGCGATATTTGTTTTGATAAATCTCTGAACCAGCTATTTTTTCTTCCAAAAAACAAAACCGCTTGATATTCCCATAGAGTCATAGGAATATCAATATTAAAAATCACATCATTGGGACTATATTTGCCTAAATCTTTGTCCCTCGTCTTCGTTACGCTTTGGTAAGTTTTTACAATTTTGGATAAATCGCCTTTCAAATGTGTTGAAGATTTAGGGTAATCTAATCTAGGTTTGCAGTCAGCATTCTGCAAAAGAATTGCAATTTTAGATAATTCATTAGATTGCATACACATTTCTACTTCAGGAGCTGTTTCATAATCTGGAAGATTGCACTAAAAATTAATAATTGCATGGCTTAAAATGGAAAGATAAAGAATAGTCTGTAATTGCTTTAAAGTGTCTTTAATGTTTTGTATGATCCTAAAATGTATTATACAAGCATATTAACTGGATTACTTCATTATTATTAGTGCGGTGTGTGATGATATAATTATATATTCAATCTTTTTCCAATTTTTGTGCGCATGTTTGAGAAAATTTAAATGTCACTTTTTATTAGTTATATAAATAATAATCAATTATCGTCCTTGTCCAAATTTGTGTACTTTACTTTAAAGCATCCTGTTTATACCGATAGTTTAATTAAAAACTTCCCTGGTCATAAATGATAATTTAAAATTTGCTCCAACTTTGAAGAATTACATAGTATATTCATTAATAATGTACAAAACGAAATTGTCGTACACAATACAAAATATAGTTTTAACTAGACGTGATCTCATTGCGATCAACGAGAGGTCTTCCGTTTGAATGCACCTTAAAGTATGCTATCGCGATAGTCACAATAATAGCGCTTTGTTCCAGTATAAATATACTAGTATGTCTATTGAAATCCTTAGAGAGAAAGTTAAACGGAATTCAAGAAGTGTTAAGAAATTATACAAAAGAACAACTATAACAAAAGCATAATTTAAGGTTCATTTAAACGGAAGACCTCTCGTTGCTCGCAACAAGATCACGGTTACTTTTGGTCGTTATCGAAAGGAAACAGAAACATGAATTTTTCTACTTTTTTGATTTTAAATATTTTTGGCCATTTTTTGATAGAGACGCTTTAATAAATGCAGAATATGAAATATGTTTTAAAATCGATCCACGCATTCTCGATATTTTTCTGAAGCGAGAGTTCCCGTGGCGTATTGGTTAGAGTGGTGGACTTATGCCCAGGCGACCCGGGTTCAAACCCCGATTGCCCAAGGTTTTTTCTTTCTTAATTATGTTTCGATTCACGATTTTATATTATGTAATAATGGATTTGACTATTTTTCGTTTTATTTTATCAGAAATCACAACAATAGCACCTTTTCTCAGTATAAATATATGTCTATTGAAATCCTAAGAGAGGGTTAAATGGAATTTGAAAAAGTGTTAAGAAATTATAAAAAAGAACAACGATCCCGGTAGCCTATTTAAGGTGCTTTCAAACGGAAGACCTCTCGTTGCTCGCATCTAGTTTATTTTTGTTATTGTGAATAATTTTCAGATTACATTTTTATAAAAGAATTATATCAGTCGATTTAAAAATGTTTTGCTTTGACCTAAACAATTAATGCTTCTTTGTAAAATTTTCCTATCAGTACAAACGTTATTAATATAAAAGTATTTGCTAAAAGCTTGAATATTGTTTCAATAATCAAGATTTGTCAGCTTAGAAAGCTATAAACTATTATTTTGTAAAGAAAAGTTTCAAATGATTTGGTTTTAAAATTAGTTTTCTTTATCTTTATACAGGGCTTCTTCTTACGGAGATCAATATAGTCTAAAAATCAATCTAATAAAACATTATATCTTTGATCTGCTCCAATTAGATTGCTACGCAAAGATCTTTGCGTAGCGATCTAGTTGCATGAGCGGATTAAAGATCTTATTTTGATTAGATTGTCTAAAATGGGCACTAACATCTAGTCCTCTTAAAAGTTAATTTCCTTTTCCAGATATGCCTGTGTTTTTAATTTACAATACGAACAAAATACTGATGTATAGATCAAAACGAGTAAGAAGAACTTTCATTGTTGAATTCATGCACATTTGCCATTTCCAAAAGCGCAAGTTTTTAACCTTGACCTATGGAAGTTAAACGACAAAAGCTCGATGCAAAACATTTGTATAATTAAAATTTTGATAAATCAGACTAACAAGTTATTTATTCATTTAAAAAATTGCATTGTTGTGATTGACCGAGTTTAAATTACTCACACATGTTTCTTCCTCGTTCTCTTTATCTACTGAAATACATTAAAATTAAAAGCAAATTAAACAGAAATATAGAGTTACGTTGCATTTGAAAAGAAATATTTTATCAATATCTATTACATTACTGAGTATGATGAAATATTACCTGTAATGCTTAAGTCTGTTTTTCTAACGTCAATGACTCCATTCAGAGTCTGAAGCTCATTGTCATTACTGAAAATAATCCAGGATATCTTCATTGGCTTATCTGGAACCCAAATTCCAGTGAAAGAGGAAGATGATGTTTTAAACGCACACCTAAGTAATTGGTAAGTTTTCCCATTAACTTTCAAACTTACACTGACATCTTCATCGACAATCAAATTTCCCGTAGAAGAAAATAACTGTATTTCAAATTGTATTTGCTGACCAACGTAGCAAACTGGAGGACTAACGACTACTGTAGATTTTGGCGAATAAACTTTAGATACCGACAGTTTGCCTAAATTATTTACAGCTGTTTCAAAACAGGATTCTTGTAATTGTGAAGAAAATGTCATTGTATCAACAGTGACTTCGATTTCTGGTAACTGGCTATCTAGGATTTCAAGTTGGGGTAGAATTATGTTTGCAATGTCTACAAAATGGTTATGGTCGTTTACTTCCGATGAAAAGTTTCCATAATATCTTGCTTCTTTGCAGGAACTGATAAATGACGATATTTTTTTCTTTTCACTTTCAATACACACCTGTTTTTCTTTGGAATATAAAGCAACAGTATCACATAAATCTTTTTCTCTCTTTTTTAACGTTTTTCTTGCTTCAGAGAAACGCGTTTTTATTTCCATTTGAAGTTGTTGTGAGTCTTTTTGATAGTTTTCGTTTATATCTGATAACTGAGCAATAGATGTGTTTGCCTGTTGAACCTTGAGATTGATACTTTCAAGGTAAGTTTTTATTTTAGTTTCCATTTCTTCTTCAACCTTCGTGATGTCACATAGATTATGATCTTTGTGAGTGCTGATGGCACATAAAACGCACACATTTTTCAAGCATGATGGATCTGAACAGTGCATTTTGATCTGTTCTTTCTCGTGTCCAGCAACTGGACAATGTTTGGAGCATATGATAAACCAAGATTTTTTATTTTTCCGGTTAGAAGACATTTTATTTCCATGAAGGAATGTGATTTCAATGTTTTCAGACTTAGGTGCAGCTTTACGCAGTCTTCACAAATGAAAACTGAACAGTCGAAACAGCGATGTGAGGCCATTTGATCATTGGTGCACATTTCACAGACAAGGCTGGAACCCCCGATTTTCAGTCGAAATATTTCTGATGCAACTTCTCTTGTATTGTCAATTTGTAATGTTAAATGGTTATTTTGAAAACAAATATGACTGCAACGACATTTGTCACATTCATACCTTGGACTTTCCGAGATCTCAAGGATACATTTTTTACAAATAGCGTCTAAGCATGGAAGTAAAAACGGCTTGTGAGCATCATGATCAAACTCTTGCTTGCATTTTCTACAGGATATAAAATCTTTTATTTTATTCTGATCAGCAAGAAAACTATGAACATCAACTGAAAGATAAAAAAAGTACGAAAAAGTTTACATTTTTTACGTTATTTTTCATGTATTCTTCTTAAAAGTAAATATATTGACACATCAATATAACAAGCACCTATCGACGTATTTCAGCCACGAAGCCCTAGTAACTTACATTGAAGGTGATGTATTTAAAAAGTAATACATACTACAGGTATTAACTATATAATAAGCTGCAAAAGAAGAGAAACATAAACATTGCACGTTTTGCATTTCTTTAAAATGTGTATTCAAGATAGAGCATAGTAAAGAAAAAACTAAGTCAATATATCGTGGCTCATTTTACTTGAAATGTGAATAACATTAGTTAAATAAAATAAATGGGCTGAAATTAATAATATAATTAAGTTTATACTCACCCTTTTCGGATTCTTCTGTCACTTTTATTGAAGAACTTTCCTTTTGAAATGCCTAATGTAATAAGAACTTTTTTAGAGGCAATAATTAATACGATTTAGCTAAAAAAGAATAAAATTTGAATTTGAGTAATACCATGTTCGATCAAAGTTTGAAAACTATTTTTATAAAGTTATAAATTTTCAATGGGGCTGCTATTAAGGGTCCTTTACATCACTGAAAAAAAAATCGCATACAAGCCAATATACCCATATATGGAATAATAGCATTCGTTCGACTTGAAAATGGCACAAAAAATCAATTTTGCGGAAAAAACAACTTTTAAAGATGTGTCACTTATCATAAAAACTAAATCCTTGCTGCATTTGACCTTAGTACTTCGAAGCTTTACCACCTGCGCTACATAGACAATGCAAGAAAGATATAAATGTAAACAAGTTCATAATGGATTGAAAATCGCTGTGTTGAAACCAAGGTAAATGCATTAGAATAATGTGTCTCTTCATAACAGGGCTAATAAATTAAACTGTTGAACTTGCTAAACTTCTTTAGCTATGAACAGAATAAGATATATATCATAAGTTTAAAATTTTAAGCCTGATTACAGTCCTGATTCTGATGATGAAGAAAAAGAAAACGTGCCAGTTGTAAAAATTTCAAAAAAGAAAAAGAAACAATGTACTTTCTGCAAATTTCAAGCTTCTGTTATGAAGAGACACATTATTCTAATGCATTTAACTTAGTTTCTTTATCCTCTCACTGCATGTTGGGATTGTCATGTACAGCTTTCAACACCTTGTAAGCTTTTTTCAGGAGCATATTAATGTTCACACTGACAATCAAAAACATTTTGATAATGAACAATTTTTGAAATGGTGTTTCCTTATACTGGGGTTTCTACAAAAAAATTTCTAAATTCCTTGGGGTTCCATTCAGCAGTCTACTCTCTTTTGTACAGCAAAAGAAAGAATTGCATACTTTACCAAGTAAAGAACCATCATTCACCGATGTTGAAACTTATCTCTTCCAAGAATTTTGCAAAACAGTAGGTTATCAAGATATCCCAGCTACTGGAAGTTGATTAGCAATATTCTAAAATTGTTCAACAAAGATCAGCAATCAAAACTTTCATTATTAAACTTAATGTCTGATATATCTGGGAAAGAGTTCAAAGAAATTCCCTCTAACGTATCTATTACAGATGTAGTAGTAGACTCCCATTTCCATCTTGATCAGTTGTGCAAGAGAAACCATGTATTGAATTTTCAAGTTTTGGCTGATTATTTTCACAAAAACATCCATGTTTTAGATTTTGTAATAGCGAACTATGTATTTCCCTTTTCTTGGAAGTTGTGGCGGCAACAAGTTAACTTGAATCCTAAAATTTTTGTTACGTTTGGGATTCATCCTCATCTTGTCGATGGAAATTGGGGTCACTTCTGGAACGAATTGATTCAACTTGTATCCTATAATTCTTGTGTAGCCATTGGAGAAGTAGGAATTGATTTTACTTCAAAATGTTCCATACATAGCAACTGTCATAATGAACCTGTAGTCAACGAATTCGCCACCAGCAAATACAGTTTTTTCAGGAGTGTGCTCTACTTTCAAAAAATGTTCAAAAACTTTTAGTAATACACTGTCGTGATTCAGGGAATGGGGAGGCGGCCAACATTGCTTTGAATATTCTTAAAGATTCTGATACTCTTTAAGTACAAATTCACCGCCACTGTTTTTCGGGAACCATTGAAGAACTCACTCTATGGATTGATAAATTGCCAAATGTAAAGTTTGGAATTACTTCTAAACATTTAACTGCTAATACTTTGAAGAAAATTCCCTTAGACAAACTTCTTTTGGAATCAGATAGTCCATATTTATCTTTCCATGGGCCTTGGGTTATTTCATTTTTGGCTACACAAGTATCCAAGTTTTTGAACATACCGCCAACCATTCTTATCAAAATCTGCAACAAAAATGCTAGCCTAAGGGAAGTTTACAATGTATAGAGTACAGAATATTTATTTACCTGTATGTTTTTTTAGGCCTCTTGATTTTATGCCTCATAAATACTATGATGTTTACACATCTTAGTATCATTTTTTTATTTTATGCCCTTCATAAAAATTATGTTTACTTCTATAGTTTCATTTGTCTATAGATTTCATCAATTGTCATATAATAAATAATGGCAGTGTCTGTTCTAGATGTTTACACATCTTTTCGGTACTGTGCATTATAATGTACATAAATGTAAATTATTTATATAGCTTAATTGTATAAAGTGTTTTTCTTACTTACTTTTGTCTAAAGATGACAATCCACGCATACACCAGACGACAATCGATGTTTCTTTCCTATCTCCTTTTGTGAAGAGTTCATTTTGGATAATTCATGCCATAATTTATTCGTATTATATATAATAATTTTTCCTACATGATTGGGGGGAATGTGGTATTTACGTCGGACACGGTGCCATTTAACAATAGAGCTCAATTACAGCTGAACACTGATCAGCGCCTTTATACCCTTGTCCTGGAGCCGTACAGACGTGTTTCTTGGGAATGAGGAACTGGGCCATCTACCGCTGACCTTTTGGTAAGCTTTAAGCGTAGATAGATATTGACAAATATAACACTATCATAAACAGTAAAATTCACGGTGTGTCGAGGACCATAAAAAGACTTGATTAAGAGTAAATTATCCAACAAAAATGTTCACATTTTGCGTCTAGATTTCTATTGCTCTATGCATATATGCATGGTTAACAAGAAGCCTATGGACCACATTGGTCTTCTAAACTTCAGATCTCTATTTCTTTCTATATATGAAACTCGCGGTTGTAAAATGGTAAAACTCGCGAAAATTTTCATATATTCCTAGATTTAACAACACATATAAAACAATATATAGAAAGAAAATAATTGAAATCTATTTTTGGGATATCACAATCTAAGTTCTAAGATGCATCAACTAAATAATCATATTTTCCTAGGTCTCAACATATCAAATATAACACAACTGGAAAATAAATACTGATGAAAAATGAAAAGTAGGCTACTATGACCTACTTTGATTAAAGATGTAAAGATTTTTTAATATATACCAACTAATAAAATTTTGATGGTCATATGCCTTATAGTATCAAAGATTTTACTATAAAATTGTTTTAAATTAAAAGTAGGCCACCGTGACCTTAATATAAAGAAATAAAGATCTAAAGAGGCTTACATAGTACATGTATTATCACAAAGTGTAGCATTGTACTTGAGAAGCAGATCTTTGAACATTTTTCTCTATATTTCTATGCTGAACGTTGAATCCTCTCTTGATATCCAGTATTGGCTAGGGGTAACAATTTAAACAATCTATAATCTAAACTATTTAAGGATTTGCGAATTGAAATATTGTACAAATTGTAGCATTGTATTATTAGTAAAGGAAATTTTTGAAAACACATTTCTATGTTGAACTTTGAATTTGTCATTGGTCCAGGGGTTACAATTCTAATTTATGAATTTAGAATCTTCACTATACTTAGTAGCTTTGATGGAAACAGTGGTTCTTCAGAACAGTTAATTAAGATTGTTTTCTCCCCTTTAGAAAGGAAAGGGTTTAAGAGGGCTGATGGTCGTATCCATTTTTAGACTGCATTGATCTTTAGAAGAAGCGCCATGGTTTAAGATACTAGTATAAATTCTAAATTTGAAATTTATGGAATTTTTTAAAACTAAATACTAGTTTATAACTAAACAAAACAGATATAAAATTTAAGGTAGATCTGATGGGTGATTTGTTGACCATCCGGACCCTTTGACATTTCATTTTAACACAGTAAGAATGCTTTGTACTAATAAATTTTTCTTAGCTTTAGCTCATTGGATCTGTAGAGGAAGTAAAATATACTTCTTAGTTCGCCTAAACTTAGTTTAAGGGCATATTTATATCATATTTATGCAATATTATACTTGCGAAATATTTTGTTGAATTGGAAGATACAGAAGATAATGCACCTCGATATTCTCTTGTTTTATTTTTCAATTGAAATTGAGTTCAAATCAAACACCAGTTTATTTCAAATTTCCTTGGTACTGACTTTTCACTAAGTTCTAAACGTTCTTTTGTAACATCAGTTTATAATTAAGTTTTTCATGATTTTTGTTATAAAAAAGAAAAGACGAGAAATTAATATTATTTTCATTTTGTGAAAGTAATAATTAATTGCTGATATTGTATGTAAAATCTTATTTTGTAGCCATCGGACGTTTGATTCTTCGGTTAGCATGCCGTATAATCATTTTATGTTTTACACTAATATGGTAAAGTAAATGGGTAAAGCTACACTTTAGGAGTTGTACATTTTGATGCGCGTCTTAAAAATAATACATCATGCACGCTGATAATAAATGTCGACCCAACCTATATGGGCAATTATAATAAGTAGCCTGGTCTTTTGGGCTTCTGAGTAACTTGTTTTCCTGTCAATGAAAAGTTTGTTTTGTGACCTAGGGTTTCACTGAACAAGGTTAGCTTTTTGAAAAGCTAAGAAAGTCAGAAAGCGGAATATTAATTTTAGGATAAAGTGAATACACAATCTATCAAAATACGAGATTTACAGTTTTCAGAACAATCACAATATACGTGTGTACATTTAGCTTGCACCTTTATGTTTTATGGCTGTAAAGGTGAGGAGACAAGAGACAAGCGTGTAGCGGTGTACATACTGTGTATGACTGCACACCTAATTATTACTTTATTTAAAGTTGTAACTTTGCAAAGATTGCTCTCTGAATTTCATGGTCCACCCCTGCCAATATATATATTCTCTCTAATCGTGCTAAGAGAGTCCGGAATATGTATATCTACATGCAAACTCGGGACCACGGCTTCGGACGATACCCATGGACAGTCGATGCACAGTTTGACCTAGAAACTAACCTCTTTCATAAATTATACGAATTTCGCTACCACGGACTGTCTAATTCCTTCCCAGAATTCCAATTTACGCAAGCACAATTGAAGTTTCATCCTAACTTAATTAGTCAGCCCGCGGGCTGACTAATTAGTAATCCCGATGTAACAAGAGATGTAT
This sequence comes from Magallana hongkongensis, assembly GCA_016163765.1. NCBI lineage: Eukaryota > Metazoa > Mollusca > Bivalvia > Ostreida > Ostreidae > Magallana > Magallana hongkongensis. The sequence continues at coordinate 37,378,037 of WFKH01010931.1, forward strand.
TTATACCATAAAATCAGAAGATGTTTCAATAGATTCTTCAGGGTTCTGTTGTGTCATTATTAGGTGAATTGATATCTCACAGATGAATGCCAACTTCTTGAAACCCTAACTTCTGATAAAATAAAAGACATCGTTAAATAAAGCTAAAACAAATAAACCCATTTGAAGGTTTTAAAAAAAAGATGTAAATATCTGTTTTAAAATAGGTACATTAACCCACTACATGTAATAAGTCAGATAATTCTCACTGAAACAAGAATGATGAAATTGTGTCAATTCCAAGTATGATAAAATAGTCAAAATTAATGATTGTAGAAATATAACGAATATTTAATCTATAAACTGGTAATGAACAACAGCGAAATCCGGAACAGTAGTGCTGATCTGTGTTTCGAGCAGTCTCAAAGGTATCTGGTTTGAAATTTACCTACAGTGCATCAACTTGGACAAAAGCATAAATTCAATTACAATTTTACATTAGCATTTCGTTTATATACGTTGTTGTTGCAACAAGCTTATTTGCTCGTTTTACATATACCACATTTTTGCTTTATCTTTAGGTACATGCACATGACAATTCAAGACCTTAAGAAATCTAATCTTTATACTAGAAAATTATGATTTACCTTTAATGTTTTATTTATTTAAAAAAAACCAAATCAAAGTAAACCACTATAATTATTTTTAAATCAAATTTCGTCTTCGGGTAAAAAATTTAAACGCTATTTCTTTTAATGACTGTGTAACTTGTTCTGTCTTTCTTACCCACTTAAGACAGGATTTTATCTCAAATCTTATTCTAAATTTAATGTCTAAATTAACCAAAGAAAGCTTGAAGGAAAGTAGTAATTCAGAAATTAGCACACTAATTCAAGATCATCGACTTATTAGCAAAATAGGATTTAGCACAATAATAAAAAAAGGCAATTTTGTATACATTACACTTAAACTAAATCTGAGCAAAATTCTGTTTGTTTCCGTATGATTATCGATCCTGTACATTTTTGTCTAGGTGACCACAGGAACCTATTATCATACCATATTTTGTTCGGTTCTGATCATATATGTACTAATGGTAGCTGTATGTGCCCAGCCTCAATGAACATACTGTTGTATCTTAGTAATTTTAACAGAAAGTTTTGGGTTTTTTTTGTTTGGTTTTTTTTTTTATAAATATTTATTAAACACAATATATTTGGATTCGAGATAATACCTCCGCAGAGGCTCTCTAGATATACATCACCTGGGGTGCCTGGGGCCCCCTGGATCACTAAATAATACTATTCAGCGGTATAAATAAATCATACATCTAAATATATAATGTACAAAATATCTATTTTCTTTAGTATTTATAATTTTTTTTAAAAGCATAAATAGACGTAAATATGAATTTACACATGATATATATGCATACGTGTATATATTATAATAGTAATGTAAAATAAGAGTACTATTCATATAAACGGGGAGATAACATTCAGTCATTGATATGATGTTCGTATCAATATTATACAAATATATAAATCGAAATATATTTGTACACACATATATAAGGAAAAGGAAAAAAAAACAGTAATACAATTATAGTTGGTCTGCTAGTGTTTTCAAAGTTTTTATTATTATTACTTTATTACAGTGAGTGCAAAAAGTGTCAAATCCAGTTACAAAATTTTGTTAACAGAAAGTTGACATGTACATGATGATGATGATGGAATGCAAATCATATGTATATTACATGAATGTGTCCAAATTATTAATTGGCGACAATGCGGACAGATACAGGAAAAATAAATTAAATGGTACATCTTACCCTCATTAACGTTGGTTAGATATATACTATTATAATATTAATTATTAGGTTTGTTACTGACTGACTTCAGAAATATATCGGGTTGATTAATCTCATATCAATCTGTCTATGAGATTGATCAACCCGATATATTTCTGTAGTATTTCGCCTCGCCATCTATGAGATTGATCAACCCGATATATTTCTGTAGTCAGTCAGTAACAAACCTAATAAGTGTTTTGTTTTTCCGAGGACTATCAAGTTAGACATTTATTTACAAAAAGCGATGATCTACGCAAGTCCATGTAACAGTGGACTAACATTTCGTCCAATTTCTGAATGAATTACACAGAATCAAACTCTTCAAAATTATTATTATCACCTTTCAAATACTCTTTGAAAATCTTTGCTGCACCCTTGTTCACTTCCAATTTTGTGTTGCTATTCTCATTTCCTCCGCAAAGGTTTGAGCAAATTTCGACACTGCCATTTTATTCTGCTCCAGACACAACAATGTGGCGTCAATTTAAAGAGAAACTACTCTTATTTAAAAGTAAATACAAAGGGCAACTGCTCCAAATATTTTTTTGTTCCTTTATTATTAAGAGGCAAGACGACTGCACTAGGTTTTTTGATGAAAATAGAAAAACATAACATTATTGAAGATGAAAATAGACCATTTATTCAAATAGATGACAAAGATGTAAAAAATTGTAAATATTGAGGGGGTCAGACGGGACTAGAAAACACCGCTGATACATTTTCAAAATATTTGGCAACATATAATATAGCATCTGACCCCCTACATAAAAAACATAAAAAAGTATGGCCCTGATATGCCAATCATCAAAAAAGGGTGGGATATACAAAATATAAAAAACGCAAACACCTATACAAAATATTAAAAGATAAATGAACACATAAGGTGGAAGAAAGGGGTGGATGGAGGGTTTTTGCAGAAAATATTTCTTAGCAGATTTGAGCGCGTCTTCTCTAATTTACAAACAAACAATGAAGTCACGTGATCTGAGAAGCCACGCTGATTGGTCGAATCCTATAGAATTCTCAGAAACGATTTAAAAATAGAACATTAACCCAGAGACAAACAAATACATGACCTTTGGAGCTTTTCTGATTGGTTAATGTTTTTGCATAATGCAGGACAGTTAAATTTAGCAAATAAGACCAAGACATAGCACCTGCTATTGCGTAACACTTGTCGTCAAAAAAATTCAGATGAACAAACAGAATCAATAAACGTATGAAGATTTACATGTAGATAAAAAGACATACATAAAATATCATCACACGTCACATAAACGGTATTATCATTTGTCAATAATATTAACTATTTAAGAACTTACGGAACGCAGCTTTTGTATTAAATATTTTAAAATGTCAGGATGAGTAGGCGAAGCGTCGTCCATATTTCCGAAAATTAATTCTCACCAGACGGATATAGAGATTTATCCTGCAGTCACGTGTCATGTATTAACCAATAAAAGTGTGACATTTCAGTCCGAGGGAAAACAATTACCAATGTTTGACAAAACCTGTTATTGCGGAGAGGGTAGGTAACGCATAACCAAGCTGATAACCGGTATTTCCAATTCTAAAATGGAAGAAAGAAGATGGTACGAAAGTTAAAGGAGACAACTAACCTTTTTACCGACGTTGTATGAGGAAACAAGGTAATATGTCCCCGGCATCATCAACAATTTCAAATGCCTCAATTTGGTTTTCATTTCAAATCCATTGAAGAGAAGTACTTAAATTTAAGGTCATAACTCGGACTTGAGGAGAGTTTGTAACAATAAAGACTGCTAAATTACTATCGCAACTGCCAAAAAAAATGTAATGTTGGATTTTATCATAGAAGACACAATAGAGAAAGAATTAACGTGTCAGGGCTAATTTATACTACCTCTGCGATGATCGCTAATTTAATTTAGTAAATTTCGTCCATGTACATGTATATCTGAGGTGAATTAAAAAATTCTGATTGACCTAAACAACATTAGATAGTCTTTAAGAATAATATTATGGCTGATATAAACAATTATTAGGAGACTGTTTGTAGTCAATGAAATGAACTTTTTGCTCTTGAAACTTTTTTAAAGAGTTTGCAACCCTATATAGAAAAAAAAATTTACCAAGAGATTTTAAAGAAAATATTTCGTACTAAAAAAATATAATTAAAAAATATACTTCCCATAGACTTTAATGTTAACTTTAAGGTTCCTCGACACACCAAAATTTTATTTTACGGATCGATAGAGAATCTTTTTTGAAATATGATTCCACAAAACAGAGATCAATATCGGCTTTCAGTTATTTTATATGAATTTTTTTGTATTTTTTCAGTGAAATAGGAAAAACTGTTTTGCGGACAAACAGAATATATTAGAGCTTAAAACTTGGTGTCAATTAATGTGTAATATAATTATGAATAAATTCATGCCAAAGATCGTTTGGTCAAGTGTTTAATTTTTTAATTAAAAAAATATTTCTGAAAATCAAAATTGTAATTCTTTAATATCTTTTTAATCTATGGTTAAAATTTAAAGAATAACATATAGTCACATAAACTATTCACTAAACAATGATATTTTACAAAGAAATTGAAATGAAAATGCGAAATTTTGGAAAAATTGCTATTTATCAAATATGAACCGATCCCGATTGAAAAAAAACTGATCCCGATCATAATTATTTTAAAATTGAAATTTTACAAATAAACTGCAGTTTTTTCTAAGTAATTGATATAAATTATAAAGTTAGTAAATGACGAAGCCATTTAACAGCTAAACAACCTGAAATTTTTGCAAAATTCTGATTCATTCTAACTTTATGTGATTTCGTTCGGGATCAGTTTAATTACAATCGGGATCGGTTCGATTTTAAAATTTTCCATTTTTTCTTTAATTTCACTATTTCGTTTCAATTTCCTGTTGAAATATGATTGTACAGCAATTGTTTAATGCGAGTAACAGTTTATCTGCAGTTTTTATCCATAGATTTAAAAAATATCTACAATTCTTGTTTTTCATTTTCATAAATATTTTTTTTACAAAAATATTACAAAGTTTATCTGGCCGTCTTTGATATGTATTTATAGATAATTGTATTGTGCATTAATTGATAACAAATTTTTAGCTCTTATATATCTTGTTCGCAGCTAAAACGATGTTTCCGGTTTCTATCAAAAAATACAAAAAAATTCATATAAAATAATCAGAAGCCGATATAGGTGTCATTTTTGTATAATCATTTCTCAAAAATGATTCTTCATCGATCCATCAAATAATGCATTGGTGTGTCGAGCCACTTTAAGAGGCGATAAATTTGTTACCATTAAAAAAAATAAAATTTAGAAAGGGAATCTTTATTCTTTTATAAAGATTTTAAAAGCATACTTAAATTCCAAAGTTTGTATATTTAATGTTCTCGTAAGAATTCAGTAGATTTTCTTAATAAATAAAAGAGACACTAATTAGTTGATGTAAATATATGTCTATAATAGGCACGCATCTAAATGGTTTGATAATTATACAGAATTGTCATGATGCCGTATTGCTTAATACCAAGAGAAATTTTTTCTTTCAGTTAGTAATTCTTGTTGTAGGGACAGACTTCCTGTCTGCATGCATCAATTACTTGCATTATATATGTTGTCATCCACTAATTATTTGACATAAACTCATAGAAATTGAAGTAAAATAAGGCTCAGCTATTGCATTGCATTAATATCCGATTTGTCAAAATATCATGCGCGGATCCAGAATTTTTTTTCCGGAAGGGGTGGGGGTGGGGGTCCGAGGGATAATATCGGGGTCCGAGGCTTATTTTCGGTAATTTTACTTTAATATAGGTGAATTTTCCTGGCGGTTGGTATCGACTCCCGTCCCCTCTATTATTATGATTAAAAAGTAGGTTAAAACCTATCTATACTCTGTCCCAAGTTTCTGCTTCCACCACTTTTTGCTTGTTATTTTGATAATCATAAATACCTTTGTGCCCAAACTACGTTCATCCAATAAAGTGAAAAAAGTCCAGATTATCTGTTTTGAAACGCCCCTTCTACCGCTTCAGGTTTCAATACACAACCAAAAATAAAAAGTATACGGGGATTTTGCATCGCATCAGCTATGAAATAACCCGGATTATAACGTTAAAAATTTGTGCGAGGTATTCCGAGTGACTTCCGAATGGAGAAAAGATGTAAACATCTCCGTAAGAAATCTGTTTTCTTTCCTGTGAATTTTTCCGAGTGAAAAATGATAATGTATCAATGAAGATATCTTGGATATTTTCCCTTTCATCTATTTCAATTGTATTTCTTTCACAGGTATGTGTATTTTTATTAAAAATCGTCCAAATGTGACGGAAACAATAACTTGGGACGGACTATAATATTGAATTGTGAAGGAGTCTTTAGGGGCTTTCGTAGCAATTCTGTATTGATGATCAGTACATTGTCAAAAGAAATTTAAAATAAGTTTATGCTTATACAAAACAAAGTTTTTATATTTATTAATATATATATTTTATTTGATACGCCCCCAAAAATCAATATTACAAGAAACATGAAAAAATGATTATGGGCCGGGACACAAATCAAAACGAAAGTTGGTAAAGTCAAAAAATATGTATTTTGACTTACATGTAGTCTATCGTATTGTGTAAACAAGGGAGAAAAGAAAATCGGCAAATATGACTAAATCTTACCTCATCTTGTCATACGTTGTTTTATTTTAAAACGCCAAGAAAAAAGTGTGAACATTGTTGCCTCGCTCTTATGCCAAGTAGATAAGCCATCCAAAAGGTAGATAAATCATTACAGCAAAAACTGCAAATCATCTATGGAAAGCCAAAGGGTTTAATATTTTACCTATGTTATAATTTTTTTTTTTCTCTAAATGCGTTATTTGTTGAGAAGTTGAGAAGTTATTCTGATACAAATTCTATAAAAAAAAAAAAAAGACGAAAGGAGTGCCACAATGTTACTTATATGCATGTTACCGGGGCCTTATGTTTCTGCAACTGGGGCGGTGACGGGAGTGTCAATAAATGAAGATGACTGTCGATCGGCGTACATTCTGTGTTTTTGCTTGTTTGTATAGAGAAAAAATGTCTTAAGAGGTTTATATAACACCAGAACCAGGGTTAATGGAAGGGTGGTTGAATCTCAAAATAGTTTTCAATACGCTGCCGTATGGTCGAAGGAGAAAATTGTACGCTATTCGTTCTCGCCGTTACAATTTTTATTAACGAATATCAGATCAGATAATTATTCCCTTTATTTTATTTAATTAAGACAAATTATTTGGGAGGCTCTGGCCGCCGACTCGATAAATTTACCACCGTTTGGTACCATAGACAGTATGATAATCTGCCGTTTTACGACTCCGTATGAAGGCTGGTCAATAAACAAAATTGGTACTTGGTTGTTACATAAATATCTTTCGGCAACTTAAAAAAAAATTCGGACTGCACGAAATGACTTCAGACTCAATTTCCATTAATGCATACTATAAAGGTAGCGATCATTGTATAAAAAATATACAAAAATTTGTATTTTTTTCTGCAACGCTCGCTACCTTCATACCCACATAAATCATCAAAGAAAACATTTTATTGTTTAAATAATACAAATACATAATCGCTAATGGACCAAAAACATTCATGTAAAGAAAATAGTTTTTATGATTCATTTTATTTTTATTGACAATGTCAAACACCAGAAGCAAAAAAAATTTCAATGAAGTACATGTAGAATTTCTAGTATACTTTACTTTAAAAATTACCATGAAATATATGTGATAGAACACTTCTTTCCTTTTTGTACGTGCTTTTGCTCAACCAAATGCAACATATTTAAAAAATATCTTTGAAATTTCCATTTATAAACAGTTTAGTGTTTTTTTCATCGATATCGAAATTATAATTGAAAAACAAACAGTTTCAGCATACTTGTACATCTATACTTATAAATTAAAACATTTTGCCAATAAACTACGAAATACCTGCACCAGAGTAACAGCTTACACCTTTGGTATTTCATCACGTGTGAGTTGATGTCCGTAAGCTATAATTGAATTTTACCTGATAAGTAATTATTGAAATATAAATTAAAAACCTATTTTCATATTCAATAAACCAGCCCGAAATAACGAAAATGAGAGTAAGGTAGTGGACACGCTTTGGCGGATTCAAGTCAGTGGGAATTTGCATTAAAGTATATGCTTACATTGAAATAATATTGAATGATTACGTAGATAGTGAATATATTTACTGGGAACTTATTTAGGGTATACATAGAAATTAAGATATGACAAATGATGAATAAATAAAATGAGCCAATTCGTTTCTTGAATGCATTGTTTTGATGGATAGAACTTTCCAGAACGGGGTAACCAAAGAACGTGGGTTGACTAATTAACGTCATGGCGGAAAGTGTAGGGCGAGTTAATCACCGGGCAGTTACCTTGGATCTGACAACTTTGGTTTAAGATATGCAAAAATAATGTATAATACTGGCCATTTTAATATATATATATATATATATATATATATATATATATATATATATATACACACACACAATTTTATACCACTAGATTGGTAGTAATCCTTATATGCATTAATTTGTGAACCAGGAGCAGATTGTGTTAACAACTCTACGTCTGTATGAATAGATGATGTATGCATAAAACTTGGAAGTTGAATTGGTGGGGGAGGGGAGGATGACAGTCTTGGGACAGTGATAAAAGTTATATTGAGATTTGACCTAAAGAACAAAATTTAAAAAAGAGATACGACGCACCAACACCCACTCCCCTATTTGAAATAAAATAAAAAAGTTTGTTCCAGTCAGCTGAAACAAAAAGAATAAAGGCCATGTACATATACATGAAGCATTGTATCATATTAATGTATAACGTTGCAATAATTCCCGCGCTTGCGCGGGATATCATCTAGTTCGAAAAAAAGATATTTTTTCTAAACACATAATGCATTCCGGAATCATCGCTAATTTAAAAATTTTAATGCATTATATTTTTGGCAAAATAAAGTACAATTTTATTCAAATCATTGTGTATTTGATGATGTTATGTATAAGTGAAAAACAACCAGCAACAAAAAAAAAACAAGAAGATAATTAAAATAGTACATATATTACACTACATATTAAAAGATGATAGATGGGAAACCAATCACAATATGATTTACAAGCTAAAATCAAACATTGAAAAGGGTTTTTTTTTTTCCATATATAGAAGTTAAACTTTGTAGCCAATATTTTTGTACTCGTTAAGGACGTTGTTTACTCAGGGTTTGAGTTCTCAAATTCGGTTTATTATAAAATTGAATGTCATGAGTGAAATTTATTCTTAACACATTAATTATTATTGAAATGAATTATTATTGACATAAAATTCGATATTTTTACTATATTATGGAATAAGGCTCAAACAAAATTGAGACTTTTAGCAAAACAGAGGAAATTCGGACTAAATTTTTCAAATTTTATTTTTCACTGAAGTATTTTTGGCAGTACTATAATATTATAAGTTAAGGTTTGATTTGTTAGTCAACATAATTTTGCATAATTTCTATTGGTTTTATCTCACTTTTTTATATTTTAGATAATCGTATGGCACACACTACAAAAATATTGAAAAGTGCTTAAAAACGATAAAAGATACCATATCCCAAAATTTTCATCATATGAATTTTATGCCAGCAATATAAGGTCAATTTAATACTTTAAATTTTTTGTGTTTTCCTTTTTTTGTTAAATTGAATCAAAATAGGTAGGGATTTGAAAACTGATAGAGGAAATTCGGACTGGAATATTTATAAAACTTGTCAATGAAGACTTCTTAAATGATTTGTATCTATTTAGTGCCACTGCCATTCATAAACTGTATTTTATTATTAAAAGAGTTTAGCCATTTGTATTATTTTCACAATTAAGACCATCTCAATCATAGTGTAAAATTTTTAGTGATTTTTTCTTAAATTTTCAAAACATATTCAATGGCCATTAACTCAAAAAGTAGTTCATACCTACTTTTTTGAAAGTGAAAATTAACACTACAATGAAAGGTCTATAACACACAGATGGTTTTTCATTATCATCAGTAGGATTTTTTTCAGTCTGAGTAAACGTAATCCTTAAATCTTAAAATAAGTTTTAAATGCATGCAATTTTCATTCAACGTTTTCATATCTCATATCTTAGTGAGTGCTACACATATGCATCAAAAAGACCTGAGGAGTCGTTTTATTTTCATAATTCTGAAGAATGAAGGAAACCTGTACAAAATTGACCAAAAAAATAAATAACCAATATGTTTAGTGATATGCAACTGGAGTAGTACTTATATATAATAATTTACATAATTCTAAATTCTATAAAACATCAAATTATATTATTATATACTAATATATTGTCAAACTCTGATATCTAACAGAAATTCGAAACCAAATTCTTGACTCTTGGGTAGTAAAATAATGTTACAAATATACTTATCACAACAGTTAAAAATAAAATAGCTATAATATATGTTGAGCAAAATGGATATACTAGTATTTGGTGCCTTTACCAGCCATATAAATCCTCTCTTATTTTAAGCATGAAAAATCTTATGAAACAAAAGTAAAAATGCAGCTTTCATACGTAATCAAACAAACATCAAAACAATGATTCGACTGAATCACTATAAAAGAATGTTAATCACATACAAGTATCAGCAATATTCTTTCCTTCAAGTACTAATATCCAATATGTCTTGAATATTCCTTGTATTCCTCTGGATCATTAGCTGACTCCTCGGTGACTCCTTTGGCCTTCAACTCCTCCAACACTCGGTCTAGGTAGGTGGGGTCAGGGTAACCAAACCTACACCAATATCAGATGGTATATATACATTGTTAGTTATGTTTCAAATTAAATGTCCTGAACTTGCAATTTATTTGGATGAGTTACATCAAAGCTTACAAATTCAACCTGTTTTCAGCCACAAAGTTATTTTCTCTTAGTTTTTAAATCTATACCCAGCATCTTAGGTCATGATTTTCATGCTTTTAATAGAGGCATACTTGCTCATTTTAACCATATACTCTGTTATACGGGAACTGGGTGACAAAAAACTTGCTTAGGATGAATTCATGCTTCTAGTAGGATCAGGATCATTCCCCAGTCTTGTAAATGTATTTTAAACTAATCCGACGCAATGTATTACGTTTATAAAGTGTCAAAATGGCTAGTCCCGGACGATTTCCTATAACTCTAGTCTGATAGCTGTGGCATATATGCCAAATAAAACATAAGATTTTTTTCAAAGAAGTTATGAATGTTCACTTTATGACCAAAAGAGTCTCCTACATCCGAATGCCAGACATCCTGACCCATGGATAATCAATTTCACAAGTTTGTAGAAGCATCCTTGTACATCTTAACTTTGCATTCAGTTTGCCTGCTCGAGGCCCAGTAAAGAACATAAATTCTTAAAGAAGTAATACATAATTATACATTATATGAAAAATAGAGCTCCAACCTTACACAAGAACATTGACCTTTGGATCATACATTTTACAATTTTGGTAGAGGCTACCATGCTCATCAAATCTAAGTAAATCTATTTTGTCTAATGTTGTCTGTTGATACATAAGAGTAAAGAAGATTTTTAAAGATACCAAAACGTTGTAAAAATGTTGAATATGTTCATAAGTTTAATAACAATGCACAATGATGGACAACCAAAAGGAATAGGTCATCCAGGTCAGGCGACTTATTAAAAATAAAAAATATTTTCAATATTTAAAATGGGTATACCTTGCTGGCCCTCCGTCTATTCTAGTTTTATGATGAATGTCATTCCAAGTAATTACTCCATCATGACCTGTAATTCTTGACCGACCAATGGTAAACACCAAACGCCTGCTAAATGCTACATTCAGTAGCTTAGCTACCAGCCGGCCTTTCTCATTATTTGGGACATAACCAGAACGACTGATTCCTTTGTAAACCCGTCCAGGATTAGGATGCTCCGACTGTTAATATTGAACAAATTATGTCAAGTTTAAATAGATTATTAACTATGTGCAATGGCATGCCACACTCACAAAAATGAGTTATATCTAGTTTCACAGTTGATGAAATAGATATATCAAGACCGTAAACTCAAGCTCACGAAGTTCATCTATATTTCACGCTTTTTAACCATACTTAACTTAATAATCCATGTTTCACAAGTGTAAACCATAATAAGCACACAAACAGATTAATTAATTTTACGGAAAATACAGTTGTAAAGCCAAGAAACATCATTTGTTATTTATTTATTGTACATCATATACTTTATATAATGTGGTCTGAGCGAATAAAGGAACTTGAACCATTTGTCAACTACGATTCACAATTTTAAACTCTAATTAACTTATGTTAATTACAGTTAACGGCCTGTAAGCTATAGTTTACAGACATTACATTACAGATATTAACACAACAGTTAACACTCTTTTGAAGCTTTACCTCTACGCTTGCTCAGGTTTGCATTCTAAACCTATAGAGCCCATTTTCTGAGCAGAGTGCATTTTGTGGAGTATAATTATCAAAGGAAAAAATTATCAGTACAACCCCATAAAATAACTATTCTTTGTCAAAGGCAGCAGCATGGTTCAAAGGAAACATCTAAAATATTCCAATCATTTATAATAATTGCACATATCGAAACATCCAGCTAGATTAGCTACATACCAACATGAACAAGTTCTGGGAACATAAGATGTAAGTGAAAGACAAACTAGAAGAAAAACATTGAATTGCCAATTTCTCTGAAAACACAGGTATAAATATTATAATTATTTAATCATGCATTAAAAATGATCATTTTTACTTATTATAATGAGCTAATAAAACTTACACCTTGCCACCCATCGTCAAACACGTACGTCAGAACAATGGACCCGTTGCTATCATCGAATCCCTGCAGTCTGATACTGCTTTTTCTTATTGATATTGTCCCAGGAGGTTGGTCTCCCGTCACTTTCCCGTAGATCGTTCCACAGCTAGGACAGACTGGTTTGTACTAAAGTACTGTTCAATACACTCTTCGCAAAATTTGTGCCCACATTTGTGAAGTTGTTTTGGTTTAGTTGGTATATCCATGCAAATGCAACAGTCTGAAAATTCTTTGGATATATCTGGAAAAAAATGAGATTTTGAAAATAAAATATTAGAGAATTGAAATCAAATATGAGTAAATTCATTTACGATTTTGTTTATTGCAAGTTCATACTCAAGCATAGTGTTTTAATTATACATGACAAACCTAATAGTGTATTTAATTCTATTAAGGAATTACCCATCTGTCTTAGAAAACAAATATAGAAAAATTGTTTCTTACAAACATAGCAACACAAAACATTTTTATTACCGAGTTGAATGTGTTTTTGTGGTATAGTTATACATGTATTTGATGTTCGGAAGTTACTAAGTTGTTCATGTATGCATCGGATAATTGATATGAGAATCAATGCAAGCTTGATCAAATTAAGGCAATGTAATATCACGACTGGAGATGTTTTGAAAATATTAGCTTAGGTGGTCTTGTAATTTGGAATCACAAGCTGCATTTAATTGAGTGAAAGATGTAAAATGCATCCCCATATGTATCGTATCTGTAATTGGTTTTGATGGGGTTAAAATTTTCTTGATAATAAACCAGCACAAGAAACATTAATCTGTTCACTTAAATGCAAAATATTAAAGTACACATATATCATCCGAGGCTAAGTATACAGGGTAACGTTCTGTATTCGAAGATGCGTCATTACTGACACATTGGTTTAATTATTTTGGAATGAGACTAAAATAAACACACATTTAATCTGTTTTTATACACCCCCTCCAAAGGAGATTTACCCTAGTGTGCCTGTCTGTCTGTCAGTAACAAATTTCTGTCGCATTTTTTCGTCGCATTTTTCTCAGCAACTATTAATCGCAAGTGCTAGAAATTTTAACACACTCTTTGTTTAAGTATGACATATAGTGGGATTAGGTTTTGTACCAATCAGACCTTAACTTCCTGTAAAAAATTTGGTGAAAGATTTATCAGCAACTATTCATCGCTGATGGTTGAAATTTTAACACACTCTTTGTTTAGGCATGCCATATATGGTGGGGTTTCTTTTTTAACCAACTAGATGTAAAATTCCTGCTAAATGTCATCTTAGCTTATTTTGTATATTAACATTAGTCAGGGTTATCACCAATGAGCATTGGCTCACAGATACATGTATCTTGTTTCATCGAAAAATATAGCGCAATTACAGAAACTAAACCATAAATATTACAACAGCCAAAAAAAGACGAAGTCGTTTGCTATAGCTTTTTACTTAAGGTATCTCACTCGTCACGTTTTTATTGCATTGTGCACATAATCATTACATTTAAAACGAGAATGATTTTATTTATTTAGTCAGCACAGAAGGATTACTATTTCATAATTACAGAACATTCACAAAGAAAACCCATTTGTTATCAATAAACAAACAAGTTTTTGGGGGAACTATTTTTTCGTGCGGTAGGATTTTTAGACGAAAATGACAGAAATCGAGTAATTTTATAAAATTGCAAAATACTTTTCTTTTTATTACACTTATACTTCATTCATAACGCACATTTTTAACATTTCATATTAGGCTTGGAACATATTCTGTAGCTTCTGTGTAACATGTACAATATTAAATCTTGAAAGTGTGATAGACTTTAAGCATAAAATCATGCAAATATATAGAAAAAGTCTGAAATTGTTTAAGCCAAATTTTGCAAGAATTTTACTTTTGAAACCCTTTATCTATTTATCTAATTTGACATCACTAACCCTCATGTTTTATTATGTCAAAATAATACTGAATACATATCTAGGCTAACAGAATTATTTTAATAAAATTCTTGATATTCAAAACGTTTTTATTTCAAATCAATTTGCAACTATTAAAGAAATTGTATATTTTAAGTGCAATAAGGTCACGAAAAAAAATATGCAGCTTCATACAGAATTATTTTCGTAATCACTCATTTCAATCTTATCGTTGTGCCCCATTGTAAACAATATTCAATGAAATAACTTTGCTTAATCAAAAATACTGGCAAAAAATGACAATCAGACTAAAATTACATTTTAGATGCAAAAAGGTCAAATTAAATGGGCCATAACTCAGAGAGTCGAAAATTCCTCCCCCTTTTTATTTGTAATTTTAAGGTATCTCACTCCTCACGTTTTGATTTCATTGCGCAGATGTTTATTTTATTTTGAATAAATATGAATTTATAAATTGAATCCTCACAGAAAGATCACCATTTCATAATTACACAACATTGATGAAGAAAATCCATTTGAATTCAAGAAACAAACAAGCTTTTGGGGGGAACTATTTTCTCGTGCGGAAGGTTTTTTAGACGAAAATGACAGAAACAAGCAATTTTATGAATTTTCAATATACTTTTCTTTTTATTATACTTTGTTCATTATTCACATTTTTAACATTTGATAGGTTTGTGACATGTTCTATAGGTCCTGTGTGACTTGTACAAAACTAAATTTTGAGAGAATGATATATGTTTAGTATAAAATCATGCAAATATATTGAAAATGTCTGAATTTTTTGAAGCCAAATTTTGCAAGAATTTTACCTTTGAAGCCATATATCTAAAATTTGATATCACTGACCCCCTTGTTTTATTATGTTAAAATGATACTGAATACATATCTAGGCAAACTGGATTCATCTTATAAAATTCTTGATATTCAAAATGTTTTTTATTTTAAATCAAATTGTAACTATTAGAGAAATTGTCTATTTTAAGTGCAAAAAGGTCACCAAAAAAATTATGCAGCTTCGTACAAATTTTTTCGTAATCCTTCTATTCAGTGTGAGCATTGTGCATAATTAAAAATGATATTTCAAGAAAAAGCGTTTGCTTAATCAAAAATACTGACAACAAATCCTAATCAGGCTGAAATCGCATTTTAGGTGCAAAAAGGTCAAATTAAATTAGCCATAACTCAGAGGGATGAACACTGACCTCCCATTATCTTTGTATTTTTCAAGTATGTTTTGTCTACAGATTTCAATGATATACTTCTCAAGAAATTCTTGA
This sequence comes from Magallana hongkongensis, assembly GCA_016163765.1. Taxonomy (NCBI): domain Eukaryota; kingdom Metazoa; phylum Mollusca; class Bivalvia; order Ostreida; family Ostreidae; genus Magallana; species Magallana hongkongensis. The sequence continues at coordinate 37,394,002 of WFKH01010931.1, forward strand.
TACAAGAACATTGAGGAGTGGGATACCTTAAAGTATGTTTTGTTTACAGATTTCAGTGATATACTTCTCAAGATATTCTTGATACAACAACATTGAGGAGTGAGATACCTTAACGTCATATCATTACTAAAGAACCATATTCGATAAGGACTAAGTTCTGTCCCCCATTTTGTAAAAATTTAAATTTGAATATGTCAGTGACAGAAATATAGAAGTTTTACAACATCGATCGTTCCTCGTGCTTCTATGACCTCACGTAAATGGGCCATTTCCCACAATTTCTCAAAAACATGAACAATTCATCAGTTCTTCATATTTATTAATAGGGGTATAGAGCGCAATGTTGCTCCAAAACCATGTTCACATATTATATCGGTTATATTATTACATATCATATTTAAAAATGTTGTTGGAGCAAGCATGCGCTCGATGTTTCCTTTTCCCCAAAAAAATTGATAGGATTTTTTTTTTTTTTTATTAAAATACGTACTTTTTGTGAAATTAGCTCATCAACATATGATATTGCTTTTATGACATCAGTCAGACAATTTCTTTTTATAAACTTGAACTAGATATATATAATCTATCTTTAGATAAATTTTTGAAGCTCATAACTTTGAATTTTGAGGCATTAAAACATTTTATTTCGCACATAGTCCTTCGGTAGATGTAATTTAGCAATTATTACAAATAACTTGAATTCAAAACATTTAATATATTTCTTTAAACCTAAGAATTATTTAATATTCTAACCTGAAAAATAAGATAACGGAGCCCTGCTAAATTTTGAATTCTGTAAACAATTAAACATTTCATTTCAGTAGTGGAAACTGTATTGTGGACAAGAAACTCCCAAAAGAAAATAGAATACAGTTAAGAGTTGGTCGAAAGAATTAGTTACGTCATCTGACATTCAAAGTACAAAGAGAAATCCGGTAAATATGAAAAAAATAAATAAATCGAAGAACCAACCTAAGATTCACAAACAGATGTAAGCAAGTAAGATTTCGAGTGATATAGAGAATTAGAAATATATTTTAGATACATGTATATCGGTTGGTTAGGGAAATATCTGGTATTATTTCAGATGTAAAAGGTGCCTATAACGTATTGTTAAACAGCCTTTAAACATGTATTGGATATATTAATAAATATTATGAAAAATGATATTCTTGTTAATAACACACTGATTGAATATATTTTTTCTATACATTTATACATAAATTAATTAGACTCTTTACATGTGTCGCAAATACAAAATGTAGTTGTAATATCAATCTGCATGTCGTTTCTATTCAATAACAATTATTTGTAATTAAGTCTTACTTATCAACTATTGTTTAGTTATCAATAGAAACTTTAATTATAAGAAATAATTAAACATTTCTCTGAATTCCTTTACACTGTAGTATCCTCATAATAAATGTAAATTGAATATTGTAATTTCTTTAAAAAAAATATAATGTGTACATATAAATGTATATTGATAAGAATAATATTTTTATAATGAGTTATATCAATACAAAGTTATGTAATAAAATTCTCTCAAATTTATAAAAATACAATACCGTGCTCTGTTTTTGTAGCTTTTACTTTTATCATTCCCCTTAACGTTTCCAGTTCGATCCCATTACTGACTACGACCCAAAAAAGATGAAGTGGTTTATCTGGAATCCATATTCCAGTGAAAGAGGAAGATCGTGAGTTAAAGGTGCACAGGATGGATTTTAAAATTTTTCCTTCCTTCTGTTTCAAATGTACACTAACACTTTCATCAACTACTGGTAAACACGTTGAGGAGAACAATTGGATTTTAAATTGTACTTCTTGGCCTTGGTCACATATTGGTGATGAAACATTTACTTTAGATCTCTTCGGATTGACCTTTGTAACTAATATTTTGCCAAAATTGTTTATTGATGTATTGAAATATTTGTCTGAATGTTCGGCAGAAAATCTAATCGTATCCATAGTGACCTGATATTCAATAACCTGGCTTTTGAGGTTTTCAAGTTGCAACTGAATGGAATTAGCAATGTCTAAGAAAGGCTGATGGTCATTTAATTTTGGTGATATATTTCCATAAAAACATGCATGTTTGCATAAATTTATAAATGAAGTCATTTTTTTCTTCTCGTTTTCAATGCATCTTTGTTTGTCATTCATTTGTGCAGCTACAGCATCACATAATGTTTTTTCTCTTAGTTCTAATGCTTTTTTTGCTTCATAAAACCGTGTTTTTATTTTGTTTTGAAGTTGTCGGGTATCCTGCAAAACTGTATCATTCATTTGTTGCAACTCTGTAACAGATTTTTGTACTTGATTAACTTTTAAATCAACGTCTTTAAGTAGTTTTTCTATTTCAGATTTGCTTTCTTTTCCAGCTTCTGCAATGTTACAATACACATGATTCTTATGAGTCGTGATACAACACTGAAAGCATATAGGTTTCATACAAGCAGAGTCTAAACAGTACATCTTTAGTGTTTCTTCTTCATGCCCATTCTCTTGACAATAAGTTTTACTCTGAAACAAGCTAATGCATTTATTTTCGTCAGCTAAAAGACCTTTGATTTCCAACAGAGTGTGCGATTTGAATGGTTTAAGAGTAGAATGTAATTTCACACAGTCTGCACCAATGAAAAGGGAACAATCAAAGCAGCGATGTGACGCTTTTTCATTGCTTTGGCACATTTCACAAACGAAGCAAGATTCAGCGTTTGTCAGACGTAGTATTACTGATGCATTTTTTCTTGTATCGTCTACTTCCAAGGATAAATCCCCATTTTTAAAACAAGTATGTGAGCAATGGCACTTTTCACATTCAAATCCCTGTTTTTCTGAAGATGATATATTCCGTGTACAACTTTTACAAATGGCATTCAAGCAGGGAAGCAGATATGGTTTGTGACCTTCACTATCAAATTCCTGCTTGCAATTTCTGCAGGTCATAAAATCTTTTAATTTCTTTGAATCAGCTAGAAAACCACGACCTTCAACTGAAAATATATATCTGGTTTTTGTAAATCAAAAATAATGCTCAAAGAAAACATCATGATACATATTTAGCCTTATAATTTTGCAGAAATTTCTTTTTAACAACTCATATGGTTTCTATTTTCGAGCAGAATCAAAATTGCGCCCGTTCCCAAAACATAAAAAATTCTTTTATTCTCAATTTATGCCAGATAATTATGTCAGTGCCAATGTTAAATTATATAATGTATATTTGAACAGAACATACCCAAGAAGAACAGGTATTTATTTTTTTGGAAAGATGATTTTTTTAATCTGCTATACAATTAAATCAGAAGTAGCGTTTTCTATTGATCTATTAGTTTAACGGCCTGCAATGTGAAAAGTAAATAGTAAAAAAGTAATCTAAAGAGATGAAGTAATGATTTCTTATTAAACGACGCCAAATACTACATCGAACAAATTTACAACCTTTATTAACAGCAGTATTGTCAATGATGATGTGTTTTGTTCTTTGATGTACAGCCACATTTACGTTCAATGTAATGTAAACTTTTGACTTTACTAATGTGCGCTAAGCATTGCCTACACGTCGAATAATTTTAAAGGAAATTATTTGATCCTTACATACGCCACTAACACTTCTATCTGATGTATACATGTAAAAATAATTACTGTGTTTTATCATTATTGATTTACATATTTTTTCAAAAAACTTAAAGCACAGAAGCCAAAATTAGTATCTTCTGTGTAAAGTTTATGTATGTAGCAACAATAAGTTGTGAGGGTTGGCCCCTACATATTTTTGAATTGTGTCTTTTTCTTTAATTTTGTATAGAAAAATAAACGGCCAAATCAAAAGGTACTCCTATTTACCTGACCCCTTAACTTTGAAAAAACCCCACAATACTACGCTCGTGAAATTGCCAACATTTTGTTTTAATTGGACTGACAATATATAAGAGTAATTGTATTTAGAAGGGCCATTTTTAATATATGCAGTTAATAGACTGAGCAAGATATTTGAACTGACTACCATTTTTGGGAGTTGATTTTAATCAGCTCTCCTATGAGTTACTCTGGAAAAACGGAAGTGAAACAATGTTTGGACCTAAGCACAAATCATCACCGCTGACAAGACTTAGTTTTTGAAGATAATCGATAAATTCGATGTAATGTATTCAGAAGCATTGTTTTTAAGGAACTTATTTATAAATACCTTGAAAATAGTCAGAATTTAAAAGGCATGCATGAACAATTTAGTAAGTTCAGTAAGACTGGTTCGCTGTCATTGATTACCAAAGCGCCATTTCTACAGCGGTTGCGTTTGGAATCAAGGACAGACTATCCAATCCAAAGATAGAACAGGTACTGGCATACACTAGACTTATTATTTGTTTGTTAAAAAATTGCTTGCACTCGACTACTGATACATGATGTATCGTTGAGTTTGATGGCATTAATGCTATCTTTAAATATTATACAACATGATTCATATGGGGTTTTCCCTCTAAAGCTCGAAAGCTCGTGTAGAAAAAGCCCGATAATTCACATTAGAAAAAATACTCAAATTATTCAAATACAGCTAAGAAACTACTTGTCATGCGAAATTACATATTGTTTATTTTAAAATAAATAACAAAAAAAATCAACTTCCGTCAGTACTTCAGTGTTTTGATTGAATTTCGGGTTCAGTCCGAACTTCGAGCGCTCGTGACAGTTAATATAAGGATATCGATTTGTCTTGCTCGCTTAAGATTTGAGGCTCGAACATCTTTTGGTACAGCGCAAAATTGCAAGACTACCATTTTTATCTTAAAGCGTACCTGCAGCCAAGCCCATGTGAAACTCATGTCATAGAATTTATCAATCAGAATTTAAGGTACCTCACTACACCTAGACTTACACTTTTTAAGACACTACGTCACAAGATGGCGACTTAAATGTGTTTTATATTGTTTGTATTAATCGATCTGGTTGTATATTATCATAGCTCGGTGGTTAAAGAATAAGGCTTGTGAACTGCAGATCATGCGTTCGAATCCTCCTGGGGCTTTTGTTCTGCATGTTCATGTTTATTGAATTAATTTTTAAAATATAACTTTTTATGCAAAATTGGACATTTTTTCGCCTATTTGATTTATGTAATTCTTAACCATCATGCTATCTATCAAAATCAAGTAATGTTCTGCTGATTTGAGAAACTATTTCAAGGTGTAGTGAGCCACCATGTGATGAAGTTGAATTCAGTTTATTTCAGTTTTGTATTTGTTTGTGTAAATAGTTGTAATTTTGGGCTAAGGTGTGTTTCATATTTCCAATCGAGAGTGTTCGTAGTAGGGCTATTTTTAGCATAACCGGTTTGGTCAGTTAGAGAGTCGTGGCTGCTTGTCAAGTGTGCGGCCACGTTGCTGAATTTGTCCTCCAGTTTGTAATTTATGGCGAATTCCAGAAGTTAGTCTGGTAGACCGGTAGCCAGAAATACTTTGAATCTATTTGGGCATTTGCTTTTCTCCAGCCGGTAAGTTTTTGTATATATTTTGTCAGTTTCAGTGGTATATTTACGGGGGTGTGGTCTTTTGTTATTTTCGTTGGATAAGTTAATATGTCTATAGGTTTTAGAATAGGTGATTGTTGTTTCAGTGCAGGGAGGTTTATATCGTTAAACCAAATGTGTCGGTGGTGAAAGTCAGTTGAAGGTTGAGCGTAGCATATGTGGGTCAGGACTGGGAACGAGAAACATTGACGGAGCAGGGCGTGACGCAAGTGGGACGTACGGGAGCTCGTGTTTGATGAACGTTAATGATCAGGAGGCCCCTGGGTGGATAGTCTTCCAGTGAGAGACCTTCGAGTCCGGGACTGGAGACGGGACATTTTGTTTACGTGTTTTGTGTGCTATGGAGGCCCAGTGGTGACTATTATAGGGTGGCTGATGCAATTATTCGAAGCCAAACTTTCAACTTTATTTGATGATTAAACGTTATATTAGATAAGCTAGTGATAGCAGTTTATTATTCAATTACAGATAACAATTTACTTTTTCTGTGAAATTACATATAATAGTATTGATAATTTTGATTTGTTGGTTTATTTCTTTACATACTGTAATAGCTATATTTAGCTCGTGTTTAAAGCATTTATTTGTTTTATATAGATACTGGCAATTGAATGTGTTAAAAGTTAATTCACTATTGTTTCATTGTCAGTGTTACTTGATTTACAATTTAAAGTTATACAAGTATTTTCTTTCTTTGTGAGAGTGAGGGTGTGTGTTTGCGAGTGTGAGTATATTCTATTATTTTAATTTTTTTTAATAAATAAATTCATTTTGTTTTGTTTATTTTACTGTTTGTCGTTTTCGCTATCACCACCACAAAATCCAAAAAGAACTTCATTACACACCCTAATGCAAAAAACCGCATCGAAATCGATGCAAAAATAACAGAGTCACGCCGCTTCAAAGTGGCTATTTTTATCTGCTTCAGGAAATCCAATAAAGAGAAAATAGAATAAGACGATAACGATTTCTAAGAGTCAGGAACAGAAAACAAAGAATTTTTTGGAAATTATGTTTATTTATACTAAAACAAATCATAAGATATCCTATTTATGTTTTATTGACAATGCATGACATCGAATTTGTATTTACCAGGTTACTCGGTCTGAACGGTACTCATTGGTTTCAAATTCCGTAATTGATCAATTTTATTATTTTTTAAAATTTCTCTAGACATTAATATAAAATAGACTTAAAGTCAAAATTAATATCTAATAAAAATGGGGCATACAAGTTTATGAAATTTGAGATTTTTTTAATAATGGTTCATGATGCAAATTTGTTAAAAAAAAGTGTATCCGAATGTAACATTGGTAAATACGATGAAGAAATGAGTTTTTAAGTGTCATTTTATGGAAAATTGAAAAAGATCAATATAAATATATCCAGCAAAGACCATTGTCTGTCTTAAACAAAATTTAATATTTTCTTGACCTCTATTCATAATACACTTAATTGAATGTGGGTATCCATGCAGGTATATTGCTTTTTAAATGATTTTAAAAAGCATGTCAAAATTGTATCAATCTCTACAAAATTCAAACAAAATTACGGGAAAATGATATCAAACCAATAAAGACATAAAGCGGCAACAAGCTTATAATCTTATAACCACATCTATATTACTTAATTGTCATATATTTTAATGATAGCTTGATTTTGTCAACCTCAAGGTCATCCTTCATCGGCCGTTGTTAATTGTTAATCTTATTACATTTTGCAACAAAGAATGTTCATTCCAATAGTAATGACAATTTTAAGTAAACGTGTTTCAGAACGACAGAAAAGTTCTGTTGGTATACACACTGTATGGAAAATGCTAATGGAAAATGTGGTTGATTTGGATCACCGGCTATACTTTTGTCGGGTATCTCGAATTTATTGTCTGCAAATTTAGACAGAAATGTAATATTAAGCACTTTTAATCAACTTTAATTTAATTGCATCAAATCATCTGGGCAGTACTATTGTTATTTTTAAAGTTTATTATATTTTTTCTTTTGTTCTCATTTTTAGTCTCTTATGGCAGGCGTTTATCATCAGTCTTATCATTAATGTTTGACTATTAATCCATTTAGGTGAACTTTGGAAGTTGTCAATGAAAGATGTTTACTGCTATATATTCCAAGAATACATACCAAGCATTTACAATTAAATTCGATCACAGGTTCTTCCCCACGCCTTGAAAATTACACCAAATATATACCTACCCTCGTTTTTGAAAGCTAATTTACGTTTGCGTAGTAATTTTTTTAAAGCTACTTTTTGTTGTCATGACGGCTGTACTTTTTTTCGGGTAGATCTCATGTATTGCGAATTATGCATTTGATACTCAGCACTACAAATTGTGTAAGAATGTTAAATTGTACATTCCAAACGATACTACTTTATTCATATAAAGACGTCATTATGCAAATGTCGGTTTCAGGAACAGTATTCATGCAAAGACGTTACCATACAAAAGTCAGTTTCAGGAACATTGTGATTGTATAGCGTTTTGTTTTGTCACAGTGTGAAATTCAATCATTCAGACTATTTTTAACTATTGTGTAAATTAACTTTTTCGGACTTTGTGTTCATTGCTACAAAACTTTTACTCTATTTCGACAACCGTTTTAAAAACGTTCTAAGTTCCGCACAGCCTTAATCCCACCCATAAGGCACAGTCAGAAATGGACAGCTAATCTTTTAATAGACTTCTATTTATGTTTATTGACACTTCATCTTTCATCTTATTAAATCCTTTTATATACATGCTGCTAAAATGTCATGAGTTACTCAATAGCTGTTTGATAATTGATTTCCTTACATCTGTACATATAATGTTAATCCGTCATTGCGTTATTTCATTGTTTACTATATAATTATGATTTTAAATTGTAAACTATCGTCAGTTGGAATCAGACCTTTTGTGCTGATACATTCCAAACTCGTGTAAAAGTATATTTTCTGGAAAGTCTAGATAAAAGTCTGAAAACTAAAACGCGTGTTGGTTTGTTGGAGATTTCATGAGGCTGGGTCCAACAATAAGAAAATAATCTCGGGGTTGGAGCAGTATGAATCCTGTTCGGGAAAGAGCGCCCCGTAATAGTTTTGTTATTTTTTTAAATCAAAGTGGGTACCAAAAAATCACGACAAATACATGAATTATATGATATTTTTAAACATACATAAGAGTACCCAAATCAATATAGCTATTGATTCCAATCAACCACATTTTCGATTAGCACTTTCCATACAGTGATACATGTTACCGTATTTTCTTACTCTTTGGCTGTTGAATTGAATAATGTTTACATTGTTCAATGATTAAACTAAACAGAATGTATTAACATCTTTTGGTGTCTTTGTCTGTGATAACATTAAGAATCAAATTTGCTATATGATATTTATATTCCAATACATTTTTATCAATGACGCAAATGACATATTGTGTGGCGCAAGCGGAGTTTGCATAAAGTTATACGAAAGAAAATTAACGTATTAATGTCAATTATTTAATATTTAATGTAGTCTAATCCTAACGGCAAATGATAATTATTTGGTCCAGCGTAAAAATGGCGATTCAAAATGGCGGACGGCCAAACTTCAAAATTTTCTCTTACAGTCTATAAAATGGGGAAAAAACATCACACACTAATAAATTAGCCTAGCATAGTATTTCTTCATCGTTATCATCATCATCATCATCATCATCATCATATCCTAAAAATCTGCTGGCCTTCCACAAACGCCGTTAATTAGGTCAAAATGGCTATTCAAAATGGCGGATAACAAAATTTTGTAATTTCTTCCCATATTTCTAAAATGGAGAAAAAGCCTGAGACAAACAATTATAATTCGGTCCACTAAAGTTTTTGATCATAACTAAGGAGTAGTTAGCCAGGAATAATATGCTGTCTTTCAAGAAATTGGCGTAAATTATGTAAAAAAAAAAAATGGCGATTCATAATGGTTGACATCCAGTTTATAAAATTTTGTCTATAAGTTTCTTAATGGAGAAAGAGCGTGAAACAAACAATTATGGTCAGCAAATTTTCAAATCACGAATAAGGCGTGCTAAGTCTGAGGACTTATGATGGTCTCCACGAAAACGGTGCTCTAAAAGTCAAAACTGCGGACAGCCAGATTTCATAAATTTTTCCTAAAGTTTTTTAAATGGAAAAAAGCATGAGATCAACAATCATATTTGGGTCCAGCAAATTTTATCACAATTATTAAGCCGTGCTGAGTCTGAACAAATATTTATATGACTAAAATGGCGTTAATTAGGTCAAAATGGCGTTTTTCAAATAGACCGACAGCAAGATTTCATATCTTTCTTTTAATGTTTTTAAATAGGAAAAAGGCATGAAACAAACAGAGTCCCGTCACACAAAGTTTTTATTTATAATATGGGCATAATGAGTCTGAAGATATATGCTGGTTTTTACAAAAATAGCGTTAGTTACATGTAGGTCAAAATGAAGTTTCAAAATGGCCAACAGCCAGATTTCATACTTCTCTTTGAAAGCCTTCTAGAGGGGCAATTTGTGTAAATATCATATTATACAAATGTGCATCTGACAAATTAAATTGTAACACTTTATAAACAAACAACCAGTTTCACTCCTTACTAAAATATGTTAATTTTCTCCGTTTTGTCTTATTTAGGCGTATTTGTTATTTAAACATTCTTTGGTCATGATATTAAATATCCTTCTTGTTCCTGAACCTTTCTGGTTTTTTATTACACTTTATGGAGCGATTTCTTCGATCTGCCGTGAAAATAGTTACATGTAAGAAGATTTGGCACACCCTGTCAGTTCGTGAAATGCGACAAAATGCTTACAAAGTTATGGAGAGGGGAAATTGTTCAGCACTAAAGTTTAGAAATGGGTGTTCTAGGCTTAAAATACATCGGCATTAGACGCTTATATGATAACAGGAGCAATTGGCTATTTGGGAACAGTGTATCGTTAATAACTATTTTAGTGTCGATCTGTCTAGATCTTTTCGTTTACCGCCTTTATAGCAAAAAAAACCACATATCATCATATGCACTGGAAAAGCTCATAATTCAGAGTTTGCCTCAAATCTTCATAAAGCATAGATTAATATATGATAATAAGTAAACTATGCGCAATGTATTTTTGTCAATTTATACCTTGTATAAGGTGTTAAGCTGTCTATGTCTTCGTTATGAATAAAACAACCTCTTGCAAAATTGTCAATATGTGTTCGGTCCCAATGTGCTGAGAAAATGCGTAAAAAGCAATGTGTGTCCTTATTCAGAGGAAGAGTTTATTTTTTTTATCCTAGACAATGCCAGTGTCGATTTGCAACACATCCCCACAACTAAGCTTGCTGGTGGATGTTTGAGCCTCTTTAAAGTCGATAAACATCCGTGTCAATGCTGTTGTAAAGGAAATGTTCCACTTTTTAGAACTTCGTAAAAGCATTTGGTTCATTTCATTCACTGATTCGGTGTGTCACAACTTCTTGAAATTATTTCTACGGCATATCGAGGTAATCGACATATAAATTTTACAGAAACAACTGTGAGAAGGGAAATTAACTGACAAGAAAATCAAGAATTCGATAAGTTCTTCAGTTATACATGTATGTATACATGTAACAAGACACATTGCCTTCTGGCACGGTTCAATTTGCTTTATTCATAATATCAAAAAACCCAAGAATATCCCCCCAGCTTATGATATGCGTTGCGTTCGCTTATGAAACAAACACACTACAAGGTGATATGATAGAGACAGGCATAAATAAGCATGCCCATATTGCCAAGACCAGCCGAGGTGGGATGAAAAATTTGAGTGCTGGTTGTTTGCTGCTGTAATAAATGACATACAATCTTAATCCTGAAGCTTTCTTAGATTTGATAGCTTGCAACCGCCACACAAGATAAAGAACCTTCATGTGTGAATGCAAACTTGCCAACTTGCAGTGTATAGACATTTGCAAATTCTAAACCAAGAGAGTTTAATGAAATTTGGCTATCCACCAATTTAATTTGCCATTTGGAAAAACTAACGTCATTTTTGTCAAGACCAATACATTTCTTCAGACCTGGCACAACTTAATTACGATAAAAATGTTTGCTGGAACAATTTATGATTTTTTATCAGTTTTTTCGTTGAACGGACTTTAAAAGAGAATGATGAAATCTGACATTTTTTTTTGTTTTGTTTACTTGCCTTTTTTTGACTTGATTTTACCTATTTACCGCCATTTATTAAAGATTAGCATTTTTTGTTGTTCTCGGCACACTTTATATATATATATATATATATATACTTTGCTGGACCAATTTATGATCGTTTGTTTCCTCAAGTTATGACTTTGAAAAAGAATCATAAAATTTGGCTGTCAGCCATTTTGACCTAATTAACGCCATTTTTGTCACAGCCAGCATATTTTTTTAGACTATACACGCCTTATTTATGCAAAAAAAACTTTGCTGGACTGAATTGTCATTGGGTTTTTTCCTAATTAACGCTTTTTTGGGGAAAGCCGGCATATTTTTTTCAGACTCAGCACACTTTATGTATGAGAAAATACTGTGCTGGACCAGTTCATTATTGTTTGTCAATTAGGAAGAAACTTTAAAAGAAAATTGTGTAGTTTGGTTGTCCGCTATTTTAAATCACCATTTTGACCTACTTAACTACTTAACGCCATTTTCATGAAGTTCAGCATATTTTGTCGGAGTTAGCTCACTTTAATCATGATAAAAAAAAACCATGCTGGACCAAATATTAATTATTTGCCGTTAAAGGTTTTTTTTCCACTTAATTGGACCAGACTAATGGCACAGTTGCTTAAAATCATATAAATATACATGTAAGTAATAAAAAATCAGTTTATAAATATTTTGAGGTGATCAAATAAGGTCGGTGTGATTAAATCCAATAAAGTCCTTTGTGCTTTATAATATCTTTGTTCACCTCAGAAAACTAAAAGAATAATTCCTTATTCCTTAGATCACTAACTTATTTTACCGTCTTTATGATTTTTTATGCTGTGTTTACGTTTTAAAAGTCTTACTTTTATATATTATGATACGTTCACAGGTTTACCGGTTGAAACGGGATAACAAATTTTCGTTATAGTATGATAGATATATATATATAATAACATACTAACCTATTTCTTTCGGATTTTCTGGTAACACAAAATCTCCCTTGTTGCGATTCTAATAAATAATAGAAGTTAAATACTTTATAAACACATTTTGTACAAAGAGTAACTATAAGATATAGTGTTTTGGTGACATTGCTCTGTCAAACTCGCAGAACTCTGACCAAAGTACCTTTAAAAGTCAAATACAATAGGAAAGACACTGCTATAATGTACAGTTAATTTTTCATACTTATTCAAAGTACAAATATTAAAAACCACCACCAACAAAATACCATAACATTCTGCATATATTTTCTATGAGTTTTAAAATCATTATTTTATTTGATAACGTTTAGCTTTTATCGTTACTTTTAATATATGGTCCTGATATTAAATAATTTTTTTTATTCAAAAAGGGAGTGGAATGTCAATTATTCGTACTTTATACATATATCTTTCTAAAATATTTTTAAAATGAAAAGCTGCATACTCTTAAAGTGGGTCACGTTTCGGGATTTCAGCGGTCATGATTTTTCAATATATTAAAGGAATAGGGAATCATTCTTTGAGTAGTATGAGGTGATAATTTCATAATAGTCAAAGAATGAATTCTTATTACTTATATTTACATAATTTTCAGCAATAGTACGATTAAATATTTGAAAATAAATAAGCAAACCCCGCTTGCGCCCCAATTATGCGTCACTTGAATTTATTAGACTGTATAGTATAAAATCGATACGTAAGGTAATCACAGGCAAAGAAACTAAAAAATGTAAATATTTGAATATATTTGACGCAGTACTACATCAGGATGCTTACATAATATAATTACAAACTGTAGCATTACAATTCTTGAGAACTTTTAATAAGATTTCCCCATATATGTATGTACACTAACATTGAATATCTTATGTGACGCAGTATTAATCAATTGCAAAGGGTCATGCTTTTTTCAAATTTTAGAATAACGCTTTATTAGGATATCTTGCATAATAAATTCACAAATGATAGCATGAAACACATTGTTCCCTGAGAAGATTGTTTAATGAAAATTAATATTGAACCATATTGACAGCCCTTGAAACCCCGTGTGTGTTCAAAGCACCATGTACTACACCAAGGGCATCAAAGGGAATTTAATGATCCTAAATTAAAATTTCGGTATCATTTAATTGATATATCTTACATGTCTGTAGTACTACTTGTCGTTATCAAGAAACCTACGTGAAATTCATGGGTTACTGTAATTCATTGTATGTTTTGCTGCTTTTCTTGTTTGTTTGTTTGATTTCATAGCCAGTTTTTGAATTAAGCAAAATGTTTGCATTGTTAAAAATATCATGAAACGTTTAATATAACTTAGCATTAAAAAATGCAAGAAAACAATATTTATATGTTTTCATAACTATATAAACAGCTATTAGCTTACGGTTGTAAAAGAATAGAAACATTGAACGCAGTTTATATTCGTCCAAATCAATCATAATATTAAATGGTGTCTACAAAATCTATAATTTGATAAATAATTGTATATTTTTTTTCATTACCTTAAGACCTGAAGTTTCTTCAACTGATGTGTCAGATTGTGCCATCTTTTGGTTAATATCCCTTTTAACTTATCTGAAATATAGAAAACATTTTACAGTACAATTTTTACAATTTCTCGTTCAACACCCTTACAAAACTGACACTTCGATAAATAAATAGGTCAATATGAAGAAAAATGTTTTTACATATTCATATAAATAATAACACTTTAATGGTCTTGGCATTTTACAATGCTAACACTTTATGAATATAAGCTCTTTTTTCTGATGGTATGCCACTCCTGATGTTAAAAATTACATTTCATTATAAATTTTGTTTATTGAATTTAAAAAAAACAACTAACCAAACTGTTTTATATGTTTAAAACTTTTGATAAACATTTGTGCAGCATATTTGACTAAGTTTTTGTATGTGAAGTATTTCAATCTGGTCATTGTGCGTATTTTAATTCAATAATTAATGTTATACTACATCATTTGTTTTAATAATCAGAAAGGATTCATATTGACTTACCATATCATCACTTTTTATTTTTAAGATTCCTCGACTTTAAAATTTCATTTGATGAATAAATAAAGAATCTTTTTTTCAGATATGATTTTACAAAACAGAAACCAATATCGGCTTTCAATTTTTTATATGAATTTTTTGTTTTCTTTTTTTTTCAGTGAAATAAGAAAAAATGTACTGACTGCAAACAGGGTATTTTAGAGCTTAAAATTTTATCTAAATTGATGCATAATATACATAAATACATGCTAAAGATGGTCTGGTCAAGTTTATAATTTTTTTATTTAAAAAATATTTCTGAGAATCAAAAATTGCTACTCTTTAATATCTTTTGAATCTATGGATAAAATCGAAATAATGACAAATGGTAAAATAAAGCGTTTATTTAACAAAGATATTTTACAAAGAACTTGAAATGAAAATGCAAAATTTTAGAAAAATGCAATTGTTCTAAATTTGAACCGATTCCGATTTAAAAAAAAAAAAAAGTGATTCCAAGCAGAATTATTTTAAAATTAAAATTTTACAAAAATACTGCAGTTTATTCTGAGTAATTTAAATGTATTTATAAGATCAATAAATGAACAAACTGTTTTAAAGCTAAACAATCTGGAATTTTTACAAAATTGTGGTTTAGGCCTATTTCAACTTTATTTTATTTTGTTCGGGATCAGCTTGATTACAATCAAGATCGGTTCGAGTTTAAGATTTTCTAAATTTCTCTTGAATTATACAATTTTTTTGCTAAATTATCAAATTATATAAGCGGTAGCCCCATAGTGATCAGTATGTCCGACCGTCCGTCCGGAGCATATTTTCTCTCTCCTTGGCCCAATTTGGCTTATACTTCACCCCCACACAGTGCTCTTTGCAAAGGGTGTGCAGTGACAATGAACAAAGTTTCTAGGTCTAAGGTTGAGGTCATAGCAGAATTAGGTTTACAAAAAACCTTGTCTGGATCATATATTCTATCACCTAGGTCCAATATGGTTTATACTTCACCAACAGAGTGCCTTTGGTCAAAGGGTGTGCAGTGACCATGAACAAAGTGTCTAGGTCAAGGGTCATGGTCATATTTGGCTACATTAAAAAATTCCCAGATCATATATTTTCTCCTCTTAACCCTCTCTGGCGCATACGCCACATAAACAGAGCTTTAAGATAAAGAGTTTTAGTGACCTTGAACCATATTTTAGGTAAAATTAAATGTGAAGGTCATAACAGATAGCTTTAAAACTCAGTTTTCGAACATAAATTATCTCCCATCAGCTCAATCTTGCTCAGATTAAACCAAACGAATGCCAAAGATGTTTGCAATGAGTTTGAATTAAAATGCTATACCAACTGGAAAATTCTAATTCATATATAAGGTCAAAGCAGGTCATCTAAAATGCTTTTTATCCTAATGTTCATTATTTAAGAGGGGTCCTTTGAGATGGTCACCATGTCGATGATGTTTAGTGTTATTCTATCTATCATTATATCTGTAATACATTTTCAGTGAAAGATTTTTCGTGTAATGATGATAATTTCTTTCACAAGTTTTATTCATAGAAAACTTCATGACAGAATTTTATAATAACCTTTCATTTCAACATCAACCTCTTACCCTCTTTTTATCAATCTTACTTCATTGTACCAGGGTTCATACTGTTACTGTTTACAAGTTTATATTATCATGTTACAAAATTTGACATCTCATATCATTTTTATCTCAATCAAAGTTTGAAACTTGTGTTTCATGTTGCAAATTGCGTGTTTATAAACACATGTAAGATTAACTATTAGTTGTATCGTTTGTTATCTTACAAGTGTTTTTATATAGGACAGGGTTTGTTCGTATTGAAGGGGAAATTAGTTCAATATTGTCAATTTCATATTACATAAAAAGAAAGTAATTAATTTTAGACTGGTATAAGTCTTGCCTTTAACAAATTAATTAAACAATTAAAAGGAAAGATTAAAAGGTCCATAATGTGTATGTCATTGCTGCGAAACGTAAGAATAAAAAACTGATTGTCTTATTTATCAATTCCCCAAGTTTTGATGTTTTCTTTTAAGATAATGAGTATATTTACCATTTTTTTTACTACTATCATAGGATGCCTTGAGCAACCTTACCAAATTAGGCATCTCAGATCTTTCCAATTGTCACATTAGGTACTCTGTGCTATCTTCTACACATTCTCAGCGCTGATATGTTCTGTTATCCACATATGAGAGAATAAGATTTTGCTTATAACAGTATCCACAAAAAACAATCAGTTAGATCTTTAACAGTTCTAAACCGTAAATGGGGAACATAGCCAAATGAGTACATTATTTAGTTCTAATCATTTTATAGTTTGATGAACTGGATAAAAATTGGGGGTATATGCATAGACATTTCAACTCTTTTCTAACACTGCACTAATCGAAAAATATCAAGACTGGGTGAGCAAACTGACCCGATGCCATCTGCCGCCCCTCCCCCCAAAGTTTCATTTGAACCCAGTATTCGGTAAGGCAATATACTCCTCCTTAGTACTGCAATGTTCATATACGACCACAGGTGGCAGAGATTGTATTGTTGTCTCTGTTTAGGCAGGTTATATAGGACAGGGATTATATATACGTCTTGATGGGGAAGTTAGTTCACCCGAATATAGTCAATTTCATTTTATATTAAAAAGGAATTAAATTTTGACTAGTACAAGTCTTGCCTTTAACGAATTAATTAAACAACTAGAACGAAAGATTTAAAGGCCCCTAACGTGCTTTGTTTGCGCAGGATATCGAACTCTCTTGTCATTGCTGCGACACGTTAGGAAAACAATGTTAGTTTTCATTTGAATCCTTTTGAGTTTAGTATATAAAATCATCCAGGAAAGAATCGATGCATTTGCGGTTTTTTATTATAATGCAAATAAATTTGTTATTTATATGCTTAATATCAATTTTATATTTCCATAGAATACAATTAGTATTATCAATGACGCGTTGTTAGCTTCTATGGGCTAAATCAATGCTGCTGACATTTTACATGTGCCAACTCTTGTGCACCTACACTGGGTTCCATCTAAATCCGGTTGCCTTTTCAGCAAATCTGCAATCCATTGGATATATCAAGTCATAATAAGAAACAGAAAAAACAATAAATCCACGGCATAAGAATTGAACAGTACGCCAGATGGAAGTTGTCATGTATTTTTTTTTACAATGTCTAATAATTTAATACAGTCTAAGTAATTTAACCAATTAGTTGTTAATAATTTCATACTCAAATTTGACATTTTCTTAATTAATTTTTTGCACCACAATGACATGTATTTGTTTAACAGCAATGCAACAACTTCTACATCAAACCCAAGCCAAATAATTGATATAGTAAAAGCAAAATTATACTTTTGTTTTCATATATATATGTGTGTGTGTGTGTGTGTGTGTGTGTGTGTGTGTGT
>WFKH01010931.1:37412254-37431440 GCA_016163765.1 Magallana hongkongensis
TGCAGTCCACATGCCGTCCTTGTCTTTAGTGAATGATCTATCCATCACCTTAAGGAATAGTCTGTCTTCTACCGATAAACCAGTACAATCATCTACAGGGGTCTTCATGAAGACATCTTCACCATGGAATTGAAAGTCACGCTCACCAATTCTATAGCTCGACACAAGTGTTTGCTGTTTCACATCAATGTTGTTCTGACACGGTTGACTGCACGTTACTCTACCATCATTGAGAATAGACACTTTGTTGACATTCTCAGAGGTTCTTCTATGAAGTCTACCGAGACAAACTTCACCAATTATAGCCCAACCAAGATTAAGTCTTTGAGCGAATGGTTGTCCTCGAGGTTCAGTGATCTGCTCTTCAATGTGATGTGCCTCAATCAAGTCTCTACCAATAAGGAGCTGTATTTTTAATTTCACATCAAACTCAGGTATAATAGATGTGATTCTGAGTTGGGTAGCTCTTAGCAACTTCTGGTGCAGGAATTTCAGAGGTTTCGTTGGGGATGTCATCACATTCCATCAGAAGAGGAAGGTTCATTGTCACAGTTGTGTCCAATGATCGTAACTTCAATCCATATGCTTGCCGACCATTTTGGGCTGTTTTTCCCATACATGTTGTTAAAGTGTAATGAATGGGTGAGGACTTAATATTTAAGGCATCAAATAGCTCTGGAGATGCAAGAGACTGGTTGCATTGGTCATTCACGATTGCGTAAACACGATACATGTTGTTAGAATAGTCTGTGTGAAATACATCCACAAGGAAAATTTTGCTGCATGATCTGCCTTGATAATGGTCGCCACAGAATGTAGTACACTTGACACTTGTGTTTGCTGAAGCCTTCGTAGGCATAGACGATATGTTTTCTGTTTCTGACTTCATGGTTTTCAGAGCTGAGTTATGCATTTTCTCCCCGCCATGCATGCTTGGGCTTGATGATGAAACTTTGTTTATATGCAAAGCTGTTGTATGATAATGACTCCCACAAGCTGTACAATGGATTTTGACTTGGCAGTCCTTTGCTGCATGACTAGTTGAGTTGCAACATCTAGTACAAATGTTTTTACTTTGCAAGAAGTTCTTGCGTTCAAAGAATGGTTTTGCTCGGAAGGCTCTGCACTCATGAATGCTATGATTTGCCTTATGCTATGGGCAGCGGGTGTTGTTGTTGTTGTTGTCTGTTGACACCTCAGACTTTTTGGAGTATACCGGTCTCTTGAGAGCTGTTGTCGGCTGTTAGTGAATACAAAAGCAGGATCATTTCTGATTTCACTCATCTCGAATACAAATGTCACAAAATATGAAAATGGCGGGAACGGTACTTTGTTCAATTTCTTGTAATTGGAGGCTTTGGCAATCCATTTTTCCTGCAGGTGAAATGGTAACTTGTTGATGATAGGATTCACTTCAATGGACGAGTTAAAATACGATAGGCTTGTAGAAAATGTTGAATCGGCCATCAGTGATTCTATAATAATAAGAATGTTTAACAAGTCATACAGGCGTTTGTTTTCAGCTGATGTCACTGGTCGGAAGTTTTCGAGCTGTTGACGTATCGACGCTTCGATCATTTCTGGTCTTCCGTACATCTCATCAAGTCTTTTCCAGATGATTTTAAGTGCTTCCTTAGGCTTCCCAGGAAGCATTTGTTTTTTTATCATAAGCAGGGCCATTTCAGACAGCATATGAGGCGATTCCGTAGTGGGTATGTCGTTAGAAGCCACATCAACATGATTTGAAGGGATGTTTTTCACATACTTCTGTGTTCGTTCACCTGAACTCTCTCTCTCAATGTCCGCAAGATCTTGCTCAGTTGAAAGTTCATCATCACTAGCACTCTGTTCTTGTTTCAGCTAGTCTAAGTCAATGTCCAACTCGCACTTTTTTCTGTTCATTTCCGCTATGCGTATTGTTTCGTCTTCCTCAAGGCGAAGTTTCTGTTTTCTTAACTCTGCTTCTTTTTGTATAATTTCTAACTTCTTCTCTTTTCTTCTTTTCCTCTCATTGCTAGTTGTGGAGATTTCCGAGGCTGTTTAATTTTGCAGTTTTAATGTTATCTAAGGCTTTGTAAACAACTGATTTTCCCTTCTCAAAGTACATCGCTTCGTCTCATTCTTAGCTTGTTCGCTTCTAGAATGTCTTTGTAGAAAGACAAGGTACTGTTTTACACTGCTATGAAATTCACTGAATGAATTCTCTATATCACACTGTAAGATTTCATACTTTCCTATATTTCTGTCACATTTTTGCACCCGTAGAATACATTTTTCGACTTTCCTCCACGTTTTCAATATGGGTTTTTTATATTTGGAACATTCATCTTCAAATGCTAAGAGTCCTTTTTCACTCAAGTTGACGTCACGTTTACCCTTGGTAGAGGTGTTGGTTTCTTCAATCTCATCCTGGGAATCACCATTCTGTGGTAAGGGGAGCCCTCCATCAGCCATGGTTCCTTGGTGCATATATTCACTTTACTATACTGTTTGAAAAACAGCAAGTATAACCCGTATTCAATATGGAAACTTTATTGAATGTAGATGTAGATCTGATGGTAAAGTGCTGAAACAAATTATAAACAATTTATGAATACATGGTATAATATGAAAAAATAATAACATTTTAACAATCCACACAATAATGCATATATATCATAGTTGTCATAAGAAATAAATTGACAATAACCAAAATACACAAATTCCAAAAATGTGCACCCAGTATTGAAATAGTAGCCCGAGAGAAATTATGGAATGTAAGTAAAAGGTGGGAAAATTGAATTGAAAAATATAAACATAGAAATTACACTTTATACGTGTGATGTGTACTTAATTAATGACCAGAATAATATAACATTATATCATATAAACGATAAAGGTATCTTATGTTTAACATCAAGGTATGTAAACGCAAGAAAATATGGCGTCTACAACCTACTGCATCAACAATCATTACGTGGGTGCTTTTAACTGCTTTTATAAACATGCCATGACAAAACCAACATATAAAAAGAACATTTTATATATTTAAATACATATGATACTTAAAATTTGAGGGGACAAGGATGAAACGGAAATATGGTAAGAATGGAAATGTGTAGCACTGCGGCGGGACCGAACGTACACAGTGTGAAAAACCGAACAAAAAAGAGTTCCACATAAAGAGGAATAACTCTCAGACTATATAGAAAAAATATCAAGAAAGATAACTCTTGGTTCCACTTCACTGATACTCTTCATTAAAATGTAATTGAAATATAATATCTGTACTATTTCATGACTAACAGTAGGAATACATGCATATTAAAATATCGTTAACATGTAACGAAAGTGTTTTTGAATGAGAGTCTTTGTTTTTAACATACCAACGTTATAGCCCTTGTCAAAAGGCTAGGACAGATTCCAGACACCTTAACATTACCCAGTTCGATAAATGATAAATATTAAATTAATGAAATCCTTCGTAACAAACCAAAATAAACAATCCTTAAGATACAATACAAATGAAAAATTTTGCAATACAAATGAATTAGTTTACAATACAAAGGAAATACTTTACAATACAAATGGAATAATACAATACAAATAGAATATATACAATTCAAATGAAATATTATACAATACAATTGAAAAATTTTGAATTTAAATGAAATTTATACAATGCGAATAGATAATTATACAATACAAATGGAAAATTTTAGAATACAAATAAAAATTATACAATACAAATGAAAAATTATACAATACAAATGGAAAAAATCGAATATTGGAACGTTTGACATGCAATGATTAACAAAATTCATTGATGTCTTCTTCCTAGTCTTGGTGTTGACCTTGCGTGGATTATTTCTGACAAACCGAATCTAAGGCTACATCGAGAGCATGGACTCCAAAGACTTGCACGGGCTGACCTCAGACTTCCAAGTAGCTGCAGTTATCATGGCAACCTTCTCATATATGGTATATTGGCTGTTTCATTTGTGTTACTTTCTGATCAACAAAGATAATAATTTGAATATATTTTCACTTTGCACGGTTAACAAATTAAATGGTTCATGTATAGATGTAAAAATCATAAAATGTATAAAATGCACAAACCAACGGGATTTATGCATTTTTTCTTGCAATGTTAGCTGCCTTCATACCCGCATGAATCACTAAAATAAGCATCTCATTGTTTAACTGAATCAATCATAAGTCTTTGCATTTTTTGTTTTATTTAATCTTCGGGGAACTTACACCATCAAAGCTGGTAGTTCTTGACTTATCAATTCAAAGGTAAACACGAGCTGACACTTGAATGCTATAATGAACAGATCATTAACACAACTGCCTTGTGAATTGCTTTGAACATAACAGGGACGGCTGATCCCTTTGTTTAATGCTCCAGGATTTGTACGCTTTGAATGTAAATATTGATCAATGATTTTTTTTTTGGGGGGGGGGGGGGGGGGGCTTAACGTGTGTAAATATCTTGCGGCTGAAAAAAATGCATCATGAATATATAAAATATAAGACTATGAATAATTATAAAATGCCAGTTGAAAAATACTGCACGCTCTTTGTTTTCACAGAAAATCTTAGAGTGTCGAATGCGGTATCGAACACACGACCCTGAAGTTGAAAGTCCATGTGCTGCCTATTAGTCCACATAAGCACTTACCATTACATAGTATTTAAATATGTAATACTACGTTACTTTTAATTTGACACAAAACAATTAAAAATACATCTTTCCAAAATATCATCAGTAATAACGATTATATTCTAAAGTTAGCTATTGGTTTGTGATGGATTTTTTCCATTTAGTCATGAACAGTTAACATTTTTTATGAAATAAAAAAAAATGGAGACGCTATCGGCATACTCTAAAACCTGGCTTGGCGTGGCCTCATAATTGGCCAGGCCTCACTTTTGGCCTCAAATTTGGCTTTGTCCCAAAATTTGGCCTGATCTCAAAAGAATCGAACACTAGAAAATAGCCAAATAAAGATGAAACAGTTGTGCTCATGATTTCAGTTACATATTACAGCCTTGAATATACCCAACTCTTTATATAACGCTTTTTTTCTTATTTCATTGGGATGTTTATTAATTCGATTAAGTCAATTAAGCTAAAAGTAGATAGATTTTATGCAATTAACCGTAGTGTTGGCGGTTGTGGGACGCAAGGATTCTTTTTCTCTTGACATGTTTGCCAGTAAGTTACACTTTACAAGCATTAACACCTTTTTATGAGGAAAACAATAAGTGAAAAATTTCTTTCAAATTTAGTATTTTTTTTTACATTTCTTAGCTTTGTCGTGCCGTCTTCCACCTAATTCTCGAAAGAGTGTTGACAACGCGGTTCAAATGCATATTATAGCTTTGTTTAAAAAACACTTTTACAAAAACTTTTGCCAATCTAAGTTTTATATCTGCAATTTTCCCTTGCAAGGTCTATCTTATAAGCAGCACACTTCTAAAACGGCATAACCTAAAATTTTAAAACCATAGTTATTAGACATTTTATTCATTCGAGACACAACTATCATTCATTTATAATACAAAACAACAGCAACATTGGTTTCCTCAATGGTTGCGATTTTTTTTTTCGCCTCGCAACTATTACTGGTTTCAAAAATGATTTGACTTTCGGGTTTTTTTTAAAGTAGGTAAACAGGTAGAAAACAAAGGAATATAATTAATAAACTAAATATTATAAGTTTATTGGTGTTTCACCAATATCATCAGTCAGCTCCTTTATCTTAAGCAGCAAAACACGACCTTTTTAAGCCTGATGGGTTTTAAATACACATCTCTCAAAAATATCCTTTATTGCACAAATCAGGGCATCCAGCTACAAATATGTTAATTGGCTACATGCAAAAAGAGATCTGGAAACATATGTGAGATTAATTTTGAAAGCAAAGATGTTTATATCAAAATCAAATTTATAAGCACAAAAAGACAACTTCTGCTTATCATTTACTGCATCGATATAAACCGCAGAATAATAAACATTTTTCCGTCATTGATATTGACCCGGGGGTTTTCTTCCGGAACTTTTCCGCAAATCTTTCCACTGCTAAAAGCTGCTTGTTTGGACCGAAACGTTGCTTAAAACACTCTTCGTATAATATTTGCCCGCATTTCTGAAGTTGTTTTGGTTAAGTTTGTGTATTCATGCAAATACACATGTACCAGTTTTTATCTTTTTTATGCTTCCTTTCACCGCTTCGATAAGGTCACCTTTCTAGTTTCCCGTCACAGATTTTGGAGTGAGTTTATCTGTGAGATAAGTAAAATGTTCCAAAAACATCTTTTTATATTTTTCTTCCTTTAGCACAAGATAAATATCATTCAGAAACACGAGTTTAGAGACATTTGCCATAACTGCTGTGATGAAACTATAGGAACACGTGGCTACAGGGGTATCGTTTTGTTCTGTACCTGCAATGATACATTTTGACTGTAATATAATTCCTGAAAAAAAATTTTATTAGTGTAAAATTGATCTTTCAGCTCACAAAAAATAATTTAAAATATCCATTATATAAATTTCAACAATACAACATTTTCTTCGCCTTTGCTATTTATGTGCGCAAGTCATATTTGATACAATATACAAGCATTTATCGGATGAAAACACCAATGTCACTGAACCATTCTTTGCACGTATCATGATAATTTAACCTGCTTTTCCCAAAACTTTATCTGATCATTTAAAAGACTCATGCATTTGAATTCTCTCCTATCACAGTTTTTAAGGTCAGACTTGATATATCTTCCATTATTTTCGATTTTCCCTATCAATGTTAAAATTTCCACTACGCAATTCCGTAGTTATAGTTTATGTTATATAATACTTTTCTATTTGGATATATAGTTTCAATGGAAAATAGAAACTATGAATTTTTCTATAAGCATTCAATTGCACTTTGCTTGCTGAAATAAGGAAAATTCTAATTATTCTTACCCTAAAAATAGCCGTGTAATGTACCCGGCTTTTTGGCATAAGCAGGTTCTTATTCAAATAAATAAGGAGAACATTTTCATGAAATTCATCTAAAATTTAAAAAAAAAGTCTCGCGTGTTCTTAGTTTTATACGAAATGGAAAATTGCAGAATTTTACATTTATATTTACATGCATACATTTGTTGCAACAATTGCTCCAAATGGTAAAAAGAGTGAACAAATATTTACCAGTCCCAAGAAAAGGAATAGCAATTGAGTGAAACTGTGCTTCTTCTGCTGTTTTTATTATCTGTTTAATCATGGTTTTTAATGTTTCTCCAAATTCTGTCGGATTTTCTGCATTTTTACAGTCATACACAGGAGAAACAGCATGAATTATCATCTTCCATTTTGAGTGTATTTTTAGCTTCTGAGACCAAATATAGCCATCCTTCATACTTCTAAATGAAGGCTGTTTGTCAGGAATCTTTCTAAAAATATCTTTTGCAATATCATTCTCTGCAGACCAGTATTTATCCTGTGGACACACTATGGCATCGGAAATAATATCTGTAATATTGCCCAGATATATTTTAATTTGCAGTTTTTCTGATACATTCACAGTGGTGTAGGAATTGAATAGTTGCATTGTTAAATGGGCAGTATTCTTTCCAACAAACACACTTGTGTAAATTGTCCTGTCGGCCTTTACTGTGGTGTTTGCTAATTGTTTTCTCGATTGGAATGTTTTCTGTTTTGCTTTAGCCGAAAAGTAATTCTTTTCTACAAAATGATCTTTCTGCAGATTCCTTAATAGATAATTTCTGCTAAATGACGTCGTAGCATTGTTATGTTGTTCTACACACTCATCATTTTGAACAGAAAAAATACCTAAAACAAAAAATAATACAAATAATCAACCATCAATGAATTATAAACTTTAATTTTCTTTTTAAATTCTTATTTTATGGGTTTCAGATTTAAAATTGAATTGTTATGAATATTTAAAGTGAGGATTAAACACATTTTCATTTGAAAGTGTAGAAATAAGCAAGTGTTTAAAAAAGAATTTAAAAAAACCCCAAAAACAAATGTTGTTTAGGGACAGTTACCAAACTGCAACTCCTAGAAGACTTTTTTTTAGATCTCTTATTTGATGGTGTTGTTTTAAGAATAAGAACAGCTTTTTATATCTGTAATGTCTATTTCTTTCATCATTTATTTTTTAAAAAGCTTGTTAAGTGGTAATTTTAATAGGATAGTTATGAATAAAATGTTTCCGTGTCAAAGTTAAAGAAATAATGGTGGTGGAAGAAAGTATACGAGGCCAAGTTGCTAAAAGACATTCTTAAGATAATTTCTTTTGTTATTATTGAGATTTGATGATATCCACGGATACTATTACTGTTGTTACTGATGTTTGCTGCTTTAACAGATAATTATTGATATTGTTAAAAACAAATGATAACATAGCACAGTATAAAAGTCATACCCACCCGCCCCCTTGGCCAGACAGAAATCTTCCTCCATGGCATTTAGAATGAAGAAAAATTGGTAGACTCACTGCTTTATTTTGTTTCACCTGACCCCCCCCCCCTCCCCGCCATAACTAGAACCCTTTTCAATTTAAGAAGACAGCTTTATGGTCTTTTTCAGTATGCAGTCAGTTTCTGTTAAGCATCGGCAGACGTAGAAATGAATATTTTTAATCATTCTATAAATAACACCTTTAGCTTATGACCATTTGGCCCCGCCCTATACCCCGGGGGTCATAAAGTTCATAATTCGATAGAGAGCTTTACGGTTTTTCTAAACATTGCAGTTAGTTTCTACTTAGTTTAAGCACAAGCAAAGATGCTTTTAAACATGATATGAATTTACACTATATGTTCATTTTGGCCCGGCCCTGGAATAAAAACATCTACTTTGGACGTCATGACATTCACAATTGAATTGTCTTTCTAAACATGCAGTCAGTTTCTATTCAGTGACAGCAGTAGTAAAGAAAATGATTATAAATATTATACAAAATTGTACTATAAGACCATTTTGGCCCCGCCTTGGGGTCAAAATCCCCATTGCGATGGACATGAAATTTACAATGATGGTAGAAGACGTCCTGTTCTACATAACTTTGAATTCACTTTTTCTTTCAGATGTGCAGAAGTAGAAAAGAATACTTTTCAAAATGGCCAAATTTTGGCAATTTTGGCCCTGCCACTTGGGCTCCAGTGAAGCAAGAGTCATAAAATTTACAATTTATGTTTTTCTCATCCTTAAGATAAATCAAAACACATTTGATAAGAATTGGCTATGAAGTTTTGAAAAAGAGGTTAAAAACGTTCAATTGTTAACACACGACGCACGTCGACTGACAACTACGGACTGATACCAATTGCAATATGTCACCTAAGTGACTTAGGTGAATATAAAGTGTATTTGCTAAATTTTTTTTTTGTATTCTGTTAAAAAACTTTTATTCGAGACGACTTTATGTCGCGAGTTCTAAAAGAAATACTGGTTCGCGGCGACTAATATTAGCGACCAATATAAAGATTATCTGGAAAAGAAAATACCATAGATATTTGAGTAATGGTTCGCGGAGGGAATTATACGCGACGTTGTTTATTCTAAAAATTAGAAAAACATTGGTTTCCGAAAAGAAGAGTGGATTAAATATGGAGGAATATTGGCTCCCCTTTGTTAGGAGCTGAGTAGGGTGAAGTGATCCCGACCTTTGACTCCCATCCCCAAATCCGCCACTGAATTCATAAAACAGTTTTCGTGGATAGAAACAATATCATGATTTATGCTTAAACGATAGCGAAAACCACGGTTTACAACAGTTCTACTAATTTTCAAGTTAAAATTGTTTTAAATATAAGCTAATTCAAAGACTAAAATTAGTTTAATATACGCATGATTATGAAAATATAATGTTATACCTTGATTGTTTTTTCTTTCAGTAGCTTTTACCTCTATCACTCCCTCCAGCGTGTCCAGTTTAATGCCGTTACTGAAAATGGTCCATGAAAGCTGACGTGGTTGATCTGGAATCCAAATTCCAATGTAACAGGGAGAGAATTTGCCCATAACACATTGAACCGTGTTCAATATATGTTTGTCGGGTTTCAGATACACACAGACTTTTTCGTCAACTATTGGTTTACCCGTGGAAGAAAATAATTGAATCTTAAATTGAGTTTCTTTGCCTTTTTCACAAACTGGGGATATGAAAACTTTAGATTCTTTCGCGCTAACCTTTGTGGCTAATATTTTCCCATAACTGTTGATTGATGTGATAAAAGAAACATCTGAAGGCTTGACGACGAATTTCAATGTATTCATGCTGACTTGATTTTCAATTACCTGGCTTTTAAGGTTTTCAAGTTGTAACTGAATGGATTTGGCAATGTCTATAAAAGAATGATGATCATCTATTTTTGATGAAATATCCCAATAGTATGATGCGTGTTTGCATAAGTTTAGAAAAAACGTCAGGTTTTGCTTTACTTTTTCAATACGTTCTTGCTTATCATTTAGATTTGCAGCAACATCATCGCATAAACTCTTTTTTCTCTGCTCTAACGCGTTTTTTGCCGCACCGAATAGCGTTTTTATTTCATTTTGAAGTTGTCGAGAGTCCTGCACACATTTATCATTTATATTTTGCAACTCCAAAACATATTTCTGTGCTTGGTTTTCTTTAACAGAAACTTTAGTGATTAAATTTCTTATTTTAGTTGTTTTTTCTTTTCCAGCCTCTGCAATGTTACAATACACATGATCTTTGTGAGTTGTGACGCAACACAAAACGCAAACAGGCTTCATGCATGATGAGTTTAAACAGTACATTTTCAGCGGTTCTTTTTCATGCGTTATTACAGGGCAACAAATTGCACTCCTAAACAAGCTTGGGTAATTTTTTTCGTCAGTTATTAGACCTTTAATTTCCAAAACAGTGTGAGATTTTAATGGTGTAAGAGTAGAATGTAAAATTGCACATTCTGCACATATAAAAAGGTAACAATCGACGCAGCGATGTAACGCTATTTCATTATTTGTGCACATTTCACAAACCAAACTAGATTTACCATTTATTTGACGCAAGATTTCTGATGCAATTCTTCTTGTACTGTCCACTTGCAAGGATAACTGACCATTTTGAAAACAGGTATGTATGCAATGATATTCATCACATTTTAATCCTTGTTTTTCTGTAGATGAAATATCCTTTATACAGCTTTCACAAATGGCATCAAAGCAGGGGAGCAAATACGGTTTATGAACGTCATTATCAAATTCTTGTGTGCATTGTCTACAAGTTGTAAAATCTTTCAGTCTCTTCAAGTCAGCGAGAAAATCACAAACATCAACTGAAAATATGTGTTTCTTTATAAATGAAAAACGTATTTTAATGAAATTACATTTTATCTATAGAGTATTTCTTTAAGGATATCATACGTTTTCTTTTTAAAATAGATTATTTTTATAATGTAGTCGAATTGAAATGAAGTCCGAACCAAAAACTAGAATACGTCATGTAAAGTATGAAATAACTATTGTGGAATTAATTTTTTCTGTCAACTCCTCTATTCAGTCAGTCAGTGAGAATGTATGTTAAGTGGTGTATGCCTATTCACTCATTATTTTAAAGAACCTGTGTTACAATGCACTTTGAAAAATTTTTGCAACGTGCGTTAATTTTGGGACCAAGTCAACGCACTTTGAATTTTTTTTTTCAAAGTGCGTTGATATCGTCTATATTAACGCACTTTGAAAAAAAAATTGTTCAGGATTTGGACGAAATAATTGATACTTTTATATACAATAGATGATTGTTTTAACCTTGTTTAGCTTAATGGGATAATTATGTCTATAAAAGAACCCAATGCATCCTCAGCTAAGTTGATAAACAGTTTCTCGATTAGAATTTTTTCTTTTCTCATATGCTTACGTAGTTTGACAATTTACACATAAAGAACAACTCGGGAGATTTGAATTATGTAAACAGATAGCCATGCTATGACCTTGAATTGTTAGTATTACAAATTGGTCACTATGATACTTATGTATACCAAGATACTGCGCAATGAATTGTGGTAATGATAACTAACAGAATGAACTCTGTTACTTTTGTAGCATTGCGCAGTATTCCTAAATGATGTTATGCAACCAGGTGTAGAATGCGGGCACAAATATCCAAATTGGGAGTTTATAACTAGGTTGTCATATTTGGCGATTCTGTGTCTGTATCGATAGCTCTGGTACTCTATACTGAGTCATGTATTGCATATTCTATATTACCTTTCAAACCATGAACTCATGTATACTTTTATATATGACACTCTAATATTGCACGCAAGTGATGCGTCATACTAAGGCGGGACACTCAGAGCCTGCATCCAAATACTCTTAGTCCTAAATGAGGCTAATTAATTCTGGCACAGTAAAATCCAAACTGAAAATATATAAACAAGTTACCAACAAATTGTCATATTTGGCATCCTGTGTCCGCAATGAAGGCCCTGATATTGCAAGTTAGTAATGTAATGCTATTTAACCTTTGTAACCTTTAAGCCATGTATGAATGAATGTATTATGCGTAAGCGATGCATCATACCCAGTTGGGGGACTCAGAGACTCGGACTCTGAGACTCAAAACCTGCATCACAATATCCCTCTGACAGTTCTGACAGTTTTGTTGCTTTATTTAGAAATAAAATATAATTCTGGAATTTGAACACTAAATGTTCACTCATGATCATCGTAGATGGGCCGGACTGGTCAGAACTGTCAATCATAAGTAAAATGTTATATATACTCATGTAAAATGATGCTAAGCAGATCTTTGATTTGGGCTCCTTTTAATTGATGTAATTTTGACTACACGATCACGCTTATTAATAAACTATTGGTGAAAGAAGTACTGGACTTCGTGGTTACTGAGCTTGAGTCGCATCTCCAGGAGATAACTAAGGTGGAAGGCTTACAATTATCCAAAAATGACATAAACTGCATGGCTTAGCAACTGCCTTTTCCTTTTTCGTGTATGCAGCAAATTTACTTCTTATCTGGTACATTTTGCCATGCCAGAAACGAAAATGATTTTTTCTATACGTAAATTGATAATGGAGATCAATGTATAACATATTTAAACTGGCTTATAAACAAACATGATGTGATTAAACGGATACATTAGTTATGTTTATCAAAAACAATATGATCTTTTAGAACATCAGTGCGAGAAAAAAAACCACAACCTTATGCTTATTTTTTAGTTCTTCATAATTAAATATATGTCAATGTAACTTTTTTTTAAAATGAAGTGATTTATTTGATTAGAATTTGAAAAGAGGGTTCAAGTTGAAACACTTACAGATTCTTTAACATACCATTAGAGAAATTATTGTTTGGTCAGCTCGTTTTGTCAATATCACTATACTTAATTTACAACAAATCGTATTTCTTTTTTCGTTCTTATACGTTTACTCCAAGTTGCTGAATATCATATGTTTTGGAAGGAAAGATGAGGGGTAGGAGACCTTCTTCCTTTTAATCAATTAAATGATGCACTGGTAATTGACCTGAATCTTTGGTTAACCCCCACACCCATCCCGTTCTCAAAGATGGTAAATTATATTCACTAGTGTTCAGAAATCATCATACTATCAACAAATTAGAAATTCAATTCCAGAATTTGTGATTTATACATATTTTTTCAAAGTGCGTTAAGTGTCCATAATAAGAAATGTTGATGTACAGTCATAACGCACGTTGAAAATTTTTTTCAAAGTACGATGACTTTGTCCCAAATTTATCGCACTTTGAAATTTTTTTCAAAGTGCGTTGATTTGGTCCCAAATTTTACGCACTTTGAAAAAATTTCAGAGTGCGTAATTTTTTCAAAGCGCGTTGCCACAAACCTGCATCGTAACGTAGTTTTAGAGGAAGTAAGAAAATGCTGACTGTTATAATTATTGAGAAGACTGGATGGTCCATAAAATATCCATCATAACTACCTACATGACTGTTTAAGCTATGAAATATCATAAAGTAAAGCTTTAAAATTTAACATTATTTCCTATATCTTTTACAAAACTCTCTTTTTAGAGAAGATTAATGTAGTCTAAAATGGCTACTACCATCCAGCTTTCTTAAAAGTAACAGGTTTTTTTAAGTCCTACCCAAAATGAGTGAACATGAAATATTTTATGCCTTTATAAATATCAATGGCTAGTATATAACCAATGTAAAAAACCTTTTAAAAATATGAACATACTAGGAGTAATGATATAGGAACCAGATACATTAGCTTGCAACAAGGCTCAGTTGACGATTATTCTAGCGTAAAGTGCGGGTTATTGCTAAAACATTTATCAATGTTTTCCAATTTTTTCTTTCTTTTTTACAAGGATGTGTTTTCAGTTTTTCCCTTGCTTGCATACAATATTCATTATATCTATATAAACAGGAGTTTATGCACCACTGAATTGCCCATATTTTTGAAAACACCCAACGTTACAAAACATCAGTTAGGATTACCCAATTAACCTTCAGAACTCTGCACATCTTACAAAAATGTTCGTTACAAGACATATCCATTGAAAAACCAAACTTTTAAGCGTTGCAAGTACATATATTATATGCATATTTGATTTATCCTTAAGAAAGTTCTGGTGAATTTAATCTAAATAAAGACGAACTATTAAATGTTGTAGTCTATTTAAAGTGTAATTGTAATTGATTTGATATATATTTTCCCGTACTTTATGACTATAAGGAAATTATGTAGAAAATATAACGTTTCCTTCACATTCCATTTGAAATCCTATAAAATGTAATCCCGATACCTATGTTCAATTTAATATTATTTTTAAAGAAAGAGGTCAAGAACATTTTATATGCCGTTTTAGAGAGATTGTAGGCATCCTGGATATAATGTATTGCATTCGTCAAAAACGGAAAAAAACCTCAATTTGTAGCTGGTTTCTTTCATATTTCATTGAAATGACAGTTAAAAACAACATTGAATGTTTAAGTAGATATGATGCTGCACCACCAAGTGGTGAATTGTCAATACCTGAAGTCTCCGGATTTTCTGTTGCCGCTGTTGAGGTTTTTGGGTTTTTGTTAGCATGCCCAGTTACCAAGTTAGTAACTTCTTGAAAAGTGGTTGATGCTGCATTTTGCCCTTGCACCTCTGTATTTGCTCCTCGCTGTCTAGGTATAGATCTTGCTATTTCATCTGCTGTCGACACTTCTGTTGGACATATATTGGCCATCACTACGCACCGGTATGGATGATGGATTTGAACTTGATCAAGCTCGTTTTGATTTTGACACTGGCATTGTGTTGCTTACTGCAGAAGACAGTTGATTTAGTTTTCTTCTTTTACTTAGGCATCTTTTTCTGTAACTTACTACAAATTGGAAGATGATAGAATATTAACAATTTACCCCTGTACTTGACAGAACCAATTATTATGTACTGATATTACTTTTAAACGCAGAACTGGACACAAGGATGTATGTCATCAAACTATCAGTATGTGAGCTAAGCCTACTATGAAAACATGAATAATGCTGCAGTAATGATGCCTAACACACGAACTGTTACACTGATGCCCCATATCAGATAATTTGTACTCAGATTAAAACCAAAAAAACAAAGAGTAAGAATAATCTACTTCCAACCAGTGTACGAACAATAAAACTAAACGCCTACTGTAACAATGATTTATGTAACGTGCCTAGCTACGTATATACCAGGAGAAAGGAGGGTTCATGCCTGGTCTTTTTTAGAATTTTGGGTGTATAATAAAAAGTCTTTATAATATAATGATTCCTATTGGTTATTAGAATGATCGGTATCGCATAACCTTACCTAAATTAATAATCAACAAGTTATTTCAGAGAATCAAGTTTATTTACAAGCACAATAAACACCAAAAGTATATGATTGTAACTGTGGGTGTTGTACTGGTGCTGGCTTGTGAAGGTCGGACAGTACAAATCCACAGTGACTGAGGTCAACCACTCAACTAATGACTGACCATGCTCAGATTACCGCATAGGCTGTCTTATTCACGACGAACAATGAGCACAGCGGCCTGAACGATGGTCTTATCATCCATCAAGAAGATAACAGTGGTCAACCTCTGTGATGAAAGCCTTCCATGATAGGCCAAAACGACTTTAATACCTTACGTACAATACCAAGAAGAGAAATCTTTCTATAAACACTCGACATCGTTACAAACGAACACGCTCAGTATTGACACAATATCTTTTAATCAACAGTAGCTATCTTCTTCTTCAGCTATTTTTAAGCGAGCAGCCGACAGCTGATTCACTGTGTTATTTATACCCTTGTGAGTACATGATATAAACAAAGCACTAATAGAATATTCGGAATTATTACAATTTATAAATGATGTCCTTTGCACAAATTGAAAGCGATTTTTGATGGTCTTATATAGCTAACAATACAGACGAATTTAATGACCATATCTTAAGGAGCTATGGTCACATTTTGTTTCAAATTATATTTCTCCATGTTTAAGGTTACATTGCTTCATTAGGTTTTTGTTTTATTTGCCAACCAAACTTATAAAGAAACACAATTCAAAATTCATTGCCTGAATATAAATGGTGAACACCCAATTTCCAGTGTCAACATGTCAACTCTGTTTTCACCGTCATAATATGGACACATTGATCGAGCGTGCATGAAGAAGAAGCGCGACAGAAACAAGGGACGTAAAACTTACATATTCTAAAATGAGGAGTGAGGAGGAATTTGATTCTGAAATCACATCATGAACCATCAACAACCATCAACAACGGTGCACTCAGTTATTGAGGGCAATATAATAAAAATGGACGTCAAAAGCTGTTTCAGTGATCTCAGAAAATGACTGTAGCGCAAACTTTAGCATGGCAAACCTTGATACATTGAGTGAAATACTGAGAATATGTCAGCTTAAATCATGTTCGGGCCTAGTGAACTTTAATTAAAGATTCATGGCCAATCTGTAGCGGGGTATCTGTACTGTTAAATGAACTTCTTACCAAAGTGGGAATGAAGTTCTAAAAGAGAAAAGGCTTTTAACAATATCAAAGAATTGGTTTGCTCTGACAAAGTTCTCTGCCATTCCAGTGCTAAACAACCCTTGAAGCTTCACCGTATGGAATTGGATCTGTACTTTCCAATGTTTACCTGATGGATCTGAAAGACCTATAGCCTTTGCGTCATGCACATTGAACCAGACAGAGAAGTTTTATTTGGAGACATAGAGGCCCTTGCTCTCTTTTTGGGTGTGAGGAAGTTCAATTCATACCTTTGTTACGAAAATAAATTCGTGCATCTGACGTACCGTTCATATCCCTAACATAAAAAGCATAATACTATATAAACTCAAGAAGTGAAAACCCAACACATTTCATATGAGGGAGAATAATTAAAATATGATTAATTTTTATAATAATGAATTACATTGATACTTATTGATATAATTACCGAGGTATCGTCACAACTAACGGGACTGAATTACCCGAGTTTCCTCGACGATATGTTTGGTCTTATTTTATAGTTACATGCATCGTTTAAACTTTTTTGTTTCATTAGGTTCCTCGATCACAATCGCTCTATTGCATTTCGATAATGCGTATCGTCAAAACGCTGTTATTCACGTGTTTCAGTTCTACCATCTTGTTTAATGCTTTCCCCATAATGGCGGGTTTGTATAACGTGGTATGACGTCATAACGGCCGAACCCGATGCTTTATAACCGCCTGCCAGCTGATTTTAGAGCAGACGGTCTCGTCCACTGATGGACACAAGCCACACTTCAGAAATGGCAAACGAAATATCTAGAACGGTAAATGTTTAATTATTTAGCAGTGGGAGCTGATGAAACATTATTGTCAAAGATTATTATACATAAGCTTAAGCAATATATAAAGCGGGAGGATTGTAGGAACGGGACTCCCGCACGGTTTTGCGGGATATAAAACTTCATTAGTTTATAGGGTTTTGATGCTTATGATTATTCATAATATTTGTATTGCCATCCCATCAAGTTTGGGAATTCATTAAATCATTTTATATATATACACTCGCGGAGTCCTGGGATTAACATTATTCAATAAATTGGAGATACCTTTATTTTATTTAAATCTTGAGTTTTCTTTGATGCCAATACACAGATTTGGGAGACCCACGAGTTGCAAATAGTATCCCCGGATTAACAAAAAAAAAAACAACATTGTTGTTATAAAATTTATATAAGCGGGATACCCACAAAAAGGCAACACCTTCACGGTCACAAAATTTATTTTATTATTACAATTATTATAATTATTTATTATTTACAGATTACAAACCACAGATCATTATTTTCAATCCAAAAAGCCCCTTCCTGTGATGACAGCGGCAGTCTGCAGCGCAATGCTGTATTCTTATCAGGATACGAGTATGACATTGAGTTTCGTGGAACCAAATTGCATGGCAATGAGACGCATTGTCGCGTAAACTATTACCAAAGATTCATGGCCATTGTATCAACCAATAACAGGACAAGACGAAACCTATTAATTAACTTTGATTCCTCGGATTCTTTGTTGTACATGTAGATGCGTATTCAAAGCGGCCATAAATCTTTAAAATGAATAATACCACGAGTAGTGCTACAATGGTTTGCAGTAGGGATGTCAATTTTACTCGGTTGGCTTAGTCGATTAATCGGAGGCTTAAGTCGAGCGATAGTCGAGTACTCGATGATATAAAATACTAGTATTTGAAACCGTGAGTCCTTTTTAAATCAAATAATGCTACTGCCACATACATCTTATCTTCAACTAAAGAACATTAAAAAACTTATGATAACATATACTAAATTTTACAGAAGCCTGTTAGTGCCACATAAGATATATAAAAAGAAAAGTCTATATAAGAAAAACTCATTGTATATATAAAAACACACACATATGTATAAGATAAACTCAAGTATATAAAAATAAGCAGCTTTATATATAAAGGAATTACCAATATATATAAAGAATTGTGTATATATATATAGCTAGGTCGTGTATATATAAACAGTACTGTGATATATACAAGCAACAGTGATAAATATATAAAGCGAAAATTTTCCACTGAGTGACCTTCACTGAGTTCAGCCCAGCGTCTGCATGGTAAAAACCCCGCCTACGGAGGAGAGGATCAGCAATATTATGCTCCCGGTG
>WFKH01010931.1:37431840-37463522 GCA_016163765.1 Magallana hongkongensis
TTAAGAGGACCAGCCGGTTAGCTATTGAATCTTAAACTGCCTGCCTCGGGAGAATAACATTGCTGATTATCTCCTCCGTAGGCGGGGTTTATCATGCAGACGCTGGGCTGAACTCAGTGAAGGTCACTCAGTGGAAAATTTTCGCTTTATATATTTATCACTGTTGCTTTTATATATCACAGTACTGTTTATATATACACGACCTAGCTATATATATATACACAATTCTTTATATATATTGGTAATTCCTTTATATATAAAGCTGCTTATTTTTATATATTCAAGTTTATCTTATATATATGTGTGTGTTTTTGTATATACAATGAGTTTTTCTTATATAGACTTTTCTTTTTATATATCTTATGTGGCACTAACAGGCTTCCGTAAAATGTATTTGATTTAATATGAATTGAAAAGTATTTTATCTAAATATCCGTTAGAAAATGTCATGGCTTTTCCTTTTTTATTGTGACGCTTACATATAATTGAGCTCCGTACCATCTCAGGCAAATCAAATGTGACCTGTTTCACGGTAAGTCATTGTCCGTGCCTAATCAACAATCAAAGATTAATGATTATAAAAACAAACGCCTTGAGATAATTCTTGATATGATTAAATTTTTGATTATACTAACACCTAATCCAATAAATAACTGATTAGAAGAAACACAAATTATTCTCGTGTACATGTCTGCCTAAGTAAATCAAAACAGATCAATCATTAGCCGCTTCAAAAATACACCAGGGACATCGATGGAAAAGAATGTAACTTACGGATCAAACATGTCGAGCAAAGAAAACTGATATCTACATTCGTAGAACAGAAACTGCCGAGTTAAGAAAAAATAAGTAATATTTTAAAAATATATTCACTTTATTACGAGTAATCGAGTAAGAAAATTTTAGTCGATGATCGGTGTGACCGAGCGATAGTCGAGTACTCGAGTACTCGTTGACATCCCTAGTTTGCAGTGATACATTCAGGCAGCTGTTATTTCAGGGAATATAAAAGGAATGTACGTTGGTATCATGAGAGCACTTGGATCAGCTCCTAGAGTAAAACGGCTCTCCTCAAGTCATCAACTAGGGAAGTACTCTCCAAAAAGAATAAAGATAGATAGGTAAACCAATATGCAGACCATTACTCAAGACAGAAAACAGTTACTGTCACTAAATGCCTATCAAACATAGAAGAGCTTGATGTAGTACCAACACTAGAAGAACTTAGCAAGACAATCAACAACATGGTCCCGGGCGGTAGACAGACACCTCGGCCCAACGACATTTCGGCCCATGGCGGTTGATTTCTCGGCCCTGACAGGTCAGCCTAAAATTATTGTCACGTCGGCCCATATAAAAGACACCTCGGCACAATGTAATTTTTAGGTGGTAATATAAATGTATACGATGTCTTTGTGCATTATTAGATTTTTCCTGATTATACATGAATTGACATACATGTATATACATAGTATCTAACATTCATTTCCAAAATTTTACTAAGGGTCTTCCAGAAATAACTTTTTTTTTCAATTTTATTTTCATATTTCTTTAAAATATAATCAACTGTTTTTTATAACCATACATATCATTTCAGAGCTTTTTATAACCAGATCAACATATATTTTTTATTCTATTGCCTGTGCATATATATATATATATATATATATATATATATATATATATATATATAAACAATCTATTTTGATTATCTGTCATGGTGTGTTGTTTTCTGAAGATATGAAACATCTTATATGGGTTGAAAATCATTGGAAAGATGTGCCGAGGTGACTTTTACGTGAGCCGAGGTGTCTTAAATCTCCGGCCGACCCGTCAGAGCCGAGGTGTCCTTGGGCCTAGATGTCCGTGGGCGTGAGGTGTCCTTGGGGCGACCTGTCTGACATTCTCTCGGGCAAATCCACTCGTAATGACGGGGTCCCTCAAACCATGTTTCAGCAGGGTTACAGGGATCGCGTCATTACTAGGGAATCTGGCCGAGGCCAGGTTGTTGATGTCATTGCTAAAACAGTGCTGAAACAGTGAAACATTAAACCTCTGTATAAAATCCTATTCCAGTGCTGGAACGAAGGGAGAGTGCCGCAGGACATGAGGGAAGCTAAGATCTAGATCATCACCCTTTACAAGAACATGAGACGATAGCGACTGTAACAACCTCAGATTCATCTACTTGGTCTAATGGATATTTAATGTAGCTTCCTACAATCAGTGACGAATGTACTTTTTCTAGTTAGTCTGAAAGAATGGTCAGTTTTCGGCTTATAACCATTACAAACATATGTCTTACGAATGGCAACATTTTACAATTTGTGAGTTCATTTCCATGCGTCTCTTGTCCTTTTTCTGTTAGGATGTATTCGTTTGGTCGTATGGAGAGCTGCAAGAGTAATGCTAATTTGCTCGTTTGCAGTCCGGAGATCTCCGGTAGATCTCTATCGTCTACTTTTCAAAAATCAAGTAGAAGCTGGAGTTATCCTGGGCCAGTTCTGGAGGTAGTAAACGAATACCTCCCAAGGCAAATGTCTGGAGAAGACCGATGAAGTCCCTTGTATACGGAGAGAGACACCACCGGATTAAGATGTCCACTTTAAGTACAGCAAGTCTGCATTTGAATGCGTTTTATACGGAACTTATTCAGTTTATTTCCTATAATTGACCGGTCTGCTTCCGTTGATATCTGTTGGACTTAGGTCACAAAAAAGACAACTAACGGTCTCGAAAATAATAAATCCTCAGACTTTGATGTGTCAGGTACACACCCGTTTGTCTACATTTTGAATATCGTATGTTTACATAATCTGATAAGGGTAGTTTGGGCATAATGTTCAATACTTTGATTTGATTTCTCCACATCAATGTTGTGCACCGTGAAAAAATTCTTTTGGTGAACAAAAATGCAGTTAATACATGTGCTACACGAAAAAAGATACAAGTTAAAGTAATATTGTGTTTCTAAAGTTGACAATACTTGATAAGCTCTGAACTTTCTTTTCTAGATCTTACCTTACATTCCTGGGTTCAGCTTTTGTTCTAATAAAATTACATTTATAAATATGATGAAAAGTAAAATCTGGTTGGATGTGGCCGATAAGCTGAACGTCGTCGTCTTAATCTACGGTTCGGAGTCTACACAGCTCTCTCTTACCTGGGTCTGCTTTATCAGATTAACTACTGCCATAACAATTTGTACAAATGATCAATTGACACAAGCGTAATCAAGCTGTAGAACAGGTTTGTCAGCAAAGTTTCTGTAAAGTTAATTTTAAACAATATTGAAAGGCCCATGAAACAATTTCAGTTTTTAAATTACATGAAAAATAGAAGTCATGTGTATTGAACGTCATCACTACTTTATGTTATGTGGATACGTTTTGTACTATGCTGGTTTTTTTCATTATGTGGTGATACTTTAACAATGTATGAAGAAATGTCTTTATTTTCCTATGAAACTTTAATTTATCTAGCTTTTACTTCTTTGTTTTGTGATTATCTGTAACACTTTAACAAAACACGCTAATACTTTTTTGTTATATAATAATTTTACATTACTACCTGATACCTCTTCATGACATGTTGATAGTATTTTCATACAGTGATACTTCATCGTACGATAGTATATGATGTTACTTTGTCAGTAAATGCTGATAATTTATTACATGATGGTACTTGCTCACTACATTTTGATACTTGATTTAACGTTATTTTTCAAGCCAAAAACTCATTTGCTTATTTTAAGGATATGAACGATACATTGATTGTTTCTAAATTTTGCGCTATTTTCCCTTAATAAACCGAATGTCAAGAGAATTTTAGAGAGTTATTACAGACATTTACTAATTTAGAGTCGATAATAAATTTGATCTTTATGTTATATTTCATATTAAGAATCGCTTTATTTATTATATCAATATTCATAAAGTAAATAGACATGTTTCTTTTTGCATAAATTATCCATTGCTGCATTAGGAATTACAATACTTGCTTGAATTGCTTAAAGTATTCTTGAAGACACCAACAGGACGCACAATCGTGTTCTAAATTTCGATTTAATGCATAGACTATATGTACTTGCCATGCAATGTAGGAGTGGTTGTCGAATTTCAAAACAAAAATAAGTAGCAAATCATAAAACCTCATGTTTAAAACATTTTGCCTGACACACATGGAACACATGTAATACACGGATGGTCGGGAAATATAAAAAAAAATAAATCAAAACAAAATGAACTGATATTTTAAGTTGTTATTTGGCAGTGTTGTATAGTTTGGCAGATTTATGGCAGTTATTCAGTGCCAGACACCCGATCCGTAGCTGTTTGTAATTTCTATGCAGTCGATTGTCTAAGCAGCTTAGTGTTAAACATTCTATCATATTCTTTTTAAAGAATTACTTGCTGTTTGGCTTGGCCATTATCTGCAGTCTAAATGGTTAACTGCGGTATACTTATTATTCATATTTCTCTAGTCTCCGATACATAAATTGAATTGCTTATAATATTTTTTGGTCACGAGATGTCATATCGCGCCGCCAAAATACTTAAAGAATTCTCACTGTTTAGTACGTAAAAGTCATAACACTAATGAAAAGGATTAAAAGATTAAATAATGTTTGAAGCGGTTAATGTTTTACGAGATCTAAATTTTCTACGTTACGAGAACGCCACTGAGAAACTCAATAGTTGTTTCTTGGTAATATTCCGGTGTAACGACGAAAAATCAGTGACGGATTCAAGGTGGCGCATTCGGCGCACCCTAAAATTGTCAAAATAAAGTGAGATCATACTCCATCTGGCAAATAAAATGTTCAATTTGAGAGTTTTAATTATCAACTTTTTCGAAACTCATGAGATTTCTCTACATTAAACTGATTTCAACGGTGTAGTCTGAAGGCAACCCGTGGGTTCAATTGTGTAACGTACATAGAAAACACATTTTAGTTACGCTTTGCTTTGGGTCAAATGTGACCAGTCACCCACCTTTAAGTAATTGATTATACTAAATAG
Source organism: Magallana hongkongensis (assembly GCA_016163765.1). Taxonomy (NCBI): domain Eukaryota; kingdom Metazoa; phylum Mollusca; class Bivalvia; order Ostreida; family Ostreidae; genus Magallana; species Magallana hongkongensis. The sequence goes on from WFKH01010931.1 coordinate 37,436,862, forward strand.
TGCATAAACGTTATAAGTTGATCAAATTGAAACATTAAAAAAATACAATATATCGAAAAAGATCTTTAGAAATTATGTAGAAAATGTAATATTTGATCCCTGGAAAAAAATAATTAAGAGGGCATAAAGAGATCCTTGAAATCAATCTTGTACAGTGATTGTACAAAGTTTTTGGTGTCTTTTTTGTACGTTGTATTGTAAATCGTATGGGAAAGTTACACTAAGGACACAATTACTTGTTTCTGCGGTAAAGTCTATCAAGTAATACGTGTAATAATAATATAATTGCAAAGTATCTAACTACGAAATCCGTGAATTGCAATCCTTTCGCTTTACATGGTAAAGCAACAGAGTACATGTATTTAGTACCATTCTCTTATACGAAAATTTGCCTACAAAATCGTACATAGCATTCTTCTATCTGCATACATTGCCTCGCTACCGATTTGAAAGGTCGTTTCACAACACGAAACTCTTTGTCTTTGTACGGGTTTCGAGCAGAATGTTCTGTCCAAAATGAATTTAAACCGTTTTCTAGAAATGTTTACTTAGTGTTAAAGCATTGCGAAAATTAAACATGATAAATATCAACCAAGAATCAGAAAACTGCAACTTATTTAACAGATACCCGGTAAAAGCTTTGCTTCACACACTGTAACCTGCAAATTTTTTTTAGCTTTATACAATTCATAGGTGATACTGAATTAAGAATAGATTAATAATCTATTACAGTCATCGGACATCATAGTTTGTTTATTTGTTTAATTCAGAGACCATGATACCTGAAACTCATGGCCGACGTGAAGTATTCCTTACGTTGTAAAAGATTTTGCGCCTTTATTCCTTGTTTAAAGTGCATTTTCTGTTTGTATGCAATTCATTGACCTGTATAGTTGATATTACTTTTTTCTGGCTTGGAATACTATGATAATTTAATCCCAATGGAGTAAATATAAGATGTATACCCATACAGTTATAATGTTCAGCGAAAGACTTTGAACTGTTCAGATCTCTAGAGGTCTTCTGCTTATAAATAAAGGGATTGAATGGATAACGACTAGGATAGATAAACATGGCGGACAATGCATTTCACGAGTCGTGTTTAGCTTAAGATTCTCCACTCCTTAGATGTAAGACTCACTATTGCTTTCATCTCTAATATGTTATAGGTAATATATGTCTCTCTGTTACAAATGTTTTCATATATGTTCAAACTCAAATACCTAGAAGAATATTAATTTAGTCGATCAATGCAAATTATTTGCAGCACAAATAATTATATTAATATACATGTAATAACTTCAAGTTGTTTGACGCATGTCGCCAATGGGTTTTTTTTTCCATTTAAGTAAATCAATCATTTAAATCCGATAATCAGAGATTTTTTATTTATTACTTTACATTGAATCAGTCAAACAATGGAACAATAACCATACACATTTATCGTCAGTGGGTGATCTACACACCAGATTTGTACATGTATTTAGCATCAATACATAGTTACGTAATACTATATTTTGTACACTTGTATTTGTTGTTGTTTTTTTTTTTTAGATCAGTCACTCTATAAACCAAGGTCGACTATAGTAACCCTAGCATTGCAATAGATCAACAATAATATTTGAAAAAGAAATTTCAACGCACGTGCATGGTGCATTTACAGTTCCTGAACGTTTATAAAATTGCCGATTTATCAATATACGGTTTGTCATATTTCAACTATAATTAGGATTACAGCATAGATGAGAAATTTTGAACGGCGTTTTCCTCCATAATGTATATCAAATACATTAATTTAATCACACATTTATTTGCGGATGATATTCCCTGTGTAACTTTTGTGTATAGATAACATATATTTTGCTCATGATGACTGTTGAATAGTTTCAATTGTTGATGCTTTGTAATTGAACAGCGACGCTTTAAACTTCCGAAAAACACGAATCGCGGGTTGATTGGAAAAACCACTACTAACTTTTTCAACTTAAATGAAAATAAAAATATATTTTTAAAAAGTTGACCACGTGTTTGTTCTGAAAAATTGCACTGGCCAAAAACTATACGCCAGCCTTCCAAATAACTATTTTAGTCTTATCTTAAGCAGTAAAAAGTGGACACCCTTTTTTTACCTGATAGGTTCGAAGAACATATCTAATTTTTTCCAATCAGTTATTGCATATGTCAGGACATCAAGCTAAATTGGCTACAATTAAAAATGCAAAAAGAGCTCTGGAAAAATTATGTGTGAGAGACGGACCATGTAAAAAAAATGTGGTATCCTCGATTACTTTTGTTTGAAAGCACGGGTGTAAATATTAGAAAAAATATTAAACAAGCACAAAAATAATCGTCAATACTTATCATTGTGTATTATTTAAACATACATCGTCATAAACTTTAGCTGAATAATAAACTCGCTTCTGTCATTGAATCCCTGCAGTCCGATAAAAATGTTTTTATTGAAATTGAATGAGGCGGTTGTTCTCCTGTCTCGTTTATCGTGTCACAGCTTTGACATATTGGTTTGGACAGAAAGTGCTATACTCAAACTTTTAAAAAAAAACATTTGCACACATTTGTGAAAGTTGTTTTGGTTTTGTTGGTGTATGCATGCAAAAACAACAGTTTTCATCTTTTCATGCGTACCTTTTACCACTTTGTTAAAATCCCTCTAATTCCCCGTTTTCGTCACTGATCTATAATTAATTTCACAATTGTTGTAAATAAAATGTTCCAAATACACTTCTTCAAATGTTTCATCCTTTAGCACAAGATAAATATTATTCAGAAACCTGAGTTCAGACTTTTTTGCCATAACTGCATTGAAAAAATAATAAGAACACATGTCTACAGGTGTCTTGTTTTCTTCTGTACCTGAAATAATAAATTGACTATTAATAATAAAAGACACTTCTTGAACGATTATCTGTTACAAATTCTTAAATGTATAAATCAACAATTTTATAAGTGAAAATGAATTTTTCTCTTCACTGACAAAAATATAATTTAGAATATCTGTTTTTCGAGAACACAGCACATTACTCTCCTTTGCTATTCATGCGTCTTAAAAGTAACAATAAACCTGCATATATTTGGGGTACGCATATCAACACAAAGCAAAATGCACTGAATTATTTTTGTGTGCATCATTTAAATGTTACATGCGTGCACTTAATCCTTATCTGATCGTTTGAAAGAAGCATGCATCTGTATTCTTTCATTTTTACAGAGAGAGAGAGAGAGAGAGAGAGAGAGAGAGAATGTGTGCGCTCTAGTGCGAGTTAATCAAAGGGGTCCATTTTGCCCAGTCTGTATTGAACCTCTCCATCTCACTTCTTTCCTTTGCACAGAATTGTAATACATTATACAACTATTTAAAATCATTTATAAGGGCATTTACTGTTAATTGATTTTTCTGGCATCTACTTCTGTATATATATATATATATATATATATATATATATATATATATATATATTTTATCATAATAAGCACAATATTGAGCACTTTTGACTTAACACCTTCTAAATCAACAAAAATAAAAATTGTATTATCAGTCTATTCTAATTCCTTTTGAGTTGCAAACTCTAACAAATTCTGCTAGTAATTGTTGTATCTTTGGACAATTACATAATAAGTGATATATTGTTTCCTCAACATTTTACAAAAAGAACATAGATAAGTATCTATTTTACCAATTTTTTTTTTTGCATAAAACTGTTTGTAGTTAACATATAATGAATGATTCTGAACTGCGACCATTGAAATTTTGAGTCTGACGTAATTGATCTATTGTTGATTTTATCTAACACGTTTCTTGTCATAATTAAGTTTTACAACTTTATCTAAGTCTTCATCATAATAGATGCCCAAAAGCTTGATTTGAGTTGTCCATTAAAAATTCATTTTTGAAAAAAACTTTCTTCTGAATATTTCTTACTTCCTATCAACACAATCTGAGGTTTTTCTTTGTTATTTTAAGACAGGATAATTTATAATATTCATTTATTTCTTTCATGGTTGCCCTTAATGATTTTAATAGATCCATCAAGGATTATTGATGTGTCATTTGCATATAGTGATATTCAATATTGGGTGTTATTAATTTTAATTCTTGTAATATTTTCATTGTTTGTAACATTAATTTACAATAATTCCGCACATTATAAAAAAAAATATAAGGCGATATTGGGTCACCTTGTCTACAGCCCCGCCCAAGTTTTAAAAAGTGTGATAAAATGCCTGCTTGGAACACACAGAACACGGCATTACACTGTAAAGTTGTTATCCACTTACAGATAAAAGGCCAAAATTAAAATAATTGAGTGTATTTTGTATAAATTCCCAAGCTATAGAATCAAAATCTTTCTCAAAATCTATCATAAGTAATACCCTTGGAATATGATTAAGTTCCGTATTATTCATTAGATCAATCTATTATTTTCCCCTGTATATCTTTCAGAAATAAAACCTGTTTGGTCATTACATGTGTACTAATAATTTTATTAAGAACAGTTTTTATCCTGCTTGCTATACATCCTGACCCAATTTTGTAAATAACATTGAGCAATGAGATAGGTATCCAGTTACCAAGGGAGAACTTGCTCTTTTCCTCCTTTATAGGTATACAAGTTATAATCCCTTGTTTTTAAGTAGATGATAGTTTCCAATAAATTAAGATATTTTGCCAATAAACTATAAAATACCTGCACCAGAGTAACTGCTTACACCTTTAGTATTTCAACACGTGTGATATGATGTCCGTAAGCTACAGTTGAATTTTACCTGATAAGTAATAATTGTAAAATTAATTAAAAACCTACTTTCATTTTCGATAAACCAGCCCGAAATAGAATCAAAGTACTGAAAGTACTGAAAAGCGCTAAGCCGGGAAGAAAGTGTTTTAAAAACATATCGATTGATATGAAAAAACATGTAAAGAATCATATTCTTCGGTATTGAAAAAATGCACTTACTCAGGATTCTGAAATGATGTAGAATTTGGATATGCCTCAGTTAATTTAGAATGCATAATTTTTTTAAAATCATTATGATTAATGCATGCTGTCGTGTTACAGTGAAAACAAAATGCTGATGACGTTCTAAAAAATCATGATAAAAGCATTTCGCAATAAATGTAATTGTATCTTTATTTTTGAAGCATAGAATGGTTTATCCATTTGACTGTAAAGTCAAATTTTCCAATTTACAATATAACAATCTGCCTTGAAGCATGTTTTAAAAGATAATGCTTGATTTTAAAATTTTGGCAATTTCTGGAAATCGGTCTAGCATTTGTAGTAATTTTATAATGATATTGCTTCTTAGTTTTACACAGATTTAGCTACTGTTTAGCAGAGCTACACAGTGCATGATTCTTGTAAAGAAAATAAAGTAAAATAAGAATGTCGCCAATAACAACGATCAAATGATGATTAATACTTATTTATGTTTATTTGCTAATTTCTATCATTTCTTTGTTTTTACATATGACAACTTGCAAACCAAAAAAATGAACACTAAAAAATCGGTGTCAAAGTACGATACCTACATAATTGCAAAATAAAAAGCCAAAAAGTTTTGACAAAAGTAAGATGATACTAATCGCATTACAGATCGTCCTTGCAGGGAATGCTACTTATTCTTCAAAATATTAGCTTTGGTATTCGAACAATTTTTCCAGCCTTCTTTTACAATACACCATGCAAAGACCCCTAATGTATTAACATTACCGGATGTTAGAATATCAGTCGCTTCTTTTCATTTAAGCATCAACTAGATGGTCTCTCTTCTGTGGTATATTTTAGGCTATATCATTGAATTTGATGAAGTCTAGCTCACATCTCATCAGACGTGAAAACTATCGTGTTTTAACAAGTTTTATTAAAAGGATGTTGTCATGGGCGCCTATGCAGATGTCACAACAGTATTTCACAGTAGGTTCACGTCAAAACCTATACTCTGTCCCGAGGTTTTGCTTCCACCACTATTCGCTTGATATTTCGATAATAAATACCTTTGTGCTCAAACTACGTTCATTCATTAATATGAAAAATGTCCAGATTATCTGTTTTGAAACGCCCCCTCTACCGCTTCAGGTTTCAATGCACATCCCAAAATAGAAAGTCTACGGGGATTTTATTTTGCATCAGCCATATTTGAGCCCGGATAATACCGTTGAAAAATTGTGCGAGGTGTCCTGAGTACTTCCGAATGGAGAAAAGATGTAAACATTTCCCATTATAAATCTCCGTAAGAAATTTGTTTTCGTTCCTGTAAACTTTTATGAGTGAAAAGGGATAATTTGTCATTGAAGATATCTTGGATATTTTCCATTTCATCGATTTCAACTCTACTTCTTTTACAGGTATGTGTATTTTCATTAAAAATCATCAAAAAGTGATGGAAGCAATAACTTGGGACAGACTATAGCTGAGGCAAAACCATTCCCGAAATCTCCTTCAAATTTTGGTCGTTTCCTCCTCCGACAGGGGCTACCTTTTTATGAGATGAAAAAAAAATGTTTAAGATGTCTGCTATTCACGTTTTGTAATAATGCAAGTTAGGTCATTTTTTATGATGTGTGTTGATTTTTATGGGAAAAGGGGGAGATAAGTTCTTGGCTTGTGGTCTTGTGCTTCTCAAGCACACGTGTAACTTCGACGTAAACAAACTCTCGTACCCTGTTGATGTACCTGTGTTTTTGCTACTAAATTATAGAAGAAGTGTTGTTTTAAAAAATATCGAAAGGATTTTCGCAAAAGTTTGTTTTGAATTTATAACTTGTATCTAAATAGGCGCATTTAAGGTGGGATATATGGTAAACTTTAATACTGTAGTGACACCTGAAATACATACAAGGTCTGTCGGAAAGGTCCGAGAAGTTGCCATTGGATGGAAGAACTGTTTTCACCAGCGTATCAGAGGTCGTACGAAAGAAAATTCGTAGCCATGTAATAGGATACGGGTTCTTTTAGAAAAATTGAACTCAGATAGAAAACTTTTATTATATTTTCGACGTTATCAAGCAATATTAAATTGGGAAGAAGTTTCATTTCATATATACCAATTAATAATACGTGAATTTATTTAAATATCTAATACTGAGTAGTTATATTTAATTCATAGCAATGTTGAATCTTACACACCACTTTCAATTTTTACTGTTACTAAGTGTCTTTATTACTGCGGAATTTGTTCATACTGTACATAAATTAAATCATTAATAAAATCATATTTGCAAATTAAACGAGGTTAGCTGGTATCACTTTATAAAGATTAATACATACATTTACTGTAGTATTTCAAGTAACTCGACGGTTATATTTTTTTTATGTTTACATCTACCGAGTATGACTCCCTCTATTTCTTACGGAAACTTGAGTTAATTCATAGCTCTATAAAGATATCGACACACCCCGTTTATCGATTGGTCGAAATCTACAGCGACTGAAACTGTCAGGGCTGAAATTGACACGCCCTGTTTATCGATTGGCCGAAACCTACAGCGCGTTAAGAAAAATCATGGACAGCACGAAATTATCATGATGATTTCAGACTCAAATTCACATAGGAGGCGATTTGGCTGTTTCTTTTATCTAACGTACTGATGTATATTAACAGTAATTTAGTTAATTTAACTTACTTTTTAAAATTAATTTATCAATTTGTTAAAAGAAAGATGTAAATATAAACATTAAAATGCTCTCTTTGATGATTCATGCGGGTTATGAAGATGGCGATCATTGCAGAAAAAAAATTACATAACCCGCTAACGCGGAATCACCAAAGAAAGCATTTTATTGTTTAAATAAATAATATTCAAATCATTGATTCTGGAAAATTTTAAAATTACATATCAATGCAAATTGATAGAAATATATTCCTGAAATATTGCATACAGAAAACGAAGCCTAAATTAATGTTAATAAAAAGCAGCGCAAATTATCGTGGAAAAGGTTTGAAAAAAATTGTATAAAAAATTCTGCATTTTGATATAAAAAATGGTGTTCATAACTGTTACATATTACATCTAGCTTGAAATATTATGGGTAAACGTGGGTATCGTGCCCCATGGCGATATTGAATTTTAATGCAATTTATTGTCTGACACTTAATTTTTGGTCCGGATAGAATTAGCAATAATCATATTTTACATATTTATTTTAAATGTTTGGTAGTACGGCGTGCGAGAGATTTCAAGACTATGCCGTTTAAAAACAGTCAAAACCTATTAATATTGTAGAATTATTCAAATTATTACAAAACAGCTAAAACACAACTTAATGCATGTAACATCTATTTTTTTTTATTGAAATAAATCATGATATGGCTTTTGGAGCACTCGTATCCGATATATAATAATGACATTAAAATGAAACTTTTTGTTAATTTAATACTGGTAGAACAAATGCATCTGCATGCAGAATAACTTGAATATAATTAAGTTCTCCCTACTGCATAGTTATGATATTTCCAGAGTACGACTTCTCCAGGATACGACTTCTCCAGCATCCGCCAGTAGGTGGCGGTATATAGGAAACGCGAAAACGAAAGTGGAAGCAGGTTTAGAAATCTGGCGACAAAAAAGCGCTGCAGCTATGCTTAGCGCTTTAAAAATGAGAGTTAGGTGGTGGACACGCATTTGCGGATCCAAGTCAGTGGGAGTTTGCATCAAAATATAAACTTGCAATGAAATAATATTGATTACGTAAAGAGTGAATACATTTACTGTGAACTAACTTAGAGTACGCATAGATGTTAAGATTTGACAAATGTTGAATAAATTAAATAAGGCAATTCGTTTCTTGAATGCGCGATTTTAGTTTTGATGGATAGAATTCATTCGCTTGCGAAGCACGACCATTGGTGAGAGAATGGGATAGAACTTTCCAGAACGGGATAACCAAGAACGCGGGTTGACTAATTAACGTCATGGCAAAAAGTGTAGGACGAGTTCATCATGCATCGCGGGCAGATACCTTTGATACAAAAAAGTTAATAAATAAAATTAAACATTTTAATGCGATTTTATAAATCAACAATAAAATAAAACATTTAATGCGATTTTAGTTTTGATGGAAAGAACTTTCCAGAACGGGGTGCCCAGGAATTAATCCTGCATAAAAAGGGGAAGTTAAAAAGGGGGGGGGTGGTGACCCCCTCCCCAATTTTTTTTTCAAATTAGTCTTTTATTTGAAATTCTTATTTGAGACAGTGATAAAAATATAGTGAAATTTGACCTAAAAAACAAAATTTAGAGATACGACGCACTAAATACCTGAATGGTTTAAAATAAAATAAAAACGTTTGTTATTTTTTTTTCCAGTCAGCTGCAACTAAAAAAATTAAGGTCACGTACATGTATATATCATCCATTTCAGTTTAGATTTTTCATCCCTGCCCGCTCCTATGAATATCCAGCTATGCAGTTGGTTTTTTATTTTAATTTTAAAGAATAGGTTAAGAAAGCAATTACGAAAAATTTCGGACACAGTATATACAAAAATGAACAAAAAAAATATGAGTCAACATATGAGGCATTGTATCATATTAATGGGTAAAGTGTTAATTCCCGCGCTTGCGCGGGATATCATCTAGTATATCCATAATTTAAAGATCTAACAACAAAGGAGCATATTTTATTATAGAACGTTTTTAAAAATTCAGCTGGTAACCTATTTCTTCTTGGACTTTTATTGTTTTACATACTTTTTAATACTAAAGAAGCTTCCTTATCTGTTATATATCCTTCAAAAGATTTTTTCATCAGCAGATAATTTAGGGACAGAATGGTCTTTATAAAATGTCACTTACTGAAATATCTGTATTTTCTGCTATCGTCAAATTATATAATTATTCAGTTCATTTTAATATGATACAATATAGCATCATATGATACAATATAGTATCATATAATATGATACCATATTATATCATAATGATAATGTATTTTATCATATTGTATATAAAATGATATGATATTTTGTCATATGACGTGTGGTGATAACGAACAGTGTTCAAAATCAAAAGTCCAAAGGAAAATTACAAAACAGGAGCAGAGCAAACAAGGACCTCTAAAAAAATTAGAGGTAGGATCAGGTGCCATGGAGGAGTGAGCATCCTCTGCTGACCGGTCACACCCGCCGTGTGCTCCTTGTCGTAATCGGGAAAAGCGGAAAAATCCGTAGACAATTAGGTGAATAATTATGGTCTAACAATAAGTATGAAAAACGTCAGTCAGCATGCGACCCAGTGGAAGATTGTATTTGCTGACAAGGTCGTTGTGTCGACCATAGAACTTACGAAAAGATGACTTCAATCGAGACTGTTGATAGTCCTGTTTTATTAACTTGTTTGTCAGTAGCTTGGCTCGCCTTAGAAACTGTTCATACGTAGATCATGCCCTTGCGTATCGAATTAACTAAGAGACAAAAACTCCATATGCAGGTGATGAAGGTATATTGCTACATAAGTAAGGAAAGTTGACTATAGAAAATTGAAGTCACCACGTTTATCATAAAGTTTTGTTATTAGGTTACCATCAATGTCCCTTTCCAGTAAAATATCCAAATATGAAACAGATGACGCAGACTCTGTGGTATCTTTTATTTCAAGTTCACTGGGATATATCGAGTCGACGTAAGTATGGAAGTAACAATTGTTATTTGATAATACGTCGTCGATATTCGTCGATATACCTGAATGTTGAGTGAAAGGCCACAGCGAGTGATTTATTTTTTTCACATACAAGTTTTTGAATAAATTCTGCTTCATATGAATACAAAAATGGGTCTGTTAACAGTGGGGCGCAATTGGTACCCATGGGAATTTAACAGATTGTTGGAAGACCTGATTTCCAAAATCTACATAGATGTTGTCTATCAGAAACTCAAGCATCTTTTAAATATCCACTTCAGAGTACTTGTGTGTACAATCCGATTATTTTTTAACAAAATAATTTTACAAATGACTGATGACAAGGTAAGTCAATTTACGTGATCCATATTTATTGAAGAAACAGCTATCAATGATGTCAAAAAACCTGGACTTTAATTTATCGTGGAGGATGGCTGTATAAAGTGTAGAAAAGCCGTAAGTTTTGATGCTATATCATTATATCAATATATCAACAAGTTTTGATAATATATCATATGATATTGTATCATATAATACAATATAATATAATACAACATTGTATCCTATCATATGATACTGATTATTTAATACAATTTCATATGATACAATGTTACATTATATAGTACAATATCATATATCATAATATCGTATGATATAAAATATTATATCATATTATTCAATTTTTTTTATATAATGGCATATTGTATCATATAATATTTTACTGTATTTTATTTTATGATGCAATATTGTATACAGTACAGTATCATAGAAACATGATACATCATTTAACACATCAAGCAAGTTTGAGTAAGGTAGGATAAGGTTTTCTTAGCATCTTTGATAATGGATATCAGGCTCTGTATCTGAACCTAGCCTTATATTTCAAATCCAAAGTGACATGATCCATGAAAGTTCTGGAGCTACCTCTTTTCACACATCTATAATTATACTGTTTAACTCTGACTAGGTATGTGCAGATTTTACTTCATTTTAAAACCAGCTCTAAGAGCCTAACACAATTTGAGTTGTTCCGAAATCTTAAACCTGCCTTAGGATTTAGATAATCAAGATCACTCTCTGTATCTGAAGCTACCTCTGTGGTTCATTTAAATAATTAAATCAATCATGCAAGTTTGTTTAATACTATTATTCATATAAACATGTAACCTTCTCAAAAAAACTTAGCCTCCTCCAGCATCTGAAACCTATGGCTCAGATTCAGGGTCCACGCCTGTGGAGTGCATCAGTATCACAAGATGCATCATCTATCCCAATTTGATAAAGATTAAACCAATATTAATTAAGATTTGTCTATTAAATGGCACCTGCTCAAAAAACGTTAACTAGTTCAAAAATCTTAACCATATCCAGCAACCGAACCCTAGGGCTCAGATTAAGCATTCAAGCTTGTCAAGTGCTTGAGTATCATAAGACCCACCAATCATGCAAGTTTGGTGAAGTTAGGACAAGAAATAACTAATCTATAATCACCAAAACTGAAAACATATCGCTAAGATTCAGCATTCAACCCTGTCAGGTGCATAAGTATCATAAGACACACCAGCCATGCAAGTTTGGTGAAGTTAGGACCATAGTAAGATAAACATGTAATCACCATAGGGCACCTGCTCTAAAAATCTTAGCCTCATCCAGCATTGAGCCAATGGCTCAGATTCAGCATTTAAGCCTGTCAGGTGCATGTGTAACATAAGACCCACCAGCCATGCAAGTTTGGTAAAGTTAGGACCAGTAGTAACTTAAATATGGCTATCAAAGGGCGCCTGCTCCCAAAACTTTAACCTGCTCAAAAATCCTTAACCTCCTCCAGCATCTGAAATTCTTGGGCCGAATTCAGCATCCAAGTCTTTTAAGTCCATAAGTATGTCCCGATGCACTACCCATGCAAGTTTGGTAGAGGTTTTTAAGGACTAGTAATAACTTAGATACAGGACCTGCTCCAAAAACTTTAACCAGGTCTGGACGCCGACGCCGGGGGTATAGCATAAGCTCCCCCCGACTTTGTCACGGCAAGCTAAAAAGTGTGTGTTGATCCTTATTCTGCGGCGGCGAATCACTGTAATTTGATCTACAGGTTTGTGGATTCTGCGGGGAAAATTCACGAGAGTTTCTGGGATGACGGAGAGCACGGTGCCGGGCGACGCCTCCTTCAGTATATAAAAACAAATAAAAAATGTGGGCGTGGTCATTATGCGCTGATGTGGTATTGCACAATTTTACAGATGTATTAACAGACGCTCAGACTTCTGTAATACTTGCTTAAACAATAAAAAAAATGTACTTACCAGTCCCAAGAAGAGGGATAGCAATGGAGTGAAACAGTTTATCGTCTGCACTTTTAAATATCGTTTTAATCATAGCTTTTAGTGTTTCTCCAAATTTTGGCAGATCTTTTGCATTTTTACAGTCATAAACAGGAGTAACAGCATGAATTATCGTTTTCCATTTTGAATTTGAATTTCTTTCTAGCTTTTGAGACCAAACATCCCCACAGCTCATTCCTATATTTATAGGTCGTTTATCGGGAATATTTAAAAAAATATCTCTTGCAATATCATTCTCTGATAAACAATCTTCACCCTGTGGACAGACAATGGCATCAGCAGCAATATCTGTAATATTGCCTAGATATATTTTGATTTGCAATTTTTCTGATACATTTACTGTGGTGAAGGTATTCGAGAGTGGCATGGTTGAATGGACAGTATTTTCTCCAAAAAAAGCAGGTGTGTAAATTATGCTGTCAGCGGCCTTTTCTGTGGTGCTTGCATCTTGTTTTCTCGTTTGAAAGGTTTCCTGTTTTGCTCTAGCTAAAGAGTATTCTCTGTCTACAAAATAATTGCAAATAATTGTAAATGGAGAATTTCTCTTTAATGACATCATAGCTTTTAAATTAGTATGTTGTTTCAATTCAATTCAGTTTATTCAATTCAGTTTATTCGCTCAAACCATTAACATTCAATGGTACATGAGGTACATATAACATATTTACGTTAAATAGTAATGTCAAGGGTCTATATATATATATATATATATATATACACACACACACACACACACACACACACACATAATATTATAATACAACATAGTAATACATGTGTCAATAAGTATAAATAAGAGAAGAAAAATAGTAATAATACAAAGAGTGGTAAAACAAATGGATGATCATGTAGAGTACAGAGTTTAAATGGTATTCAATATACTCAAAGAGTAATATTAAGTACTAAAATAGTTAGGCTGGACAGCAGACTTGCTCCTGGATGTTCAAAATAAAAGTGCTTAATTTTTTCAATGTTTTTATATTTGATGTTGTAAACAGTTCCCTAAATTTTAATGTATTTGGTTTATGACAGTACCTGGTTGGTAAAAATTGTTTACGTAAATTTGAGAGGAATTTGCACTCGAGAATAAAATGAAATTCGTCCGCTAATTTACCAATATTACAGAGTGTGCAACTCCTGTCATTTAAAGGAATTCCATACCATCTACCGGTTTCAATTGTTTTACACACATAAAAAATCCTTAAACTAATCAAACCTTGTCAACCATCAATATAACTGAATCTCAAATACCAATTGAAATTTCTTTTTAAAATACCAAATTTCTTTAATTTGAAATAATTATCTTTATGGTTTTAAAGTTAAAATTTGAATTATAACAAATTTATATAAGAATAAACTTTTATTCGACAGTTTTAATACAAACAGCTGTTTTGAAAGTTGAGTCATTTAAAAAGGAACACTGCGAGCGACTTCATCTGCGACTCGGGTTTATACTCCCATTACGTCAAAAGTGTAAATATAACCAAAGAAAACCCTCATATCAAGAAAATAATGTGAGCAACAGGAGGTGCACCCGAGTTTATTATAGCAGAAGTAACTTTCTTGTTTTTCTTCTTAAATCAGGTCAAAAAGTAAGCAAATGATGCGCCTCTTTCGTTTTGAATGTTCTCTCTCTTTTTTAATTAGGGTCTTCCGTTTCCAACGGAAGACCCTATTGTTTTTGTTAGGTTTCTTTTTCTCTATTTTTCACTATTATTATAATTATTATTCTTTTTTTTCTTAACATTTTTCTTAAAACTCAAATATCTCAAATATGCTACGATGGATTTTTATGAAATTTTCACGAATAATACAAAATATCAAGGTCTTTTATCATGTACATTTTTGTTGATGACGTCACTTCCGGTCGGCCGTTATATTCGTTTTTCTTTTTGTAAAAAGTGATCTTGTCCTCCCTTTTTCTCAAAAACGATTAAAGATAGAAAATTGAAAGTTTCAGGAATGATAGATTTTTAAATTCCTAGGGCCGATCAGGTAAAACACGATCGTCCGTCACTTCCGGACAACGCATTGCAGAGATATTGAAGTTTAAAAATGGCCTTTTCCGGAAATCTTAATTTTGCAGTGTAGGTTCAAAAATTAGTTTAAAAGGAAGTTAATATAGTAACTCGTACCAAATGTCAACATTTTAATTCAACCCATAATCAAACGGAAGACCCACTCGTTGCTCGCAACGAGATCGTGTCTAGTTTCTTTCTATCTTTCTCTCTCGACAAAATAATTGGAACCGGATTTTTTAAAAATATTTAAGACCCTTACAAAAATTTCATAGAATAGTTTTGCCCTAGGTAATCATGACTGAAACTTGTCCCTGATTGGTATTTGGACTGACGCCATATATAACAAATCTATTAAGTTTAGCTAAAATTCTATTTTATTCCTTTTGAATTGCAAAACTTTTTTCATTCGACATCATAGAACTAAAAGCGATAATAAACTTTTCAAATACCAAGTAAAAAACATTAGCGCTTCCCCGATTATCAAAATCCTAATACGTGGTTTAAAGGGGGGGGGGGAGCTGTTTACATGTAACTGAATCAATAATTTACATATGAACTTTCACAACGATTTCCCTACACCATGTGAAATCAAAGTACTGAAAGTACTCCTGGGAGTTGAACATTGTTAGAAGCGATACTACTCGGATAGGGAAGTTTAGTTTGTTTGTTGTTTAAGAATTTTTCACTCATATGGAGATGCAACCACTTGCCGGTGGAGGGCTGCAAAGAGCTCTTTATACCTATACTCGGCACTAGGGCCATTGAGCAGTGAGGCAATTTTTTCGGTCTCATCCGAAGGACCGGTCTCTATGTCTCGCATGGATTTAAATCGTCGACGTGAGGATCAACTCCTTTATCTGCGAGTCCAAGCAAACGCCCTAACCACTGTGTCACCCAGGCGAAAGGAAGTTAAGTGACTGAACATTCTCATTATTTTAAATACAGTTAGCTGTAGCAGATATTCATAGTGTTGCACCAAACTTGAGGGAATGATTTAAAAGCATTTGAATATAATAAAAGGCACTTGGGCCACAATGCTCGCTTGGTAAATTTAGTCCCGTTTTTGTTTTACAAATTTTCAAAATATTTTCCCTCATGAAAGAAGTGACCATATACACTGTACATGTGTATTATGTTTCAACTAATCTGTCTTCTGCCTCACATCCGATGGTTTTTAAAACAAGAGGCCCATGGGCCACATTGCTCACCTGAGAAACGACAGCCATGATAAAATCAGCTTTATGGAGTCATATACAAATTATCTGAACAATTTAGTTAAAAAAAGATATAACAAGGGCACCGCTAAGCGGAGCATCCCCTCGCGACATGACTTATTGTACGGGGGAATACGTTATTTAGGAAAATACAAATGTACATGTAAATTTATCAGATCAAAATAAAGAAAGTATTTCTTTAAACCACTTTGAATACATACATGTAATATCTATTTAATCCCAATCCCCAAGCTTTGTGGTGTATAAATTGGGGGAGGTGGTTTACATAACAGTTTTCCTATTCCTAGCAGAAGCTCAACACATATACTTTAAAGTTTAATAATTTAGATTCATTTAGTGACATTCATTTTTATATAAGCATACATAAACGATCCGTATACATTATGAAACGTAGCTGAAAATCAAGCGCTCTGTAGTCTGCTCTGATGGAAATTCTAGTTGCTAGTTGTCGTATTATAATTAACCCATAGTATAGTAGATATATATGCAGTTATTATTAATATAAAACAATTTTCGCGTGATAAATGTGCAATATCTGTCAAAGTCTCTACTGAATTTTGGACTAGTTCTATTTTAAGTAATACGGGAAAATTTGTCCGAAAGTCGACTGCTTGTTTCGATGGAAATCGGCAGACTTAAATCTCTTGCCCGCTTCAACTTTTAACTATGGGCACTCGTCTAACACTCCAATGCTACAAAACGGTTTTTTTTTTTACCTTTACTAGATTTAAATCCCAAAAAATGTCAAGTTGTTGATTTGAACTGTATACGGTAGCGATTAACTTCAAGTCGTACATAAAATTACCGGAAATGTCTATTGTCAAGTCGTACATAAAATTCATGTTTTTAACTTCATTTTTTACGATAATTTAAAAAAATACTTAATCAATTGATTTTGAAATCAACAGGGTTTGTCCTTTTACCATGCCAAAGAAGTGTACAAAGTTTGATGGATATTCATGAGAGGGTTTTCTTGGAATTTACTAGAAAATTGAAATGGAGTACACACACACACACACACACATACATACATACACACATACGAACACACACACGCACAGTAGCGATGCTATATCCCCTTCGCAACAAGTTGCGCGAGGGGATAAAAATTTTCTTCAGATATTCTTATGGTAAACACTGAGCCTCTTTTGTACCTGGACGATTTCATAGTCATAATACATATTGGGCATTGCAGTTCTCAAGAAGATCAAGATCAAGAAGACCAACTATTCATATAAATTAAAACAATCAAGAATCAACAAATGTCAAGATTTTTGCATGTAAGTAATACCATATAACATAAAATTTGACTTTTTGAGAACAATCAAATTTATTTCCTATTTAAAGATTCAACCCACTCCCCCACATTGTGGCCTCATTTTACCCCCGGGAATCATTTAATTTGAACAAACTTGAATTTGCACTACCTAAGGACTACCGAAAAATGCCAACAAGTTTTTAATCATACTAAATTATCTCCCCTTCAAAGGGAACATGGCCCTTTATTTGAACAAACTTGAAAGCCCTTCCCCCAAGGATGATCTGTGCCAAGTTTTGTTGAAATTGGTCCAGTGGTTCTTGAGAAGAAGATAAAAACGTGAAAAGTTTATGAAGACAACGACAACAACAATAACAGACAACGGAGAAATTTTGATCAGAAAAGCTCAATTGCACCTTCGACTCAGGTGAGCTAGAATGCTTAATGCCCCATCCTTTTATTGCATTTTCTTGATTAGAAGTGATCACTTCTAAGAAGTCCAAAATGTACTGTTTAAATCCTTTATGTATGAAACCAGTCTGTGGTCTGTGTTGCATCACCACTCACAAGGATCATGTGTATTGTAACATTGCAGAGCTTGGAAAAGAAAGAAAAATCAAAATAGGAACTCTAAGAAGTCCAAAATGTGAAAAGTTTATTGACAGACGGATGGTGGACAACAAATGATTAGAGAAGCTGGCTCACTTAATTTGTCAGCTACCTTGAGCTGAAATTCAAATTTAAACCACTGCATTTATATAATGTTATTGTATTATACCATGGACAAAATTGAACCGGGAGAGAATTAACCTGACACTCTGGGGAGTAAACAGTTGATCCAGACTTAAAAAGATTATGATACTGAAAATCTTGTATTTATTTAAATATGCAAGATCCATAACTATTTTCTCCTAAGTTTAATAAGATTTTTTACTAGGTAGACCAACCATATTATTTAACCAGAACGATATCCGAGTTCTTTTCTGTTGTGTAAATGCAATGTTGTAGTGCATTCACAAGAGGCAGCTAGGTTAAGCTCCAATAGACAATTAAGAAGTACATTAACCCATGTTCTGAAAATTTAAATCTTTTATCAGGAATATTTTCAATGTTGATAAAATTCTGCACTTTCGACAGACCACCCAATTAAGTGCTAAAAGGATTGTTGTATAAAACTACACTGTGAATATCAATGTATTTTGAATGCATGAGCATTATTGTTGTGGAGTCAGAACTTAACGAATAAAAACAAATAAATGGAAATCAATATTAAACAAATATTAATCATTCATATTAAAATAATATTTTATTCTTTTATTTTAACAGTATTACCAAAGAGACATTCCTGAAAACTTCGAATATTGTTATTTTCAGAAATATGAATAACATTTATATTTACCGGTGAACTAATTCTTACTTCGCGGCAGACAATGCTAATAGGTTTCGCACCATATTCAGATATTTCTCGCCACTGTATCGATAGTTCTTGTGCAGAGTTGTCGTTCGTATCTTTTTTAATGTTTACAGATGGAGCTACATTACAAATGAGGTCTGTTACGCAAATTACGGATCTATCTGAGTTCTGTATAATTCAGTATTACTTTGAACAAGATCTAATCTTCAAAATATGTTTAATATATTGTTACATTTACTTACATTTTAAATTTCAAAATGAGATCAGTTCAGAAGAAAATGGCATGAACTATTTTGTGGTGGATGTTTATACATGGTTATATTGAATATCACGGAGTAAATTAGCCGACACAGAAGCCCCACGGACGGCCACTATATAATCAATGCAAATTACTGCGCATGAAAAGTGCGTGATGACCAAGGGAGATTGAACATAGTTCAACTCCCAAAAAGGTATTGGCCTAATTATTTAAATATTTAATGTAAGGAAAAATTCGGTCTCCGAAAAAGTGGTGTAAGGGGAGGAGGTTGTAACTTCTGTTGCTACGTGTCTGAAGTTCTTTTCTAACGCAAACCAGCAACTACTACAATAAGTAGTGATAATTATTAAGTAACCACACATTCTTGAATCCCCAAAATAAAAACACGTTTTGACCTCATGAAATTGAGGTTTGAATGTTTTTTCCCTGTCAGAATAGAATATGCCCTTTTAAAAAATTGAATCCATATAAAAAGTAAACTTTCTGCAAATAATCATATTATAATTCATGCATAAACGACAGTGGAAACCACAATTTGCTATAATCCAACTAATTATTTATATTTTATTTTATAATTTAATATCGAAATAATCAAGTAAATTTAAAGAGTATAATTAGTTTAATTTACTCATGAAAATGAAAATATTATGATATAAATATACCAAGATAAGTTGTAGCTTTTACGTTTATCACTCCCTCTAGCGTTTCCAATTCAATACCGTTGCTGACAATGGTCCATGAAAGCTGACGTGGTTCATCTGGAATCCAAATTCCATTGTAACAGGAAGATTTGCCAATAACACACTGAATTGATTTTAATATTTTATTGTCGTGTTTCAGATACACACAGACTTTTTCGTCAAGTATTGGTTTACCAGTGGAAGAAAATAATTGAATTTGAAATTGAGTTTTTTTCCCTAAGACACAAACTGGGGATATGTTAACTTTAGATTCCTTTGCGCTGACCTTTGTAGCTAATATTTTTCCATAACTGTTGATTGTTGTGGTAAAACAGACATCTGAAGGTTTGACGACGAATTTTATCGTATCCATGCTAACTTGATTTTCAGTTACCTGGCTTTTAAGGTTTTCAAGTTGTAACTGAATGGATTTCGCAATGTCTATAAAAGATAGATTATCATTCATCTTTGGTGAGATATTCCCATAGGAAGATGCGTGTTTGCATGAATTAAGAAAAAACGTCAGTTTTTGCTTTTTATCGTTAATGATTCCTTGTTTATTACTCAGATATGCAGCAACATCACCACATAAATCCTTTTCTCTCTGCTCCAACGCAATTTTTGCTTCACTGAACAGGCTTTTTATTTCATTCTGAAGTTTTTGGGAGAGCTGAAGATATTTATCATTTATTTTTTGCAACTCTACAACGTTCTTTTGTGCTTCATTCACTTTTAAGGCAACGTTTTCAAGTAAAGTTCCTATTTTGATTTTTCTTTCTTTTCCAAGCTCTGCAATGTTACAATACACATTATCCTTGTGAGTGGTGATGCAACACAGACCACAGACTGGTTTCATACATAAAGGATTTAAACAGTACATTTTCAGCGTTTCATTTTCATGCTCTTTCACTAGACAATGAATTTTCCTCTTAAACAAGTTTATCCATTTGTTTTCGTCGGTTACAATACCCTTGATTTCCAATACAATGTGCGATTTGAATGGTTTAAGAGTAGAATGTAATATCACACAGTCTGCACAAATAAAAAGGGAACAATCGACGCAGCGATGTGACGCTTTTTCATTATTTGTGCACATTTCACAAACCAAGCTAGATTTATCGTTTGCTAGACGTAAGATTTCTGATGCAAGGTTTCTTGTCCTGTCCACTTGCAAGGATAAATCCCCATTTTGAAAACAAGTATGAATGCAGTGACATTCATCACATTTCAGTCCCTGTTTTTCTGATGATGAAATATCCTTTGTACAACTTTCACAAATGGCATCTAAGCAGGGAAGCAGATAAGGTTTATGAGAGTCATTATCAAATTCCTGTTTGCATTGTCTACAGGTTGTAAACTCTTTCAATTTCTTTACATCAGCAAACAAACCAAGAACATCAACTGAAAAATTATAATTTTTTACTTTGACAATGGGAAACTACTCAAAACACTAAGTTGTAATAAATTCATACTTTAGTTATAGACGCCACGAAAATAGATATGATATTGGATTTATTGTAATCGATTTTTAACGATTTTAGGCCATTGAGTCAAACCCCAAAACCAGCTAAGTCCTTATACTTGTATTTGTTTTCATACAACATATGACCGAGTTCTGTCTATAGAGTATATAATCACTATTGGGGAGTTGATTTTTTAAATACTGTTTAGGAAGATAATTTGCTGGTACTCTAATTTAAGTACGACTACACAATTTTCCAAGATTTTTAAACTCAAAAAGAGAGGAAACCAAGAAAGAAAAATGATAAAATCGGTATAAATAAAATTGACGCTTTACTTAATCAGTAGCAATATTCTTTGTCCATTGAAAATGTATGTTCTTTGATACTTTATTGCTGTTAGAGTTTTCCTGAAGTTGGATTGCTTTGGTAACTAAAGGCATTTCTTATTTATCAACCAAAATTTGAGTGCAGTCGTCGAATTATAAGCGAGATACAAAACTCACAGTTCTTTGTTATGTAAACAAAGCTTTGGTCATGTCTTTGTTTTTTTGTTTACATTTTGAATGTCGAGTAGAAAATTCCAAGTTTATGTCTAAACTGAATATTACAAACGTTAAAACTGTTTATTTATGTTCAAAATGAACTAGCAGATAGAAAAATCAGATTGAAAAAGAACTTTTACCGGTATATTGAACCAATGTAAATAAAACATGACCTGAGCTTTTTTTACATAACCATAACAAAGAATTGTGAGCTCTGTGTCTCGCTTATAACTCGACTGACTAACACTCAAATTTTGATTGACTATTAAATATGCCTTATTGAAGCATTGGAAGCGATAAAAAATAGAAAATTAAAACTTAACGAAAGCGTGACCATGTCCCATAAAAAAGGTAAACTTGTAATATAATTTCGGTCAGTAAATTCTGACGCGTACGTTAATTTCTCATGACGTCATGGTTAATACGTAGTAAATAAATTTCCACATTGAGGGAGAGCAAATTTAATTAAGCTCGAACGTCGTATAGAATTTACTGACCACATTAGCAATTATATATAACGTTTCATCTGAATGGTCGACACAGTTACGTGACAGACCGAATAAAACATAACCGTGGAATAATTATCATATCACAATCCTTCGGATGGTGTGAAAATGTTCGAGAGTGAGCAAACGAGATAAACAAACAAATGAATAACTAAAAGTTTTAATTCTTCTCATATCACAACATAGCTGTAGCTCCACGGGAAATTTGGGTTGACGGACAGTGGCGCTAAAGTTCCATCCATACAAAAAATATATTTATTGTGAACAAAAAGTTGCGCTGAGTTTTAGACTTATGAAACTAATCAAGGAATATATTCTGTGAAAATTTCCCTGGGGCTACAGTTCTGCAGCAAATCAGAAAATCGTAAGCACTAGAGAAATTAGTTTTCTGGGGGAGTTAACATATATCTTCCTCAAAATCATGCAATAAATATATAATGCAGAATTTTCGAATGGTGATCCTTCCAGTGTTATCCTCGCTAACAGACAATATATGTTATGTTATTATACTAGTAAAATTTTGTGCAAAATTGAAATGCTGATATTTTTGGAAGTGCTAAGCAAAGCATTTAATTATTTAAGTAACTATGCTATATGCATGCTTGATTTACCCTATAAAATTTTCTCGTGGTTTTGAATAAAAATGAAATGTGGTGATAACGAACAAAATCAAAAGTCCAAAGGAAAAATACAAATCAGGAGCAGAGCAAACACGGACCTCTACAAAAGTTATAGGTAGGATCAGGTGCCATACAGGAGTGAGCATCCTCTGCTGACCAGTCACACTTGCCGTGTGCTCTTTGTCGTAATCGGGAAAACGGAAAAATCCGTAGACAATTCGGTGAATAATAATGGCCTAACAATAAGTATGAAAACGTCTGTCAGCATTCGACCTAGCGGAAGATTGTATTATTTTGCTGATAAGGTCGTTGTATCGACCATAGAAAATAAAATAAAGACAAAAAAACATATATATCAAATGCTGCATTCCATTGATTAGTGGACAAAAACTGCTTGCTTTTCACATTTGTTGGAAGGATGACTGCACTTAAGGACATTTAAAAATTGCGATAAAATAAATTTTTAAAACGGGCATCTTTCTTTTAATTGTAGAAATTGTCAATGTCTTAGCTGCATATTTATGCAATTACATTCATTAAAAGTTCATATTTACAAAGTACGAAGTCGTTTTCATAGGTAGGGGTCATTATATTTTCTTGAATCTCCATAGGATAATGAGGACACCCACTGTTTTACAGACTCAATACATAGTCAGCACATGTTTCTCTATTGTTTTCCTTTTAATGATAGTATTATATTTATATTCATAAGCTTATGTTAAAAGGAGATCAATAGACAAACATGCGCTCATGGTTTAACAGAGAAAAAACTGTTTCTTCTTGCGTTCGCGTTTTCTATTGTAAACGGTATACTTTGACTTGTTGAATATTACAATTCATCACGATTTTTAACCCCGGGTAACTTTGTGAATACTAGACTTCCGTCACGTGACGTGTAAGGTAGAATGCATTCTGCTAGGCGATATCATTTGTTTATACGACTCGATCCCAGGTATCAATATTATCGGATTATTGGTCCTGTCCGTTACTAATTAATCTCCTTGTTAATTATTTTCGAACACGTAAATTGTTGACATCAGCCACTGATTTACGATCATAAATGGATACTTATATCGGCTGATATTATATGTTATATATTTTTCAAATGGCAACAAGCAGAGAGAGAGAGAGAGAGAGAGAGAGAGGTGTTCACTTATAGTACCGCTATTCTAATTTTAGATCACTCATCACAATATTAGTTCCACTCTCCATGCATATTTATGAATCTTCTCTTCAATTAAGGGCATATAAGTCTAAAATCCAGATATTTGCAGGCCAGTAAGAGTAAGAAAACAACGAATTATTTTATTGCAACACAGTTTAAAACCATTATGAGAATAAATTTCTATTGAAAATTGACCAAACTCTGTAAAAATGACTTTGAAGATAATTGATTGAAGAATAAACGAAACAATAGTGAACAAAAAAGGACCCATAATACAGCGTTAAGTGCAGTCATCCTTTCAATTACCTTTGCTTTAACAATATCTCATCATCACAAAATTAGCAACAAGTTTGCCAAAATGGCAAAAGGTCAGCCCAAATTTCTTTCTTTGTTTTAACATTTACATTATGTAAAAGTTTTTCAAGTAGATGCAATGTTGCAATACCAACTGGTAAATTATTAATACCTGAGGTCTCCAGATTTTCTCTTGCCGCTGTAGAGGTTATTGGGGTATTTTTAGATTGCCCAGGTACAAGGTTAGCCACTTTCTGAAAGGTGGTTGATGTTGCATTATGCCCTTTCATCACAGTATTTGCACTTGGCTGAGCAGAAATAGATGTTGCTATTTCTGATGTGGGAACTTCTACGCATAGATTGGCCATCACTCCTCATTGGTATGAATGATAGGTTTGAAATTGATCTAGCTTGTTTTGCGTTTGAATCTGGCTTTTGGTTGTTTGTGTAGTGGAAAACCGAGCTAGTTTTCTTCCGTTATTTGATCACTTTTTTTCTTTTATCATCTATGAATTAAAAAAAGGATCGAACTTTAATAATATACTCCTAACCCTGATGTTTCTCAAATTTTATGTCCTAACTTTTTTTTTAATGCAGTAAAATACTTATTGGTTCATGTTATCAAAGTATTAGTAGGTGATTTATATGGGCGGCGGAAAGGGTAAAAAAAGACGTTAATGCAAAACGAACAACTAATTTTTAAAAACATGCTAAAATACGAAACAGACCAGCTTAAAACAAAATCAACAGCCTCTTCTGCAAAATCAACAGACACCAATGCAAAACAAACGATCACCGATGCGATACCAACAGTCATGCACTGAATTAACGCTAGATGGCGTGCAAAGAGATATCAGGAGAAATTAGTTGTTCGTTTTGCATTAACGTCTTTTTTACCCTTTCCGCCGCCCATAGATTTATGTCTACTTAAAACAAATGCATGAAGTTGCAATAATGATGCTTAACACACCAACTTGCAAAATTAATGTAAACTAGTAGACTAATTGTTCTCGAACAATTAGAGGTCTTTCCACCTCATTAATTTTTATGTTTTGTTTCAAAATAACAAATAAAAAAACTTTTTACTTTATAAAAAAAAAGCCAAAACCTTAAATATGCATTTTTTGTTTGTTTGACCTTGACCTTTGACCTTTATATCATTTTGATTGGACAAAGTAGACGCATCAGTCTCAAGTGGTCCGATGTATCTACGATTATTGGTTCAAAAGTTGTAAGTGTTTTATTGAATGTTGGAAACTTTAAGGGGCAATAACTGCAAGAAAGGGACCTCGGACCCTTTCGGTATGATAAATTAAAGAAGACTCTTAATGTACTGAATACATTAGTAAAAGTTTTAAGTCTCTATCTCTATCGGGCTTTGAGAAGTAGCGATATCAAACATTTTGTACTATAGGGGCAATAACTCTATTATTGTTTCAAAGTAGGGGCTGAAAGGTTATATTTTGAAATGTCTCAAGAAGGCCTACTACATTCATTAAAAAGTTTTTCTCTACCACCCTAAATAAAACAGATTAAAAACTCATTAATTAACAGATTTCCAAATGACCTTGACCTTTGACCTTTATGTCATTTTGTTCGGCCAAGGTAGACGCTTCCATCCCAAGTGGTCCGACGTCTTTACGATAAATAATAAAAAAGTTGGAAGTGATTTTATAAAATTTGAAAATCTTTCAGGGGCAATAACTACTATAAGGGGGCCTCCGATCCTTTTGGTATGAATAGACTGAAGAACCCTCTAAGTGTACTGAAGACATTGGTAAAAGTTCTAAGTCTCTATCTCTTATGGTTTCAGAGGAGTAGCGATAACAAACATTTCGTACACAAGGGCAATAACTTTGTAAGTTCTGGGAGTTATTAAGCAAAGGGTCATTTGGAACCATAACTTTTAATGCTCAATAACATAAAGAAAAAATTGTGCCAATATTTCTTGAAATAAAAAAGCTGTCCCTGGAAAAAAAGAGGAGAAAAAAAATAATAATAACTAGTAGACTAATTGTTCATAGAACAATTAGAAGGTCTTTACACCATTAATTGGTCCTGTTGTTTTGTTCAAATCATTTGCAGGAAATCGGTAAATTTGGGGAAAAAAAAAAAATTCTCCACAACAGGGTATCGATCTGAGAACCCTTGGATTGGTAGGAGAGAGCGTTACCCCTACGCTATGTCGCTTGTTACTTGAGTTGGGATAAAAAATGTTGAGTTG
>WFKH01010931.1:37479034-37501943 GCA_016163765.1 Magallana hongkongensis
AGTTTCATCTTCTTCCTTGCATTTCATTTAGCTATGAATTAGATGAACATAGCCTATATCTACTTGGTTAAATTTATTAACTAAGTACTTTGAGTAAGCCTAACGGTTTCCATTTAGGTATAATATATTTTTTTCACTGAAGACCAAGTTTCGTATTTCATTCTAAACACATGCATGCATGTAATTTATAAATTAGATATAATTGATTGTTACAAACTGAATGGAAGTCAAAATCTTCTCAAGTAAAATACACACTTAATACATTGATTCAATAGCCACTAATTTATAGGATATAAAAACCTTCTAAAATATTTAAGTTGCCGTGGCACAGAGGGAGTGAGGTGATGCTGGTAAACGAAGGGTCCCGGGCTCAATCCTCGTCTTGGGCGTTTCGATTTTTTTTTCATTTTATTTTCTAGAACAAAAACTGTTTTTAATACCTTTTCTATCATAAAGTTAATACATTTTGTTGGTAAATTAAGCACAATATTGAATTAAAAGATTTTTTAATGGCTTAAAGGTGGCTTAAAGATGGCTTAAAGGTAGCTTAAAGGTGGCTTAAAGAAGTTTGGACATTAAGGACCTATAAGTTGTCCTTAAAGGTAGCTTAAAGGTGGCTTAAAGATAGTCTTTAAGCTGCCTTTAAGCCATCTTTACGCTTTCTTTAAGCCACCTTTAAGCAACACATATAGCTTAAAGGTGGCTTAAAGATCGTCTTTAAGCTACCTTTAAGCATCTTTAAGTTATCTTTAAGGAGAACTTAAAGATGGTCATTCATCCTGTGAAAAACTCAAATGTTATTATATATATGGTTTTACTTATATGGAAGCATTTTGATATATTGTTGATTCTTTTAAAATTATTTAGACTCTGGCCCCTGGACAATTCTTGGGCCTCACTAGGGGTTCAAAGTTTAAAGTAGGTTTATAATCCATATATAAGCAGTTGTTTAAGTCTGATCATCTTCTCGAGAACTGCAGTGCTCAGTATGTGATATGACTGTAAAACCACCCTGTTACAAAGGGGCTCAATGATAAACATAAGAATATGCAGTGGATTTTTTTTTGATACAGGATCTTTTATATGACATTGTTCAGATATTTTGTATATGACTCCATAAAGCTGATTTTATTATGTTTATTGTTGCTCAGGTGAGCGATGTGGCCCATGGGCCTCTTGTTTACATAATTCTTATGTGCTCGTGTATGCATGTGAAGGTAAAATATTATACAAAATTTCAGTGCATATATAGTTCATACATATAGACACTACAATATTTACTCTCTATTTACACATTTTAACTTTTTTTAAATATGTTTCTAGGTGAATAAGGGAATGATTTTTTACATTTACCTAGAAAGTTTACATTCGTCTCATATTGAAAAGAATTTACATGATCGGTATTAATTTAGAATTAACGAAATTATAAAAGTGGCTTACAATGTATCTTAAGATAAGACTTAGTCAACTGCGTTACGCTAAGAAAGTTTTGTGAAACAGCTATGACAAATCTTAGGAACTTCCTAAGTTATAACTTAGGCACATCTTAAGTTCTGTCTTAGGAAATACATGTATCTTAGGAAATCTTTGTAAAACGGGCCCCTGAATAGGTGTGTACCAGACTGCTGCACCTTTTTTGCCGGGAATCGGTCTGAATTACTGTATGCTAACCAATAAAATGTGTAGATTTCCAGATTTTCAAAGATGACATACTGGTTTTGAAGTCGCTGTCTGTATTTTGTTTAACTGTTGTATGAAAATTCATTGGTTCTTTGAAAATTATTTCCCCAACTGGTATACAGCAGAAAGCACTGTTATTCCCTCTTTTAAGAAAAGAGTACTAGTATCTTAGTTTGCAAATGTCAGAAGGTGTAGACCAAATGTATTGGACTTGTATGTTACAAACCCTTTGGTTTCATTAAGATAAGTCTTATCGAGTTTTGGTTGGAAGATCACCAAATTAATGATAATTCCCAGTTCAAGTTTTGTCTGATCTACGGGTTCTATGCTTGAGACCTTTATATAAAGATTGTCCATGACAAGAAGATGATCATTACTCTTATATAAAGATAATTAATTACATCAGTAAGTTTATTGATATCATATGATGTCCAAGTGCAACAAACATATTTATTCACCCCGCAAACGAAGTTTGGGGGGGTATAAAGGAATCACCTTGTCTGTCCGTCCGTCCGTCCGTCTGTCTGTGCAATTTCGTGTCCGGTCTATATCTTTCTTATGGAGAAACATTGGAAGTTCCTACTTCACACAAAGATTGCTTATGACCTGAGGGTGTGTCATGACCTTGAACCAAGGTCATTCGGGCAAAGTCAAGGTCACTGATAGGAAAAGTGCAAAATTTGTGTCTGGTCCATATCTTTTGTATGGATAAACATTGGAAGTTCCTACTTCACACAAAGATTGCTTATGACCTGAGGGTGTGTCATGACATTGACCCAAGGTCATTCGGGCAAGGGCAAGGTCACTGACAGAAAAAGTACAAAATTTGTTGGGGGGTATCATTTGTGAGCTTGCTCACAGTAATTCTAGTTTGAATCACAAATCTAAGACTTGTATAGATATAAGTGATAAAGTTTTTGGACTTCTTCAAATATATGATTTTTAAAGAGTGCAATAAATGCATGTGACAGTTGTGTAACATTTATTTCTTGAATTTATTTGTGCAAACTCAGTTTGATTTCATTATTCAATACACATATATACTATGTAGTCATTTTGTTGCATTTAGGGTGAACACATTTGTTTTCTCAGTATCTTATTGCAAACAAATAAAAAAAATTAAAACCTGATCTTCATTTGAATGCAGCCTGAACATCCTGAGCCAGGGAAATTTTATAAAGGAATCAATCGCTCTGGTTATGTTCCCAACAATGAGAAAGGCCAGCTGGTAGCTAAGCTACTCAATGTAGCATTCAGCAGGCGGTTGGTGTTTACCATTGGTCGGTCGAGAACTACAGGCCAGGAAGGTGTAATCACTTGGAACGACATACATCACAAGACCAGACCAGGAGGGGGACCAGCACAGTATGTACATGAGTAAAATTACCACCACCCCCCTTTCAAAAAAATAATAATAATAATAATAATAATAGTAATAGTAATAAAACTACTCAAATCATTCAGATATTTATTTATTGAAAATTTGAAAATGCAGTGCCGATTTTGTTGTAGGATACTGATGCTAACAAATTTTGTTTAGTAAAGATGGTATGGGACATCTGTGGATATTAATGTGGATAAAAGTAAAGTACTGATAATTAAGATACTTTCACCATTTTAGAATTTTCAAATTTTACAATATTTTACCAAAATACAGTTTTAAATTTTTTTGGAAAGGTAAAAATTATAAAAGCTCCAGCGGGATTCGAACTTATGACTTACAGATTCTTAGTGAATGCTTGAACCCATTGCGCTACGCTGTTAGGTGACAATTTTGGAAAAAAAATATTGATAAAATTATACTTGATTTTATTGTTATTTTCGATAGGAAGTACGTCACAATATGGAGGTGTCCCATTCCACCTTAAGTTGAATACCAGTTACTCTGCAATGATAATGGAATTTATCTATTGAAAAAGCATCACTTCTGGGTTATAATAGGCTAAAATATGCTTTTATGTTCTCGTTAACTTATTGTTATCTAAACTATATTAGATACAGATTCAGAATGCGTTTGGAACATAGCTAAATTTGTCAATATCATCCGATATGATTTTAGGTTTGGTTACCCAGACCCCACCTACCTAGACAGAGTGTTAGAAGAGTTAGAGGCCAAAGGAGTCACTGAGGAGTCGGCTGATAATCCAGAGGAGTACAAGGAGTATTTCAAACTTTTTAGATATTGAAGATAAAATACTATTGCAAATTCTTGAGCATTAGATCTTTAAAGAGGGGATTAAATCAAAGCATTGTTTGATTAGAATGAATTGATCAAATACAACCTCAGTTCCTACTGTTGTCTCGGATTTAATGTATGTGAGGGGAAGAGGGAGCTACGAACTCAATTATAATGATTACTATAGAAGGCTTTTGGAATTGTGAACTGCATTTTCCACGTTACGTTTGCTCTTTATATATATCAAATCACTGACTATATTTATTTAGTACTTGTTGTTTTCAAATGCTTGTATCTCGCGACTAGTAAGTTATAGTTTAAGTATGTTATGACAAGTATTATGATTTGTTACCAAATGAATATATCCTATTATACCAAAGTAGCAAGAATTATGGTTCTGAATTTCTTCTAGGTACATGTATATGTATTGGAGATTGATGATATATAAGTACATATATATTTGGATGTTTATAGGTTTTTGAAATGTGCACTAGTTTTCATTTTAAAGAGGGGTTCGAGCACAGATTAATTTAATTCTTCTGTTAAAAAAACATATTTACCTTTGTGACAATTTCGTACAGCTTTCAATCATTCAAAATTATGGAATGAGTATTTGTGTAAAATTAATTTTGATGCTTTTTGTGTAGAAATTTATTACGAAGAATCTGAAAAAAAATAAAATGCAATGAAACGATTACTGAGTTCGAAAAATTTAAAAAATGTACTGGCTGTCGAAGTTTACTTGTATCTATATAAAAAAAAACATGGTTAGCTTGTTTTCACCTTGAAAATTCATGCTGTGTTTTTTTTTTGGTCATAAATTTACTTTCTAATATGTATTACTTATTTTTTTTTTGGTATCATGGCTATAATTTTACATGTATTAATTCAATAATGTTTTATTTTTTGTGAACAGAGTGTATAAAGAATTGTACTTATGCATAACCCCATCAAAACTACAAATAATTCAATCAAATAATTCTTTATTTTGCTAATATGAATATGATATGAAGCAATACTATCAGAATGACAAATAAGACACATGAGTTTTGTTTACTTTCTTAATGAGAATTAAGTTACTTGCTTTAATTTGGGTTTCGGAAACACAATTGCTAAAAGTTTGCTTCAATTCTGTTTATCAAAATGTAATTTAAACGGATATACAAAATTCTGATGGCAATGATTGACCAATTTAAGTTGATATATGTTAACTGTCTACGAGATTGAAGATATTCCAAGACACTCTTAGAATTAGTTTTCTTTTGCATTGATTCAAAAGTGATTTTACGTCTATTTCTCTTTTAATCTATTTATCGCAAAATTTTTATTATACTTTACCAAATTGAAAAATAGAATCTTGCTTATATGTATATAAAAATCATATACATTTTATTTCAAAATCAATATATTTTACTCATATCATCAATATGATGGTACATGAGATTGAGAAAATGTCAGAGATAGAACATAGATTATGGAAAATCAGCAAAAAACTAATTTTAGGTAAAAATGTACATTGAATGTACATTTGTTTTTGTTTTTGTTTGGGTCTTTTAAGCTTTAAAGATTACATTATTGCGCAAATTTTAAAAATATTTACCGGTAGTCTTTTAACAAATCTGAGTTTTGAAAAAAAAATCCCATTACATTTCAGTATAAAATGCATTCACATGCTATTTGGGTATTATTACATAAGATGCAACGTCTGTCATTACGAAGAGTACCTTACCACCTAAAGACGCTACAGGAATTCGGTAATTTGACGTTCAAAAATTAAGAACTACTTCTAGAATTCTGGTTATAAAATACTCCTGACCAGTACTTTTTTGTGCAAAGGTTAATTTAAATATTTTATGTTTATGAACCTATGTATACTTACCGATATCAGCTGACTATTGAAACTTGTCTTTTAGTCTTTGTTTGACAGCCTTATTAATTAACCTCATATCACCAATATATTGTTTGTTCTAAATATTAGAAACTCGTATGCATACACTCATGATCAATGCGTTTTTACATGTTTCATTATTATATAAACAGTTTTGTTTTCTGCACCCTAGAACAATTTTGCCCAGTATGAAATAATTTTCAAATAAATATCGACAAAGAACAGAAACCGTCCCAGGCTGTATCTCCATATAACATACATAGGCCTAGAGGAATATAATTTTTTTCAATTATAGATAAATTTCAAATATTTTAAGTAAATGTTCTATATGGTTTAGATTTTCAGAACAATAAATCGTGTTTCACATCCATATATAAAAAATACTGACATTACAACTTTATTGAAAAGATGTAGCTGACAATTGACTGGTAAATTAAATGTCTTGTTTTTCTTATAATAATTGTCATTGTCTTCTGTACCTGGTAACATGTCATTGAATGTTTTTAGC
Source organism: Magallana hongkongensis (assembly GCA_016163765.1). NCBI lineage: Eukaryota > Metazoa > Mollusca > Bivalvia > Ostreida > Ostreidae > Magallana > Magallana hongkongensis. Next base: position 37,485,287 of record WFKH01010931.1, read on the forward strand.
TTTGTAAAAATAACCCGAGGGAGAAAAAATATATAGTACTAACGTTTGTTATGTAATTTTTTGAATAAAAGAATAGAACAGGTGTTTAGAGAATATTTAATTTTCTCTCGAAGGCACACTGTATAGATATGCTGAAATTGTTTCCTTTCAATCATAATTCAATCTATTAAGATAATTATTATTCACGCTACTGTTTAATGGAATCTATTTTTATTGAATCTATTAAAGGTGTTGTATACATATGTACACACTTTTAGGGAAAAAATGTTCCATTACATCTACTTTATATTGTTTTTTTATTTGTTTAATTAGATTAGACTGTTCTACAAATTCTACATCATTATAATTTTTCTTGACTTGTGGTGTAAGACATGATAAATGATAATAAAATGATTCACATTATTTTCACATGTGTTATTGTTGTATTTGGTACTTTTACGATTATGTAGTTGTATTATATACACATAAATGAAAACAATCAAAGAAGTTTGGTAAAGTGATTTGTTCAAGGTAGTGGTAGTGTGTTTTGCAACTGCTTATTTTTTTTTTTTTTTTTTTTTTTTTTTACAAGAAACAGCTTATTATGTCCATGTACCCCCCAAAAATGTTGTATCTGGATATAATTACAAAGTATCGTAATATAATGAACAATTCCTATTACGTGATACAGTATCACTATACAAAGAAAACAGCATCTAATGAAAAAATATCGGGAAGAAATTGATGTTAATTATCCTCATAGAATGATGATGTATCGGCATATAATGAAGATTTATCGGCACGTACACTGTAATGTTAAAGTATCAAAATGAAGTTAAAGTATCATCATAAAATGAAGAAGTATCGTCATTAAATGATTAATACCATACACATAAGGTCGTTGAAGCGTTATATAGACATCCTTTTGTCCATAAAGTCCATGAAAAAATTCACGATAAAATGCAAAATCTTGCGTTTATTGAATTTCTTTCTTTTTTGTTTACTTCCAATCCACTTTTTAGGGCAGCTGAGTCACTCAGATAACCTGTTGCAATTGTCTTCGTCCGTCATCGTGCGTCGTCCATATGCGTCGTGTGTTAACAATTTTACATTTTTAACGTCTTCTTGAAAACAACAAGGCCAATTGTTACCATTTTTTGTGTGAATCATCTCTATGGTAATATGGATCTAAATTGTGAAATCCCTAGCTTGACCACCCCCGGGACCTCATAGGCGGGGTCATATATGCAAAATAAGGCCAGATTTTAAAAAATCTTCTTCTCTACTTCCATACATGTGGGGGAAAAACTAAATGTAAGGTTATGATGTCCATGAAGCCCTCTACAAAAGTTTTGAAATTCATTGTCCCTGGGTCAGGGGTTCAGGCCTAAGGCGGGGCCAATATGGCCATATAGTGAAAATATATTAAATCTTTAAAAATCTTCCTCTCTTCTCCCATATATATTTGAGAAAAACTAAATGCATGGTTATGATGTCCATGAGGCCCCCTACCAAAATTGTGAAATTAAGGTGGTACGGGAGAGTTGTCGATATTAATGTGGATAAAAGTACATTATAATCAAAATACTTTCACCGGTTTAGAATTTTCAAATTTTATAATTTTTGCCCCAAATATATGTAAAAAAATTTTTTGAAAAGGTAGAAATTATTAAAGCCGCAGCGGGATTCGAACTCATGACTTACAGATTCATAGATAACCCTCTAACCCATTGCGCTACTCTGTTAGATAAAAACATAGGGAAAGAAAAACATTATAAAATTATACTTGATTAATATATTGTTTATTTTGATGGGAAGTACGTCACAATATGGAGGTGTCCCATAACATCTTAATGGTCCCTGGGTCAGGGGTTCAGGCCCTAGGGCATAGTGAAAATGTTTTGATTTTATAATATTTTCTTCTACACTATTACAGTCGTGGGAGATAAAGTCATGCATTGTTATTATGTTCATAATATGCTACATCATATATGTTACATAAATCACATGTATACATATATACATATGTGATATATGTATACATATATCACATATGTTAAATTGTGAAATTTACTGCCCAGGCCATGGGGCAGAAGTTTAGGCTTTTTATTGGGGAGGGGGGATAAAAATGTCCATATATTGAACCTGTATTTTTACTTAGGGTAATTGCTGTGAGTGATCCATTATTAATTTTAACTTCTTTTGGTATGAATGGTTTGCGTTCGTTTTGTACTGATTTTTTTAGTAACGATAGTGTATCTGATTAAGGAGACTAGGTGGTCAGCAAATTAGCCATTAGATTTACCTTATTTTTTTAGATTTGATGTTATAACCTTTAAACTATTATCCAGTGAACCAAAATCATAAATGTACGCTTTTAAAGTATATTCCTGAAACTTTATTCAGAACCCGTCTTTTTAAAGGAGACCAATACTGTATAAAAATGGCCGCGACCTGCATTCTTAAGCAGTACATGTATTATAGAGCAACGTGGACTCCGAACCGTGGGTTTTACGTTATCAGCTACAATCAACCAGATTTAAATAACCATTTATAAACATATACGTTAGATAAGGGATTAAAATTAACAATGGATTCGGAATTTAATACGTAGTTCTATCAAAACATAAAGGTAGGTACCGCAAAAATATCAAATTCAGTGCTTGTCGATCTGTGTATAAGAAATACAATTTTTACTTCTTAAGCCATTTTTATCTCTTTCGTTTTATACATGTGAAGGATGGTTTCCCAAAACATATGTCAACGACACCTTTTTTTACGTTAAATTACAGAAAAATTTACCATAAATTTTATATTTTTCAAACGAAAGTGAAAAAAGTGACACATCTTGTTTGTGTGAATAGTTTTTATCGTTTTATATTTTAATAATTGTCGCATTATCAATGATTTGTGACCCACTAAGAGTGAATTTCGTACTGGTTTGTTACCTAGCTATGGTGGCATATCTCTGCCTCTTGTGTGCAAGTTATTTTTCTATCAATCATGTCAACATGCAAGATAAATATGTTGACATGCAAGATAACTATGTCAACATGCAACATAACTATGTTGACATGCAAGAAAATTGCAATCAAATAAGAATTATAAAAAATCTCAAATATTTCCAACATGTGACATCCAAGATGCTAGATGCTACCTATTTATGTCGACATGCAACTTATTTATGTTAACATGCAAGATAAATATGTTGACATGCAACATATTTATGTCGACATGCAACTTATTTATGTTAACATGCAACTTCTTTATGTCGACATGCAACTTATTTATGTCGACATGCAACTTAGTTATGTTAACATGCAAGATAAATACGTTGACATGCAACATATTTATTTCGACATGTTACTTAGTTATATTGACATACAACTTATAAGTTGCATGTCAACATATTTATCTCGCATGTAAACATAACTAAGTTGCATGTCAACATATCTATCTCGCATATCAACATAAGTAAGTTGCATGTTGACATAAAAAAGTAGCATGTGAACATAACTAAGTTGCATGTTGACATAAATATGTTGCATGTCCATATATTTATCTTGCATGTTAACATAAATAAGTTGCATGTCGACATAAATAGGTAGCATCTAGCATCTTGGATGTCACATGTGGGCGATATTTGAAATTTTTTGAGATTTTTTATAATTCATATTTGATTGCAATTTTCTTGCATGTCAACATAGTTATGTTGCATGTTGACATAATTATCTTGCATGTCAACATATATATCTTGCATGTCGACATATTTTATAGAAAAATAACTTGCACACAAGGGCAGAGATATGCCACCATACCTAGCTGTTCTTCCGGTAAATTAAAATAAATAAAATGGGCTAACCCGACTTTAATAAAGGATATGCATAAAAGAAAATTAAGCTGATCGGAATAACATTCGTTAAAAATGCAACTTACAAAAATGCATTCGCATAAATGAATATTAATGGCAAATATAGTCACATTGAACACGTATCGAATGAAACAAAATTTCCTAAGAATGTTTTTTAACAATTTATTGGGGGTAGTGTTAACATTAAGATTTTAAGCCCCTTCCATGATTTTTGTTCAGCAATGAGGGACCCCTTGAATGAAAGCTAGCTAGCTCATCAAATTGTCTCTCTCCTGTTAAAATTTATGGTGGGATGTCAGATTTGCTTTCGGAAAAAATGAAAAAAAATAAAAACTCTGAAAATGAAAGTGAAAGTATATGTACACTGTAGGGAACTTCCCAATGTTGGAAAGGGTGTAAATCAAACAATTTGAATTTTTTCTTGTAATGATAATTCAAATTTGACAGTTGCTTTTAAAATTGCAAATCCTCTTTTTTCTGATATGTGTCAATCATTCTGATATAAAATGTAACAAAATTTATTAAATTTTACACTCTGCAAGTAAAGGAATTTTTTTTTGCTTAAACGCACTACTTTGTTGTCCTACCAATTCTTACAAAAGGCCCACATGCCTTGACGGTCATCTGACTACCATAGCCCTTAGATGGACCTGTCAGGGAGTCCCATGTTTGCATTTTAAGCTTCATTTTCGAGTTTTAACCCTAATCTTAGACTTCTCTGACTCCTACCCCCGCGTTCATTATTTGATGTTTGCAATTATTAATTCATTAAGGGGTGGGGGTACGGGAGGAATCTCTGATTATCAGCCTCAACCCCTGTACGATAGGCAGTTAATTTAGATTAAATAAGAGGACATTATGGACATAATAACTATGATTTTAGTTAATCTTTCGAGACTGTGAAAGTACAGAAGGAAATATCAAACAATGTTATAAATTTTCACTATGCTGCCATATTGGCCTTGTCCAAGGGCCGACATAAATTTCACAATTTTGGTAGAGGGCTTCATGGACATCATAACCAAGCATTAAGTTTATCGTAAATATATATGAGAGTAGAAAAATACTTTCTATGATTTAAATACATTTACACTATATGGCCATATTTGCCTAACCCAGGGACCTCAGAACCCCTGACCAAGTGGCCATTAAATTTAAAATTTTAGTAGAGGGCTTCATGGACATCATAACCATGCATTTATCTTTCTTTGAATGTGCATGTATAAGGGGGTAGAAAAGAAGATCTTTTCAGATTGAATAGATATCATTTTATAGCAATATAGGCCCCACCCTAGGGCCTGAACCTCTGATCCAGGGGCCTCGAATTTTACAACTTTGGTAGAGGGCTTCATAGACATCATAACTGTGCGTGCATTTAGTTTTTGTCAAATGTATATAGGAATAGAATGGTGCCCATTATAATGACCAAGGTTTTATACATTTTCACTGTATTGACCCCGCCTTTTCGCCTGAACCTCTAACTAGGGACAATGAATTTCACAATTTTGGTAGAGGGCTTCATGGACATCAAAATCATGCGTTTAGTTTTCTTTGAAATTAATATATATATGAGAGTAGAGAATAAGATTTTCTAAGATTTAACCAATTTAACAATATGGCCATATTGACCCAACCATAGGGTCTAAACCCCTGATCCAGGGGCCCTGAATTTCACAATTTGGTAGAGGGCTTCCTGGACATTATAACAATGCATTTAGTTTTTTCCTCATATGTGTGAGAGTAAAGAAGAGTTTTTTGAAAATTTGGCCTTTTTTGCATATTTGACCCCGCCGATGAAGCAAAATGTAAAATTTTAACAGACGACGCACGATGGACAAAGACCAATTGCAATAGGTCAGATGAGTGACTCGGGCGACCTAAAAATAGTTAGAGGGATATATCCATGAATTTTAACACGCGTGTGATATTTAGCTCACCTGAAACGAAGGCTCAATTCTGTCTGTCTATTTATTTGTCTCTCTGTCAGTTTAATCTTTTGACATGTTTACTTCTTCTAGAAAGCCGTTTTACCCAAATTGGCAAAAACACCTAAATGGGAAGGGAATTCCAAATTGTTAAAATGCAGGACCAAACCAAATTTATTTAAAAAGGAACCAGTAAAAATAATTATGTGTCTTTAAAAATAGTCCTCTCAGGAACCACTGCACCAAAAATGAAGGCATTTACATCAACACTTCTTTGAATAGTGAAAATTCTAAATATTTCAAACCTTGACTCCCGGACCAAAACCTGGGTCCAAAAAGAGGTTCAAAATTTAACCAAAAAAATGTCCAAAATCTTCTCAAAAACTATAATTCTAGAATTTGAGAAATTATGTGCAAACATTTTCAGATAGTGTATATTCTTAATTGACCAAACCGGTACTGGAGCCCCAGGACGGGTTTAAATTCCAACAAAGAAATATAACGGAACACTTTCAAAACCTCTGAAGAACTACAATTTTTATATCACTTTGCAAACAATCTCAGATATTGTACACACATAGATTCTAAATTGTTTAAACCACTATTCACAAACCAATACTGGGGCTACTGGGGTTTCCAATGTTTAACATAAAAATATATGATCCCCAGGCCAATACTGAGACCCTAGAAGTAAATCAAAGTTCAACTGTAGCTGTAGCTGTAGACATAAGGGAAATGGTCGACAACCTTCTCCTTAAGAACTACAATGCCACGATTTGTGATATTACTATGCAGACATCCTCATATCTTCATGTGCATATATAAAGTGTATATTAGTTTCTTATTCCTATTTATTACGATTTAAAAATTATGGTCCGAGGGGCCACTTTTTGACTCCTTATAGGGGTCTTAAGGGCCTGAAAATGATAACTTTATCACAGTTTAGAAAATTGATTTGGAAGAGTTGTCTCGCTTTGCACAATGGATGATAAATAAAGGATTTAAAAAACTTTAAGCATACCAATTTTTCTGCCTACAAAAATGATTACTTTCTCAAATATTAATTTTTGATTATTTTGATTTGCAAATCAAAGACTAGATAGGACATAGAGTTCTAGCGTTATCTTTTTTTTTTAGGCATTTAAAGTTCTTGCGAGTTCATGTATGGCCATTCGTTTATACCAAGGCGATCAATTTTTTTAATACAAAATTTTGAAAATGTTTTAACAATTTAATTAAAGGGTTAAAGGGCCGTCGAAAAGCCCTTACTTTTTGTTGAAGACAAAAACAGGTCTAGTTATATATTGTTTTCATGTAACATCAATTATTGGAATATGTGAGCATTTTGCCGGTTTTACTCTAATTTAGAAGAGTTTCATATTTAAAGAATTAGAAAGAGACAAAAGAATTATTGTTCAGGTTAGCGATGTGCCCCATGGGCCTGTTGTTAGTGTTTTATTTGATTTACTTAATTTATCTTTAAATTTAATAGTCAACGATAAAAACCCGTGTTTTTTGTGGGTTTTTTTTTTTTTGACAACATGCATTTCCCATACGCGTCATTCTAGTATATTTCTTAACCAGAACAAAAGTTCACTCGGTTTTTTATCATTCTTTTTTATTCAAACCCTCAACTGCGATTGTAATATAAGCTTTGTTCACATGTAATGTGTCCTGCGTCCGTCTGTGTGTCTGTCTGTACGTTCGTATACTTTTGACATTTTCGACTTCTTCTCAAAACTAATTACAACATAAATTAACCCAAAATATCCTTGGGTAAAAGGGATTCATGTTTGTTTAAACGAAGAACCACTCTCCCTTTCTAGCGAAGATAATTTAGAATTATTCAAATTTTTATGGAGTGTAGTAGTTTGTAGATCAAAATATTTTTTTAGAGAAGCTGAACAAATCGTTTCGACTTTTAATAAGATATTTTAGAGACTAAAACTGGTTATTCTTATAATTTTCTATTTAAGAAAATATTTATAGAATTGAAAATTGAGAATTGAAAATAGGAATTTTTAAAATCAATATATTAAATCTACAATCCATTACTGCTTCTTTTCAATCAAATTAAAATGAGACCTTTCATCTCGCTCTTTGTTATATATGGTTATCGCTCGTGAAAGGATCTAACGCAACCCCGTTTAGGTCACGTTCTAACCTTTATGTCATGACCTTTCCTAATTAAATTCAACGAATAAAAATGCTTGTTTCCTTATCCAGTCGATAAATCAATCCAAGATGACGTCGTTTGAAAAATTGGTTGAGTTGTTTAAAGCAGAATCGAAAGAAAAGCAGAAAGAGATATTGGACTCGATTCTTGGTAAGCGACACACGTTAGCTGCCCTTCCTACTGGGTATGGGAAGTCTCCGTAGTACCAGATGTTCATTCCCACGATGTGAGAGAGAGAGAGAGAGAGAGAGAGAGAGAGAGAGAGAGAGAGAGACAGACAGACAGACAGACAGAGAAGTGATGAACATCACATTAGCTAGTCATATTTACATTATCATGACAAGTACAAGTATTTAAGAGTTTGACGAAAACAGAGAAAAATTTTCATAGTTGTTGTTTTCTGTTTCAGAAGTTCGAAAAGATAAACGACACAATCAACCAAAGATGGCAAACTTTGATGAATCTATAGAAGCTGCTTCAGATTTTGTGGTGAATACATTGGATGCATATAGATTTATAGTCACATCACAAACTAGGCAAGAATAGGGCGGATAAAATTTTAAAATAAACGAAATGCAAAATATCTTAAATTTTTTTAACAATTGCGATATCATCGATTTTCCCCCCATAATATTGATTTTAGTACTTAAATGAATTCAATACATTGAACATATTGACACCAATTGCTGTATTGAAACAAAATCTTCAAATAGTGTCATTTTTAAGGAAGTATTCCCTTGAATGGTCACGGGCGTAAACAATTATGATTAAAGGGAGGAAACTATTGGATGTTCAAAAACATAATTGTTTAACAGATTTATTTTGTTTTATTTCAAAGAAGTTTAAAAAATCATCATTTTGAGCTTACATCGTACAACAAACCAGTACTTTGGTGATTTTTTTTTCAACAAAAACTAGTCTTATTTAGAGAGAATTGTAAGAGTTTACGATATTTCCAGGTATTAATCAAATACACGGTGAAACGAAAGAACATCTAACTCTTAAAAAGTTATCTTATCTTGAATGTTATTCTTCTTTGTAGTTTTGTTTATTTTCAAAACTTGTTTGTAACCCCTTCTTAATTTTCATAAGACTATTTTTTGGGGTAAAATTTGGCCCATTTTGATTGTAGTCTCTCAAAGGGTTATTGTACAATATGCTAAGAATAACTAAACATGTTTTTTTAGAACGTTTATGCATCGGAAATTAAGCATCTTGCTTAGTTAAAAATATTCTTAGCATAAACATGAGAAAATTTTTAGAATTTTAATGCATACGACCCCTGTCTTTCATTAAAAAATCAAACTTATAGACCCTTTTCCCAAGAATTCTATATGCCAAGTTAGGTCAAAAAGTACTACAATGGTTCTGGAGGGAAAAAAAAAACAAGAATGAGAACATCAACTTTTAAACAACTCTTATCGCAAGCATTACAAACGTAGACTAAATCAACCCTCTGAATATTGCAAAGAATTAACTGGGTAGTGTCAATAAATGTCAAGGTTTTTCGAAATAATTATCGTTGGATTTATTATTACATAATAAATCCAACGATAAGTATTGGATCACAAAAATATTAAAAATTTTGAAATGATAACAATTTTGGTTGTTTTTTTTTAACATATACTAGTCCTACTTAGAGAGAATTGTAAGAAGTTACGATATTTCCAGGTATTAACCAAATACACGGTGAAACAAATTTGTAAGCAATTTTAAAAAAAAAATATGCTGAAATAGAACAAAGAACCTTTAATATCAATATGATTTTCCTATTCAATGTTTTATTTTTGATCCCAAATAATGTTTCCAGTCTTATTTTGAATGACCAAAAGAGTATAATTATACTTTGTCAAGAAGTAGTTTCAATATAGGTTTTAATGTTTATTTTGTTGTATTAAATAGGACGTGGAAGATTTACCAGGGGAACAGAAAAAATTGGGTTCGTATTGCATGTATTTTAGATATGTTTATTATTGTATCAATCCAATCGGCGTTTGAAACAACCATTATTAATATTAAAGCTGAACACCGCTCGTAAATAGGCACCATCACACAGGTACCTGGTATATAAACCCTTCGATTTCGTTACACCCGATTGCACACCTGAAACTCGTGGCTGACATGTAGTGTTCCTTTCGTGGTATTTGGATTGTATGCATTTATTTTTTATGATATGTGCAAACCCGTTTGTAAATAAGGCATTGACCAATTTATTTGATGTTAGTATTCTCCTGGCTTGAAAAAAATGTGTAAAATTTGATAATTTCATCGCGACCGAGTAACACGGCGAGGCAAGATGTACGTCCACACAGGTGATACCTCTACAGCGAAGTACTTTAAACTGTTAAGAGGTCTGTCCCTTATATAAGGGTTGTAGGGACATCAGTGATGAAAGAGAAATATGGCGGACAGTGCCTATTTACGAGCGGTGTTGAGCTTTAAGCTTATCAAAACTCACTTGTACCGAAAGCTCAAACATGCAATTCTGATCATCTGTTGTCAGTTGTCCGTCCATCTGTTAATTTTTTCATATTTTTACCTATTTTCTAGAACCACGTAATCAAATTAAACCAAACTTACTATAAAACATCATTATGGAATGGGATCTTCAACTGTGAAAATAAAAGACCAAGCTCTATTTCAAAGAGGATATAATTATGAAACAAAACTGTGTAAAAAAGGATGTGGGTCCTTAAAAAAAGTTTACTGCACGATAAATGACATTTACAACAAACTGTCTATTTTTCAAACATATTATGATATTTAAGGTTCCTCGACACACCAAAATTTTATATGATGGATTAATAAAGAACCTTTTTTTTCAAATATGATTTCACAAAACAGAGACCGATATCGGCTTTCAATTATTTTATATGAATTTTTTTGTTTTGGTATTTTTTCAGTGAAATGGGAAAAATTGTTTTGACTCTAAACAGGGTATTAAGGGGCTTAAAATTTGGTCTCAATTGATGCGTAATATAATTATCAATAAATACATGCCAAACACGGTCAGGTCAGGTTTATAATTTTTTAATTAAAAAAATAGTTCTAAAAATTAAAATTGTTATTCTTTAATATCTTTTATATCTATGGATAAAATCTAAAGAACACCATATAGTCACATGTAGCACTTATCAAACAATGATATTTTACAAAGAAATTGGAACAAAAATGCAAAATTTTAGAAAAATTGCAATTTTTCAAATTTGAACCGATCCCGATTAAAAAAAAACCCTGATCCCGATCAGAATTAATCTAAAATAGAAATTTTACCAAAAAAACTGCAGTTTATTCTGAAAAAATTGATAAGTGTTATTAGATCACTAAACGAACAAACTATTTTAAAGCTAAACAACCTGGAAATTGTGCAAAATTGATATATTTCAAATTTGTATGATTTTGTACGGGATCAGTTTAATTACAATAAAATTTAAGATTTTCCAATTATTCTTGAATTTGACAATTTTGTTTCAATTTCTTGTTAAAATATGATAATATAGCAATTCTTAAATAGGAGTTACAGTCGACTTGTAGATTTTATTTATAGGTTTAAAAATATCTACAATTCTTGATTTTCATTTTCATAAATATTTTTTATCAAAAATATTTTAAACTTTATTTGACCGTCTTTGACATGTATTTAATAGATAATTGTATTGTGCATCTATTGATACCAAATTTTTAACTTTAAAATATTCTGTTCGCAGCTAAAACGATGTTTCCGGTTTCTTTTAAAAATACAACAAAATAAAATCATACAAAATAATTGAAAGTCGATATTGGTCTCATTTTTGTATAATTACATTTCAAAAATGATTCTTTATCGATCAAATAATGCACTGGTGTGTCGAGCCACCTTAAAATCTATTTCAATATGTATTTATTCGTTTTGTTTATTTTCATTAAAAGTTTTGTGATCTCAAATTTTAAATACTCTGTAACCCTAAGTTATACTGTGCAACTGGATTGAGTTGTTGAGTTGTCTGAGTAAAGTCTTTAATCTTTCATTGGTTCTTTGATATTTGTAAAAAGAAGTTTTATTCATAATCATAAGATAATCCTTTTTACAATTACTAACTATCCCGGGAAGGATAGTTCGCAGTACATACATAAATATGTATAGACCAAAATAAAAAAAAATACTTGGTTCTTTAAGAGGGCGGGATGGTCGTGGCATTTTCATGGTATATTAACCTCATTATGAAGAAGAGCTCTGTAAAAAGATATAGGAAATGCTCAAATTTTGAAGCTAAAATATTTAAATTTTTTCCTTACTCTAAGTAAGTTTATGGCCAAAATTATCATATGTCAAAATTTAAAGCAGACCTAATGGTTAATTTGCTGACTACCCAGCCTCCTTAATATGATTGGAATAGCTTATGTAATTTTTTTTTAATTTTTGGACTCAGCTCGCCCATAAAATGCATCTAAAACAATTAAAATTTAAATTTAAAAATCTGCAAAATTCAAAATGTAGGTCGCAGTGAGCTACGTTTGGATCATCACATCGTCGGGTTCTAATATGCATAAACTGACAAATTTTAATAATCCTAGATTTAAAAGTGGTTGACATATATATATATATATATATATATATATATATATATATATCGACAAATGAGCTTGAATTTTAATTGTTTACATGTATATCAATAATCAAAGTGTATATTTTTAGTCAATGTCCTTGGTGTTCCTGCTGAATCAAAGAAATTGAAAGATTTTATAACCTGTAGACATTGCAAGCAGGAATTTGATCATGACGCTCAGAAACCTTTTCTGCTTCCCTGCTTAGATGCCATTTGTAAAAGTTGTACACAGGATGATTCAACTTCAGAAAATCAAGGATTGGAATGTACTGAGTGTCAAAGTTTCCATGTTTGTTTCCAAAATGGAAATATATCTCTACAAACGGACAATACAAGAGAAGCTGCATCAAAGGTTTTACGTCTAACGACAGGACAGTTTAAGTTGCCCTGTGAAATGTGCACAAATAATGAAATAGCCTCACATCGTTGTGTAGATTGTTATCGTTTCATTTGTGCAACCTGTGTGAAGTTACATTCAGCACTTAGATCATACAAATCACATACAGTTTCGGAGATAAAGGGTCTTTTGACTGAAGATATAGAATGCTTGAGCTTGTTTCGGAGTGCTATTTATTGTACGGTTAGTGGGCATGAAAATGAAACGTTAAAAATGTATTGTTCAGACTCTTCATGCCTGAAACCTGTCTGCGTTCAGTGTTGCATCACTACTCACAAAGATCACACGTTTTGTAATATTGATGAAGTTGGGAAAAAAAGCGAAGCAAAATTGGAATATATACTTAAGAAGGTTGCTTTAAAAGTTAATCAAGCTCAGGAATCTGTTACAGAGTTGCAAATTATAAATGATAAATGTCTGCAGGACTCTCTGCAACTACAGAACGAAATTAAAACTCGGTTCACTGAAGCAAGAAAAGCTTTAGAGCAGAGAGAAAAGAATTTATGTGATGCAGTTGCTGCACACCTAAATATCAAACAACGCTGTATTGAAAGTGGAAAGAAAAAACTTGCATTTTTTTTAAATTCATGCGATCATGCATCTTTTTATGGAAATATTTCACCAAAGATAAATGATCATCAGTCTTTTATAGACATTGAAAAATCCATTCAGATACGACTTGAAAACCTTGAAAGACAATTAATTGAAAACCAGGTCACCATGGATACCATCAAATTCTATCCCAAACCTTCAGATGTCGCTTTCATAACGTCAATAAGCAGTTTTGGAAAAATATTAGTTACTAAGGTCAGTCGAACAAAATCTAAAGTCGTAATACCCCAGTTTTGTGACTTGGGCAAAGAAGTACAAATTCAAATCGAATTATATTCTTCCACGGGTAAACCTGTAGTTGACGAAAACGTCTGTGTGTATCTGAAACACGACGGGAAAATATTTAAAACTATAAAATGTGAGATTGGCAACTCATCTCCATGTTTCACAGGAATTTGGATTCCAAATAAATCACTTCAGCTTTCCTGGATTGTTGTCAGTAACGGTATTGAACTTGACACTCTAGAGGGAGTTATAGACGTAAAAGCAACAACAGCAAGAAAAAACAAACATGGTATTATTTCAATATCACTTGTATCAGTTTAACTGAAAACAATTTCTAAAGTAATGTTATTGTGTGTGTGTGTGTGTGTTTTTACTTTTATTTTAACGCAGTTATAGGGAAAGTAAAAGAATATTGTATTATTATTGCTATTTTGCATAGATGGATGGTTTAGAAGAATTTTCATCATTTTTAATAATGCTATAGGCATTTAATTCGATTACAAATAAGAATAAGTCTTTACCCTTTTTACTTATATCGTTAGGTCGGGGGAGCTTAAGTTTAACCTTTAGCGTCCCGGGTAAATGCTTTTGAGAAAGGTCTTTATAATATACATTGTATAGAGGTGCATTTAGGGTTAGTCAGATTTAAAAAATGCCAGAAGGCTCAGTCAACTATTATAAAAATATACGAAATGCGAAATGCGGAATTGCAATTCAATATCTAAACAGGTTACAATTATTGAATTTAAAAAAAGCAGAAGAAGCATTATATTTAAATGCGGTGTTCATGGAATATACATTAGAGAGAACGAGTCAAAAATAGTTCTGAAACTAAGTAATTTTCTGGTGAATACGGAAATACTGCATGTACTGTGTACTGTTGTAATTATTACACTAACAGACCTTTGTCGAATTTCAACCAAGTGTTGTTAAGTTTGTCACAAGTTTCCAATTCCGTCACGTTTGACAATTTTTAAAAAAGAATACACTAATAAAAGTAAAAAAAAATTTCAAATGAAATCTATATAAAGAAAAGAAATCCAATTTTTCTTCATCGACATTTTTCGCTCAATTTACCCAGAGGAAATCATAGGAATAAATACGGATTTCTTGAAGAAATTTGCAGAAATGCAAAATCCCCGGATACTTTGTATATTTATCCGTATTCGTCAAGCAGACAAGAAAGGGTTGCTTCAAAAAATAGGAATTTGGTTTTCTTTTTTTCTTTTTAGTGCAAAAACACTGATTAGCTCTGAGGCATTTATGAAACCAAATAATCAAAGAAAATGTATTGCATGAATTTCTTAGGACATAATATAGTAAAATTCATCAATGTATTCTCTGCAGGTAATTTTTAGCCTAATGTATCTGAGATTGTTTTTTTTAACAAAAAAATTACTTGACTTTGTTATTGCCAATTTATAGGCAAATTTATCTTTGTGAGCAAAAAAGTAATGTGGGAGGGGTTAAGCATATTTCATATGAGATAACATAGGAAAGGACGGAATGACTAAAAATCAGGGGATGTAAAATGGAAGCAATCTAGAAAAATGAATATATGAAGAGAGACAGAAAGAGAAATGAGAATATACTTTATGAATTTAAAGACTCTGTCAATCGATATATAGCAATTGTACATGTAGTTTCCATGGTGTTTTTTGTTCCAGGTTTCATAACATGTAAAACCACATTCACGTTGATTTCAGAATTGATTTCAGAATTGACTTTACACCAAGCAAATCTTGAAATAAATACTGTAATACACTCTGTATACTAATCATTTTAAGTAAGAAAATAGTAGTAATTAAACATACAAAATCTAAAAATGTATGATATAGATAATAATTAACGACAGGTATTGCACATTTTTAACCATCTATTCCATCTATTTAACAACAATTAAGGAATGCGAAAACTTTAGGAAAAATTCGAAAAAATCAATCTGCCATAATTGTGTATAACCCGAAATTTGTATATATTTTCAGTGTCGATTTGTTATTGAAGCACACGAAAAAGAATATTCATTGTTGTCCATGAAATAATAAATTTTAGAGTTTATCATAAAATCAATTTAATGCATGTAGATATATAAGGCCAAACTCACTTTTAATTTATTTGCGTCAAAATTAATCCTACACATGTATTGTAAAGGTCCAAGAAACACAAAAATATATAAAAGTCTAAAAGGTGTGTCGAGCGAGTTTATAAATAAAGCTATACAATCGGATAAACATGTACAGTCATCGGGTAGCTTTAAAATTCTCGCCTCCCCACGCACACAAAACTATGCTTTCGGAGTTTTTTTCCCCGGAGTTTTCATTTGAAATCATATTCCTCTAATTTGTTGACCGGGATTTTTTTTTCGCTCTAAATATAAAACATAACAAGAGGCCCATGGGCCACATCACTCACCTGAGCAACAATAGCTGTCTTAAAATCAGCTTTATGGAATCATATACAAATTATCTGGACAATGTAGTAGAAAAGATCCTGTATAAAAAGATCTTTAACATTAGTTAAATATTCAGTCCCTTTTGTAACAGGATGATTTCATAGCAATATCACATATTGAGCATTGTAGTTGTCGAGTGGATCTTAAACATATAAACCTGCATCAATCTTTGGACCTCTTTTGAGGTCCAAGAAATGTCTAGAGGCCACAGTCTAAACAGTTAAAAACCAACAATATGTCAAGATGCTTGCTTATAAGTTATACCATATATCATAACATTTGAGTTCTTAAAAATAATATCAAATAAATTTTTTTTATGTGAAATTGGACCCCCTAATGTGGCCCCACCCTACCCCCGAAGATCTTGATTTTGACAAACTTAAATCTACAGTATTTGAGGGGTTGCTTTCAATAAAGATACAGTTTTTCTATGA
>WFKH01010931.1:37502043-37516106 GCA_016163765.1 Magallana hongkongensis
ATGGGAATTTGAGTCTGACATCATCATGATTAATTCGTGCAGTCCGTGATTTTTTTCGGTTGCTGATGGTTTCGACCGATCTATAAACTGGTTAGAACTTAGATTTTAGTCCTGTCAGTTTCTAAACAGCTGTAAACTACAATCAATTTATGTAAGAAATAGAGGGAATAATACTTAGTGGATGTAAATATATTCATATGAAAAAATAGACCCTCCATTGTGACCTAACCTTAACCCCGGGGATCATGATTTGAACAAACTTAAATTTATCTTTCCTGAGGATGTTTCCACACACGTTTCAGTTTTTCTCGCCAAATGGTTCTTGAAAAGAAGATACATTTTCAATGATTATCTCTCCCTGAAAGAAGCCGTGGCCCTTTATTTTGACAAACTTGAAACTCCTTCACCCAATGATAATTTGTGCCAACTTTGGTTGAAATTGGCGCAGTGGTTCTAGAGAAGTAGTCGAAAATGTAAAAATTGTACAGACGAACAGACACATAGACAGACGGACAGACGGACGCCGGCCAAAAAGTGACCAGAAAAGCTCACTTGAGCCTTTATCTCAGGTGTGGTTAAAAGTATTCTATGTCAAATAACAAAAATAAAGTTAACTGGAATACTCTCTTTGATTAATTCTTTGAAATGAACGAATCTTTAGCCATAATTGATATAGGTCTGCTGAAAAAGAAGGAATTCTGAGTTTCTTTGAGTTATAAGAATAGTCTTTAATACTTTGAATAAAATGTTTAATATAACGCATAATTCAACATTTGTTATTAATACTGTTTATGATTATTTTTATTTCAGACAGTGTAATTGGAAGCAGTGTTGACCTTTCAAGAAAAGTAAGTAAATGTAAAGTTATTTAAACGATAATCTATGGTAATTTGATTTTCATCGTAAATGTGCGATTTAAATATTTTACTGTAGCAAAAAAAGATGCGACTTTATTAATTTTGTTCAGTGTTGCTACATCTTTGTAAAGAATAAAGCCTCTTGGTATGACCTTATTGTATACAATTCATATTATAGCCTTTTAAACTGTAATCATTTCCGTATTATTACTGTCTTAAAACAGAAAATGCATGATATACATTGTAATGTAAACGAAAACCAGATTTGCAGTCGGGTGCTATTCCGAATTTTTTTTAACGGCTGGTAAAATGAAAATTGCTGAAAAAGAAACTAATTTAACTTTAATCTTCTCATTTCCATTGTGATCTTCAAAGTCATTAAAACTTTGTTTGAATCATAATATCATTTTAAACTAGAACGTTTTTGTCTTTAACAAGAAGTAAGGGCTTTTCGACGTCCCTTTATCATTTTTTGTTTATCTAAAACTCAAGAAAAAATGTATCCAATATTTTTCCTCTAATTTTTTAACGCCTTATTAAAATCAGATGGTCATGCAAGAACTTAAAAGAAACGCAATGTCAAAGGAAATATAACCCCAAAACTATATGTTGATATACCTTTTGATTTATGAACTAATACATATTTTTTTTCAAAAATTCATATCAAAGAAAGTATTCATTTTTTGGACACACAATTTGGTATGCCTAGAGAGAGTAATTATTCATATCATTTTTGAGCAAAGCGAGATAACTCTTTCTGAATGAACTTTTGAACTTAAAACAATGTGTGACATTCAGGCCCTTAAAACCCCTACAAAAAGTCAAAAAGTGGCCCCATAGTCAACAGGTTTTAAATTGTACTCTATATTCTGAACTGTAAACCGAAACGATTTTTGAAATCAGCTGAAAAATTAAAAAGTTACAGCTAAAGGGCTTTTTCAGCTTGAATCCCTCCAGATCCCTTACCTTTCGGAAATTTTAATGCTAAAACCTTTTCCGGTCTGCCTATGAGATCCCTCATTTTAGATTTAGAATATAAAACTATTTACTTGAAAACTGTTTGAGGAAACGTGACACGCGTGAATTCAGTTAAAGATGATAACTCCCATAGACGATTTTTCATCTACCAATAAAACCAGGAGTACTTAATATTTTTGAATGAAGATAGGATAATTATGTCTCTTCTAACATTTTCCATGCCTTTGAATAAAAATCGGACCGTTATTTTAATTTTAACTTTTTTATCGCCTTTTTTTAAAGTTTAAAGTCTAAGAAGGGCTTGGTACACGGCTGACAAAAGCGCTCATTGCGCTCCTGAGGCAACCGTGTAACAACCATTTTGTTGCATAGTCTTTGTTCCTTGATTGAATGAATAAACTTATTAATTAGCGCGCCGTCGTCAAGCCGTGTTACAACCCTTACTTAGTCTTACATTTTTAAATTTTACTTTCGTTTTCAAAAAATCGCTGACGAAACTTTGTCGAGAAGAATAATAATAACTAGACCTGTTTTGTCTCCCGCAAAAAGGAAGGGCTTCTCGACAGCCCTTTAAACTCCCTTTTAAATTGTTCAAGCGAAAATTCCATTATTTTGTATTGAAAAAAAGAACACCTCGATATTAACAGATGGCCATACATGATCTTGTAAGAACTTTAAATGCTAAAAGAAAGATAACTGTAGAATTTTATATCTTAATATACTGTTTAATTTCTTGAAGAAAATCGTTAAAAAACCATATTTAAAAAAGTACTCATTAATCAAGCCCTAAACTTGGTATGCTCATAGTTTTTATGCTTATCATTTATTGTACAAAGCGAACTTTTCCACTGTTATTTTTTGAACTGTGTTAAAATTGTCACTTTTCCCCATTGAGAGCCTCAGTCTCAAATGAGATGAAGTTCAAGGTCACGTAATCATAGAAGTTTGTGTCTTTCAATAGATCAGACGCGAGTAATTTTATGTCTTTTCTTTTTGGATTTTTCTAATGAATTTTCACTGGTAACGTTACCGGTGAGTTATTATGGCAACATTGCTATCGTAGAACATATGGTCTTATTGTTTTTGCCATGTGGGAGTCTTTTTAGCACATACGTTCAACATGTGTTAATCATGATGCGCTGGACCTGTTATCAGTGACGTCACTGTTACAGGGCGCCAATTTGCTTTTCCTTGCCTAAGTGTGAAAAAGTAAGCAGTTCCTAAACTAAGATAACATTGATTTATCGCTAAACCTGTACTTATTGACATGGCTAATGAGCCGGGGACGTCGTACATGCGAGAGTCCGACAGTTTGGACATTGTCGATCAGGTTGACGACGATGCAGGTCAGGATGAGGAACGCAACGTGCATATGCACACGACGCAATCCAAGTCGAAAGTGTCCACGAACGGTATGTTTGACATTTTCATGAGCAAGCTCACAGAAGTTCAGAAAGAACTTCAGGACTTGAGATCGCAAAGTCATGGGGACACATCGAGAAAACGCGGGCGGAGTATGAGTACTTGTAGTTCGCCAGTCCCCCTGTTAAGAAAACAAAAGTGAAACAGAGCAAACGCTGTAATCGATCGTTTCACGAACTCAGTGATGATGACTCTGACGAAGAGACTTCAGATAAATCGGACGCTGAGGACGCACTGAATTCCCTTATTGAGGGTGAAAATTGTAGCTCGTCGGACGACGATGAAGCATCCGCCTTGCACGAATTATCAGAATTCTTTGGCGATGAAGACAAAACAAGCGAGCCATTAAGCCCTAAGTTGGCTAAAATTATGGAAAAAATGTTCACATCAAAAACGAATTCAGAGAAAATAAAAGAAATCTCCAACAAATATGACAGGCCAAAAAACATCAACAAGGTCTTCGCACCAAAAGTAAAAAAGTAATATGGGAAAATATGTCTGCAAAAAACAGGGCAAGCGACATTAAACTTCAAACCACTCAAAACCTGGTGGGTAAAGCTATGATCCCCACATTGAGCCTGTTTGATATTCTCATCAACACCAATGCCAGAAAAGCAATTGATATGAAGAAAACAAAACAATTATGCGACGACATTTTGAAGTTTCAAAAATGTGTGTTTCACAGTTTGTCCTTCAAAAGGAGGGAACAAATTATTCAATCAGAGAAAAACAAGCAGTTCGTTAGCCTATGCTCCGCTGAAAGCTCATCCAAAAACCTTTTCGAAGATGATTTTGGGAGCCAAGTCAAGAACGTGCTAGAAGCAAAGAAGCCTGCACAGAATATATCAAACAAAGATTACAGTGGAAAATACAGAATTCCCAAATTCTCGAATAATAATGGGGAAAAGCCAAGGCATGGAGCTGGAAAGAATAATTCTTTTTTGTCCAAGCAGTTCAGCTTCAACAAGAAAAAGAAGAAGGGGGAAACAAATCAAATCAAAAATTATTTTGATAATTGGTGTAAATTAGTTAGTTGGATAGTTGGATTCTTGATGTCGTTAAAGGCTACAAAATTGGCTTTATTAGAGAACCTTATCAAGTGTGTTCACCAAAACCATTTAAATTTTCTGAATCTGAATACAAAGCAGCTCAGATAGAATTAGAGAAGTTTTTGTGTAAACAAATCGTAGAAAGAGTCTACAATCTGGATGAATGTGAGCATAAAAATTCTTTTTATTCAAACATTTTTCTTCGTCCCAAAAAAGACGGATCTTTTCGAATAATTTTGAATTTAAAAAATTTAAACCAATATGTTGACAATTGTCACTTTAAAATGGAGACTTTAAAGTCTGCATTGTCGCTGGTAAAATCGAATTGTTGGTTTAGTGCACTAGATATTAAAGATGCGTACTACTCAGTGAAAATTCACCCAGATAGTAGAAAATTCCTTAGGTTTAGATGGGAAAACAAAACATATCAGTTTACTTGTTTGCCTATGGGACTAGCAAGTGATCCTCGTGTTTTTACTAAAATCATGAAACCTGTTTTTTCTGAACTCAGAAAATTTGGTCATTTAAATGTTATCTACATAGATGATGTTTTGTTACTGGGCAATACAAAAAATGAGTGTGAAGATAATTTAAAAGCCACTATTAAGTCACTAGATAGTCTTGGTTTTACCATTTACCCAGACAAATCTCAGTTTCACGCAAGTCAAAGTAATGTATTTTTAGGGTTTATTTTGGACTCTTCTTCAATGACTGTTAGATTGACAGCAGATAAAGCTCAATCTGTCAAAGAATTTTGTGAAGTGATTTTGAATAAGAATGAAGTAACAATAAAACAGGTACCTCAACTTGTGAACATGTTTGTAGCCTCTGAACCAGGGGTGGAATTTGTCAGATTGTATTATAAGAATTTAGATATTGAAAAAGATGTAGCTCTTAAGCTCAATACAGGGAATTTTGATGCACACATGAAAATTTCAAATCAATGTAGGATATTGATCAACTGATGGTCCCTTAATATGTGTAAATCTTTGAAATCATTAGTTAGAAATCCACCAAATTTTGTTTTTAAAAGTGATAGTTCAAAGTTTGGTTGGGGTGGAGTAAATGAAGATTCAGGTGAAGCTATTAGTGGTTTATGGAAAAAAAACCACTTGTGAGTCACATATAAACTATTTAAAACTTTTAGCTGCGAATAATTCCATAAAAGGATTAGGAGAGAATTTAAGAGACTCGCATGTTCGACTGTGTATGGATAATTCAGTAGCTGTGTCTTATGTGAATAAGCAAGGAGGCAAGATCTCAACATTGAATGATCTAGCTCCTGAGTTATGACTTTGTTGTATAGATAGAGACATCTTGCTTAGTGCAGAACACGTTCAGGATGCAACAAACATTATAGCCGATTCATTATCCAGAAAAAATGTTGATATGGAGTGGAAATTAGATGTAGTGGTTTTTCAAAAACTGATTAATTTGTGCGGAAAGTGTGATGTAGATTTGTTTGCATCAAAAGACAATCATCAATTAGATAAATATTTCTCATAAACTCAAGATTCAAATGCTGTAGGAGTTGATGCATTTGCACAATCGTGGAAAAATATTGACTGTTATTTATTTCCTCCTTTTAATGTCATAAGCAGTGTCTTGAAGAAAATTGAGGAGGAGGAAGTACAGTTCGCATTGTTGAAAGCTCCAGTGTGGAAGACCAAGGCATGGTTCCCGCAGCTGCTGCACCAAGTCGCAGGTCCTTGCTATCTTCTACCAAAAACAGAACACCTGTTGAGGCTGCCGAAAGATCCGAAGCGGCAACATCCCTTGACCAAGATGAAGATGGGTGCGTTCAGTTTGTCCGGCAATGCTTACATGGTAGAGAGTTATCAGCGGACACTATCAACATTATCTGCGGCTCATGCGGGAATCCACGAAAAGACAGTATAGGGTTTATCAACAGAAATGGTTGCAATTTTGTTGTGAAAAACAGAGTGATCCATTTAATGCAGATATAAATTTAGTTTTAGATTTTCTTACTGAACTGTATAAGAAAAACCTTGGTTATAGTGCTTTAAACACAGCAAGAAGCTCATTGAGTTCATTTGTGTCTTTGTCAGGTCATCCTAATATGAAATTAGGTGATCATTTTTTAGTTAAACGGTTTATGAAAGGTGTCTTTTTGTCAAGACCAACTTTACCTAAGTATTAATTTACATGGGATGTAAATAAGGTTCTAGGCTTTTTGAAAACTTTGTCTCCTGTACAAGATTTGTCTTTGTTAGATTTGTCAAAGAAATTGGCAATGTTATTTGCTCTTTTGTCAGGACAGATAAAACAAAGTTTACATTTGTTAGATGTTAGAAATGTCTCAGTTAGAGATGATATGTTGATCATTAGATATGGTGATTTGTTAAAACAATCAAAACCAGGACATCATTTAGATGAAATGTGTATTGCTGCTTATCCAAATGATGTAGATTTATGTATACTAAGTTAATGTGTACATGGAATATGTTCAAAGAACTAAGAAATTAAGAGGCTCAGGATCTAGACTGTTTATAAGACAAACTGCGTCCAGTATCTCTTGAATAACATAGAATCTAATCGCTATAAAGTAATTAAATACATGTACCCATTTTTATTTTTAATTTTCATTTTAACCATGTAAGTGTTCGATTATTTCAGAGCAACTCTACAGATTATGAAACAGCTACTAAAACAGATATGTGTATGGAAACAGAAGAATTATCTTACCCTGGGGTATTTAAAAAAGATGCAATTAATGTTGTTAGGAAATCTAGATTAGATGACTCCAGTTCTTCAACGCATATGGAAGGCAATCTATCCCAAAGTGTAGAAACTTATCTCAACGCAAATGAGACGGGGGAGAAAGATGTTGAAAACTTAAATCCTAATGATAAGAATTTTGCTTTTTGTATTCCTATGTCTGCAAGGGACTATGAAGCGGTTTTATATTTTGGACGCAGATCTAACTGGTTCAGAAAGATATCATACCGAATGACGCACATCTATGGAAATTTTGTATTCAATATTTCTGGTTTGGCTGATATTGATTCCGAAGTGATCGAAAATAAAGTAAAGGAACTTTTACAGACTGTACACATGATGAGCTCTGAGTTTGTTTTGATAGAAAATGAAGACATTTGTATTCAGAAGACAATAGAAGAAGTTAATCAGAAACAAACAAACGTTTGTCTCATACGACAGGGAAATGACATTGAAATTATCTCTGATAGCTATACAGAACTGCTGAGAGCAAAGGGTATTCTTCTGCATAATGTGACCAGAAAAAAAAGAAGAGAAAACAGGCGTACGCGTACATTTGTAAAGGAAGAATACCAACTTGAAAATACAATTCAAGACATCACGAACTTAAATAAGATGTCCTCCAATATGTATCAAAAAATGAAATCCCTTAAAGAAGAATGTAAAACAACAGAAGGTCTGATAATAAAGATATATTCAGGCAGTATTACTCGTTTAGATGTTGATTGCATTGTCAACGAAGCAAATGAAAATCTAATGCATAGTGGGGGAGTGGCAGCAGCAATATCAGAAGCTGCTGGATACCAGTTTGATTTAGAAAGCAAGAAGTATGTAGAAGACAATGGCTCTATTCCAGTGGGAAGCTGTTGTGTGACCTCTGCAGGCAAATTACCATACAGATGTGTAATACACACAGTGGGACCCAGGTGGGGTGATTATAGAGATAAAAATCTGTGTCTACAGGATCTTAAGGAATCCGTTGAGGTTACCTTTAGAGAGGCAGATAAAATGGGAATGAAGACAATTGCAATTCCAGCAATTAGTTCTGGTAGGTTTTAAATGTTTTCAAGTAGTCTACAGGAATAAAAAAAAAAGCATCTATTGTGTCTATAATTATTTATAAACTTATATATTTTAAAGCCAAAAATCATTGTAATGAAAATAAATACGTTATAATATGTTGGCAAACCTTTTTTAAGTACATATATGTATAAACAGATTTTTAATTGAAAATAGAATCTTATCTTTTTTAAAGGTATATTTGCTGTCCCAAGGAACAATTGTATAGAAGAATATTATAAAGCAGCAATCTCATTCAGCAGTAAAAATTATCCATTTAAGAGTGTTCAGGAAATTCACTTTGTAGACAGGGATGAGTCTATGGTCAGAGCAATACAGGAAACATTTCAACAGAAAGAATCTAAATCCACCTTAGAAAAGCCTGAAAATCCTGGCAAGGAAAAAGATATACCTGCAGATGGTGCTGACTACATGAGTGCTCAATCAGTCATGCCACATTCCAATTCCTACACCATTGTGCATGTCTCAGAAAAATTTCAAGTTAAAATACATTTGGGCAAAGTTACGGATGTTGCTGCTGAGGCCATTGTCTGTCCTCAGGATGAGTACCTCTCATCAAAAAATGATATTGCTATGGAAATTTTTAATAAGCTAGCTTGTGAATCTAAATCATCTAAGAAGAAAATGAATCATGGGGAGATTTCTTCTCAGACTCTCCACAGAAATTCACAATGGAAATTGATCATTCATGCTGTCACTCCCAGACACGACTGTGATTATTCAAAAGATTTAATGAAATTTGGAGCAGTATTGAAAACTTTGATTCAAAACATCATAGAAGCAGCAGATGGGGCTAATGTTGGTTCTGTTGCAATCCCTCTTCTTGGTGCAGGTATCATACTTTTACTTTTCCAAAAAGTGTATCTTTAAACACTCTTTTTGATTTAGTTAAACTTTTCTAACTGTTTTACTTTGAAATTGAAGTAGGCGATACTTTAAACATACTTCAATTTAAATGCACTGAGTCCTATAATTTGAGACCGAATTTAATGATAAAAGACGTCCCCAAGATTCGATAAAGGCTTTAGTTCGAATATCAAGCTCAGTTGTTATTTATAATGTTTTCAGGTTGTTTTTTTCCAAGAAAAAATGAACATTAAATCCTAAATATTTACATTCAGTGTATATTTCCCCTTATGTTTGCATTGGAAATCTGCAACGTTCAATTTCCTGTGAATACACTTAGCCTATTCATGCGCCATGAGCACAAATATAAACGCCATCACGTGGTTTGAGTATATTTATTATTGTAAGATTAAATAAAACGTTCAAACTTACATAACCAATTTGTTATGTACTTATGAAAAATAATCGTTAAATCATATCTGTTCGTTAATAAAAAAGATTTTTCTCCATAAGTTTCTGGCACTATATTCTTAGTCGCGGAAGCAAACTAAATAACGTTAATATAGCTGTTCCATGAATGTTTCATATCCCTGACTAAGAGCGTATATAAAACCTTTAAAGCGACGATACACAGATACTTCATACAAATAAACATCAATATGAATGTAAATATAAGCATTGATTGCTTATTTTTGGATGCTATCGGTCCTATAACACACCAATTTTTAAGGCTGTGCAGACAAATCATCAAACCGTGCGTTAGCGCGGTTTGATAATTTGTCTGCACAGCCTTGGTGTGTTATAGGACCGACGACATCCCAAAATAAGCATTCAATGCTTAAAATGATTTAAGAGCCTAGCTTTGGGTACTTTCAATTTCATTTCGCGGTCTTATGCAACCGCAATATTTAAGTTGCAGAATATGACACATGTATGCCGAATTATAGTTAAGGTCAAGATCTAGTAAATGATTCCAGAGTGTTTTATGGTGCTAGAACCATTATGACGTCATAATTGATTTGATGAATCTTTTTCCCGTACTTTACGGCTTTAAAGGAATTATGTAGGAAATGAAACTGTTTCTTCACATTTTTTATCAAATCACGGAAAAAGTAATCCCGATACCTATATTAAATTTGACATCATTTTAAGGAGGAGGTCAATAGGTTGTTTAATGTCGTTTTTGGAGAGAATGTAGGCATTCTAGATACATTTCATTGGTCAAAAATGGACGAAGTTTCGAGATTTGTTACTTATTTCCTTCATATTACATTAAAACTGACTGATAAAAACATGATTTTTCGTTGTGTTTACCAGAAATTTAAGCCCCGGTACACTCTATCAAACAAAGCTATTGTTGTGAAGCATCATTGAAAGAATTTATATCGTGAATTTCATAAACCTGTAGGCATCTTTCATTTACTAGATCTTGACCTTAAGAAGTTGCATAGTACTGAGACAAAGTTTCTTTACTATTCTTTAGATTAATAATGAGTATCATGCCATTCTGTAATATCTTTACCCAAATTTAATAAAATTTAATTCACTTTAGGGTTGAATCTGCAAAGCTTTTAGCAGAAGTAATAACTACTTATTATATTTTTAAGTTCCTGGAATGAAAAAAAAAATCACACCACCTATTTTTCGAAACAACGCTTCAGTAAATCAAGCTGAAGCCAAAAATTCAAGTTTACAGGGATTTTGCATGGCAAACGACATAAAAGTGTTCTGATATTCTAGTATTGTGAATTTGTCTTTTTTTCCTGGAAGTAATTTGTTTCGATCCTTCTTGTCGGTTTTCCTTTTATCAATTTCAACATTTATGATTATTTTTAAAAAGAAAATCAGCAGTAGAGATGCACTTATTTACTGGGACAAAGTATTTAAAGTGTACACTGTTAAATCTTCCAATACATTAAATTTTTGTTATAGGCAAAGGAGACTTCATGACGCCAGTTTATTTGTGTGCTTCAAATTTCTTCAGGGCAATTATGGAGAGTAGATCTAAAGTTGCATCACTGAAAGATATTTATCTTGTGCTAGATGACAAGGATATCGAAAATAAGTATTTAGAGCCTTTTAATTACATCTGTAAAATCACTTCTAGAGCTGTATCTAAGGTTGGAAATTCAAATAGCATTCAAAACTTTGGCAAAACGCTGACAGGTTTGCCAAAAAATGAGGAAAACTGCTGTATTTGTATGGACAAACTAACAAATCCTAAACGATTGCAAAAGTGTGGACATAGATTTTGCAAAGAATGTATTGAACAGTACTTTAAATACAAACCAGCTTGTCCTAGCTGTGAGCAGATTTATGGGAAGATGACTGGCGATCAACCTCCAGGCTCAATTATGATTCGAAAAGACTATCAACAAAGATTGGAGGGATTTAATGACAGCACAGGGTGTATTGTTTTGACCTACACATTTCACAATGGACATCAAGGGGTTAGTATACTTTTACTGTTTTATTATATACAAACAATAAATTAGAAAAAAAGATCAAATTAATATAATTCTTCTTGTCGTTGGATAGTGTATACTGGTTCTGGGACTATTTAACAAGTTTCTATTTGATACTGAATATTCATGATTTTATTTGGAATATTTCTGAATCAGAACTTTTTCTTAGATCAATAGAACTTGCTAAGTGTTCTGGGGCCCGTTTCACAAAGCATGCTTGGGACTAAGTTATATCTTAGGAAAGAACTTTTTCCTAAGTTCATTACTTATCCGTTTCACTATTCCAGTCTTATCTTATGAAATTCCTAAGTTATGTCTTAACTTTCAAACAGGAACAAACTTAACATGGCGACTGTTTATTTTATATTGAAGTGAATTACATGCACATTAAAGTTGAACAAAAATACTAGAATACACGTATTTTTAGGACTTTTTCACTTTACTTCTTAACTGAAAACTTTAGAACTATCAAAATATGCATATATTTCTTCAATTAATTTCTTTGGTGTAGACTCTTTTTACATGAATTTTTTCTCTGGTCGCACGCGCTGATGGGTAGTGGGTATTGTTTTAGCTAGTGAGTGCACTGATGATAATTAAATTATTCATGCCAAGAATCACTAGCTTGATAAAAACAGGAATGAATACTAAATTAAAACTCAATTACAGAATGACTGGATGATTTGTCATATTCCTCCACAAAATAAGCATTTCTTTTACAAAAGAAATTTTAGGTGTTTTCTTTGGGGTGGGGAGAGGGGTTGTTCATTATTTGATTTTTTGAGGGGAGGGGTAGGAGTGACCGGGAAGTTGTTTAGATATGTCGATGCTAAAGCATCCATGGGAATGCTGTTTCATTCAGAGACTTTTGCCTTTTATCCTTGCTTCCTCCATCAGCCGAGATGCATTTATTTGCGATGTTTCTTTTTGTTAATAAAATCCCATTCTTATGTCAACCATTACAAGAAAACACGCGTTACATTAAGGTTGTATGGGACACTTCCATATTGTGACGTACTTCCTATCTATATAAACAATAAAAGTATAATTTTATAAATCTTTCATTTCCCATACTGTGGAATCATTTGAATTCGTGGGGGCCAATTTTCGTGGATTGTGGGTTTTTTGCTTATTCGTTGGGATGTAAATTCGTGGATGCGTCGGTTTTCAGTTTCATTAACAAAGATAACTCTTTCTAAATTTGTTTTCGTTGAGGATGTGAATTCGTGGGGGAGTGCTACCCACGAATACCACGAAAATTGAGCCACCACGAATTCTAATGATTCCACAGTATTAGTTCTATAACAGCGTGGCGCAGTGGGTTAGAGTGTAACCTAACGAATCTATAAGTCACGAGTTCGAATCCCGCAGAGTCTTTTATAATTTTTACCATTCCAAAAAATTTTTAAATCTATTTTTTGGTCATATATTGCAAAATTTGAAAATTATAAACCGGTTAAAGTATTTTGATTATAATGTACTTGTATCCACATTAATATCGACAGGTGTCCCATACCACCTTAAACTTAGTTTAAAAGTTCCACATCTTTCCATTCTAAATCCTACTTGTCACTGCATGTGATTATTGTATTCCATTTGGAATAAACCGTAAGATATAGTAAAATCATAAAATGGATATCTTAACGAGTATTTTTAATTCAGGATTAAACATATCTGTATAACACGGAATATTTATAATGGACCAACTAGACCAAAAAAAATGCACTCGATCATTTATAAAGAATAACAGAAATTCTAGCAGTGACCAATGTTTTCAATTGATTCATGCTGTCATATCCAAATATAAATATTTAAAATAAGGAATCATATATACATGTAGCAAAAAACAAGAAAGATATTGCGATCTCTCAAATTCAAAAAATACCGTGTTTAAAGAATATACGGGTTTTTAGCTCACCTGAGCTGAAAGCTCAAGTGAGCTTTTCTGATCACTTTTTGTCCGGCGACCGTCTGTCTGTCTGTCTGTCCGTCTGTCTGTCTGTCCGTAAACTTTTTACATTTTCGACTTCTTCTCCAGAACCACTGGGCCGATTTCAACCAAACTTGGTACAAAGCATTCTTAGGTAAAGGAGGTTCAAGTTTGTTAAAATGAAGGGCCATGCCCTGTTTCAAGGGGAGACAATCAAAAATAATTGAACATTTGTTGGTAATGTTTATAAATCTTCTTCTCAAAAACCATATGGCCAGAAAAGCTGAAACTTGTGTGGAAGCATCCTCAGGTAGTGTAGATTCAAGTTTGTTCAAATCATGATCCCCATGGGTAGGGTGGGGCCACAATGGGAGGTCAAATTTTTACAAAGGAATATATAGAGTAAATCTTTGAAAATCCTATCTGAAACTGATCAGTCAGATGAGCTGTAGCTTGTGTAGAAGCATCATCAGGTAGTGTAGAATCAAGTTTGTTCAAATCATGATCCCCAGGGGTAGGGTGGGACCACAATGGGGGGTCAAATTTTTACGTAGGAATATATAGAGTAAATCTTTAAAAATCCTCTTCTTTGAAACCGATCAGCCAGAAAAGCTGAAACTTGTGTGGAAGCATCATCAGGTAGTGTAGAATCAAGTTTGTTCAAATCATGATCCCCAGGGGTAGGGTGGGGCCACAA
>WFKH01010931.1:37523977-37537102 GCA_016163765.1 Magallana hongkongensis
TCCAGCATCCGAAACCTATGGCTCAGATTCAGCATTCAAGCCTGTCATGTGCATCAGTATCATAAGATGCACCATCCATGCAAGTTTGGTGAACTTAGGACCAGTAGTAACTTAGAAATTGCTATCAAAGGGCACCTGCACCAAAAACTTTAACCTGCTCCAAAAACCTTAACCTCCTCCAGCATCTGAAACTCATGACCCAGATTCAGCATCCAAGTCTTTCAAGTCCATAAGTAGGTCCAGATGCATCATCCATGCAAGTTTGGTGAAGATAGGACTAGTAATAACTTAGATACAGGACCTGCAACAAAAACTTTAACCAGGTCCGGACGCCGACGCCGACGCCAACGCCGGGGGTATAGCATAAGCTCCCCCCGACTTCGTCTCGGTGAGCTAAAAATGACTTAATTGTGTTGCATTTTATCCTATTTTAAAATAATTCCTTACACATGAATAGGAAGGTGCCATGAAATAAATAGTAACAATAGTTTCAAACATATAAATTTTCATGAAGATTGATTTTGATGAAGATGTAAACAATGTTGTCAAGATACGGTATGTACATTATATGTGTGGCAAGTTTGATGGTTATTTATTCTATAAATGTTTGAAAATATTGTTAATATTTATTTCATAAAATATATTTTAAATATGTCAAAAATATTGTTACTATTTTTTTCATGAAATGATAAGTAACAATATTTTCGAACATATTTAGAACAAATAACCTTCAAACTTGCCACATATATAAACAATATTCTAGTAACAATATTTTCAAACATATTTAGAATAAATGTTCATGAAGATGTTCACAATTTTGTCAGATATAAACATCATATATGTGGCAAGGTTGAAGGTTATTTTTTTTAAATAATATTTTGTTCGAAAATATTTCATGAAATAAATATTAATAATATTTGTGAACATATTTAATTACAATTTATATTGGTACTATTTATTTCATGAATAAATAGTAACAATATTTTTGAACATATTTAGAATAAATAACCCTCAAACTTGCAACATAAATTTACAATATAGTAACAGTATTTTCAAACTTATTTAGAATGAATTTTCATGAAGATTCATTTTGATGAAGATGTAAACAATTTTGTCAAGATATGTACATCATAAAATGTACGTTATCTATACTAAATATGTAAAAAATATTGTTACTATTTATTTCATGAAATATATAGTAACAATATTTTCGAACATATTTATTTACAATTTATATTGTTACTATTTAAGTCTTGAAATAAATAGCAACAATATTTTTGAACATATTGGTGATTCATTACACAGTCCAGTATCATTTGCTGACTGCATCATTGGTAGCAATAAAATAATTTGACGCAAGCATCAAAAGAACAGCTGCAAACTATTTGTTTTTCTAAACAAAAAATATTTTCAATGAAAAAGATCAAGTTTTTGCAGTACATGAAAAATCCACTCACAGGCTTATGGACAAAGTTGTTAATAAACATCAGCCTATTTTTTTTGAAAATGATTTAAAATAAAAGAAAAACGTACAGTTGCATTTATTATTTTTTTCATAATTGGTATCATTCAACCATAACTCTCTCTGAACAAAGCTGCGTTGCAAAAATAAAGCATTGAATTAAACTAGACATTAATAATAGCTATGCAGGAACACACAGCTACTTTTTATTTCATATCATATAACCATCTGCCTTCTGGCGGTGGTAATAATACAGTTACTGTACTCAAAAAGAAAAGAGAGACTTGGCCTGAGTACAAAGGTTGCATGAAAAAAATGAATGACTTCACTAAAATGTTTTAATCTACCCATGATAATTTTTCATGTAATGGCATATTGCAATTACTAGCACCAAATATTAAAAAACCAAAATTTGGACATATAATTACAAGGGATCTTGTTTAAGATTAAATTTGCTTTCACTTTAATTTGGATCTCATTAACATATCATACAAATTTAATAAGGTACATGTAATATATTATTATGTTTACTTACAGATGGAGATGGACTTAAAGTTTCACAACCTACAACATACAATAAAAAATAAAGTTTTATTTCATGTTTACCAATATATTTTTAAAACAAGAGGCCCAGGGGCCACATCGCTCAACCAAGCAACAATATAAGTAAAAACTCTGATCACATCATCTTTACGGTTTCAAAAACAAAATACCATGATAATTTAGAACAATATAGTTAGATCTTGTTTGAAAAGATTTTTGAATTTTCTCACCATATTCATATTTTAAACATTGAGACACTATTGTTGTTTCAATTTTTGAGAAGATTTGATAATTAAAATTTTTTCTCTATTTATTCCTTTGTGAAAATTAAACCACCATCCCCTACTGTGGCCTGTCCTACCTTCAGGAATCATGATTTGAACAAAATTGAATCTAGTCACTAGCTGAGGATGTTTCCACACACATTAAAGCTTCTCTGGTCAAATGGTTTTTGAAAAGAAGATTTTTAAAGATTTTTCTCTACCTATTCCTATGTAAAAATTGGACCCCCAATTTGGCTCAACCCTACCCCTGTGAATCATCACTTGATCAAACTTAAATCTACATCACCTGAAGATGCTTCAACACAAGTTTCAGCTTTACTGAGATAAAGGTTTTTAAAAAATTTTCTCTATTTATTCCTTTGTGAAATTGGAAATCCCATTGAGGCCCCACCTTACCCACGGGGATCATGATATGAACAAACTTAAATCTACACTTCCTTAAGATTCTTCCACACAAGTTTCCGCTTTTATGGTTTCCAGTATTATGATCATCATAACCATGCATTTACTTTTTCTCAAATTTATATTGGAGTAGAGAAGAAGATTGTCTAAGATTTAATACATGTTCACTATAAGGCCATACTGGTTCCGTCCAAGGGTCTTAACCTCTGACCTAGGGGCCATGAATTTTGGTAGAGGGCTTCATTACGGACATGACATAACCATGCATTTAGTTTTTTTTCCTACACATGTGGGAGTGGAAAAAAAGATTTTTTTGAATTTGGCCTTTTTTAACCTCTGCCCCAGGGACCATGAATTTTGGTAGAGGGCGATATTGACAATGCAGACATCATAACCATGCATTTAGGGTTTTTTTCCTAAATGTGTGGGAGTAGTGAAGAAGATTTTTGAAAATTTGACCTTATTTGCAGCTTTGGCCCCACCTATGAGTCCCCAGTGGTGGTAAGCTCATAAATTTCACAATTTAGATTTCTCTTATCCTCGATACGCTTAACAATTGGCCTTGTACTTTTCAAGAAGTTAAAAAAATAAAATTGATAACGAACAATGCACAACGATAGACGAAGTGACTCAGGTAACCTATTAAGATACCAAAAGTAGGTCACAAAGTGCCACCTTGATATATAAAGATGTAAGGATGCCTGCATAGTAAAATACAAATAATAGCATTATTATTCTTGATTTTTAAATGATTTTCCCCTATACCGTATATCAGGTTTTTTCCGTGTGTATCCAATTTCCGCTTTGTTCGTGATGATTTCCGAATCGCGGAAAATAAATCAGCGTAAATTTGATACAAAGTTTTGTTCTTGTGATAGAGTTTTCTCTTTCCTTATAAAGTAAACAGGTACGGTGAACTGTGTTCAGCTGGTTTAGTTAGAGGTAGATAATTGCGGAATAGGAGGACAAGCGCCAGAAAACAGATATGTAAGCCTCGTTGTTTATTTAATAATCCATTGACAAGCTAACTAAAACGGTCACTTTCCTTTCGTAAACCGATTTCTAATCATACATGAGCTACTGGTCTATGTAACAGATGTAACGGTACATGATCTATTGATCTATGACTGTTTGCGTCTCTGAAAATAATTATTGGTAATTATTTCACATTAAGAAAATCGTGTAAATGGTTTTATTGTCCAAATTTTTCATTATAAATAGTGACAATTTAGATAGTTTTTCACTCTTACTTCACAGGTTAAAACAATCGTGAATTATATTTTCACTACGACTTTGAAATAGTGAAAATTTGATTCACGTAAATTTTATATACCGTTCTAGGTTCTGATTCGTGGAAAAAACATGACGCGGAAAAAACCTGATATACGGTATGTTTCTGCGTTGAACTTTAAACCCCTCCTGGGACCCCCGAGTATTGGTGTGGGGTCACATTTTTAAAAATTAATAATCTTCACTACACATAGAGTATTAGATGTAAATATTGGCATTTCTGGTGCAGTGGTTTAAGAGAAGATTTATAGGACACACCCTTATTTTACTGTTTTGTGATTATCTTCCTTCGAAAAGGGTTTGACTCTTTTTTGTACCAGTTTAGAATTTCCTTCCCATTAGGATGATTTGTACCAAGTGGTTGAATAGTCCAGTGGTTCTATAGAAGAAGTAAACAAGAGGCCCATGGGCCACATCGCTCACCTGAGGAACAATAGGTATGATAAAATCAGCTTAAGTTATATTACAAACTATCTGGACAATGTAGTATAATACATGTAGATCCTGTATAAATAGAAATCCATTTCCCCCCTGGATATTCTTATGTTTATTATCATTTATTTAGTCCCTTTTCTAACAGGATGATTTTATAGTCATATCACATGTTGCGGATTGCAGTTCTCAAAAAGATCCTAAACAATTGTTTATATACGGGATATAACCTACATCAAACTCTGAACCCCTAAGATCCTAAACAATTGTTTATATACGGGATATAAACCTACATCAAACTCTGAACCCCTTGTGAGGACCAAGAATCGTCCGGGGGCCAAAGTCTAAACAATTTTAAAGAATCACCTGGCTGATTAGTTTCTGAAAAGAAGATTTTTATCGCAAATCTCACATGGGTGTTCACGCTGCGACCGATAAACTGATGCATTGAGTGATGACACTTTTGGGGTCGCGAGTTGCAGTTTTTGAATTTTCATTGGCTGTTTAGTACCCGCCCACTTTTACCTGTACCGTGGTATTGATAATTTATGCACCAACTGCTAACTGTGTCGTTTACTGTGTATCAGGACTGCAAAAACTAAATCACTGCAATAATTGACTAAGAGTTCTCACAATAATCGCTTTTTGTTTTTTTATGGTGTAAACAATTGTCAAAAATACACTGTTTAAACAGGTTTCCCATAATGTTACATTTTTCAGCACAATGCTTCATTGATAAATTCAATCCTTTTTAGCGCATCAATTTAAGTTGAGGCAGTATTAAATATTTTGTCGTAGCTTATTCCAAAGAATTCACAACAGATACTGACAATAAATGTTACATTATGAATAAAATCTTTGTTGGACTGGATTATAATTGTTTGTTTCATGCTTTTTTCTATTTAAAAAACTTTTAAAAAGTTATGAAATTTTTGAAGCTCCATTTTGACCTATTTAACACTTATGAATTTTCGTTATAGCCAGCATATTTCATCAGACTCAGCACACCTTCATTATGTTGATAAACTTTGCTGAACCGAATTATAATTGTTGGTCTCATGCTTTTTTCACATTTAAGATACATGTACTTGAATAAAAAGATTATGAACTCTTGCTGTCCGCCATTTTGACATAAAAGCACCGGTTTAGTGGAGACCAGAAAATTCTTCACACTAAGCACGCCTTATTTATAATTTTAATCATTATAATTGTTTGTTTCATGTATTTCTCCATTTAAGGAGAAAAATATAAAAACTATAGATATCAACCATTATGAACCGCCATTATTTTTTTTTTTACATAATTAATGCCATTTTTTGGAAAGACAGCATATTATTCCTGACTAACCACACCTTAGTCGTGATTAAAAACTTTGCTGGACTGAATAACAATAGTTTGTTGCAAGCTTTTTCTCCATTTTAAATTAAAAGGAATTTACAAAATTTGGTTAGTCACCATTTTGAATCGCCATTTTGACCTACGTAATGCCATTTGTGGAAGGCCAGCGTATTAGTGAAGACTAAGCACACTTTCAATTATAGGATGAAATACTATGCTGGATCAATTCATTAGTGTGTGTCCTTATTTTTTCCCTTTGAAGAGACTTTAAGAGAAAATTTTGAAGATTGGTTGTCCGCCATTTCGAATCACCATTTTCATGATGGCCAGCATATTTTTTTTAGACTCGGCATACTTTAATTATGATAAAAAACCATGCTGGACCAAATAATAACTATTTGCTGTTAGAATGTACTTATAGAGCCCTTTTATTTTTAAAAATCTGGACCACACTATTAATTATGTTTAATAATAAACATGCAAATAGAATAAAAAAATCTAATAGGGAAAATTAAAGTTTTACAGTATAAACATTTAACATACGTAAAATAAAGCATGGATTGAGCTAAAATTGTTTACATCTATAAGGCCACATAAAATTAATATTTAGATTCTAATCCTCATTTGTAAAAAATATGGGGTGGGCGGGTGGATTTTATCTTTTATATTTTTAAAAAAAATATCTATTTCACCATTAATTTTGTAATAGCAAAGGAGGAATGAGCATATAAATACAATGAAAACATGTCATATGGCTGGACCGGGAATCGCACCCGGGACCCCTGCAACTCTAGTCAGGAGCTCTACCACTGAGCTACCCAGGCCGATATCCACTAACCATATAGCCCCAACTACTACATTCCTCCCTCCTTAAATAGGATTTGACCCAGAAGACACAAGTTCACCTTGTCAGGACTTATTAATTACATTTATATTGCCTGTACAAGGAAGGCCACTGCACCATCTGTAGTAGGAAAGGAGGAATGAGCATATAAATACATTGAAAACATATGGCTGGACTGGGAATCGAACTCGGGACCCCTGCAA
Organism: Magallana hongkongensis; assembly: GCA_016163765.1. Taxonomy (NCBI): domain Eukaryota; kingdom Metazoa; phylum Mollusca; class Bivalvia; order Ostreida; family Ostreidae; genus Magallana; species Magallana hongkongensis. The sequence goes on from WFKH01010931.1 coordinate 37,530,776, forward strand.
CTCTAGTCAGGAGCTCTACCACTGAGCTACCCAGACCAATATCTACGGTCCATTTAACCCCAAATAATACATTATGAATCAAAGTAGTGTTAAAAGTGTAGAGACAGATTCAAGTATCAAAGCAAGAATGCCTAAAATTCCGCCGTTCGATGAAAGACATGATGAAATGGACAGTTATCTCAGACGATTTGAGCGGTAAGCGATGGTCCAAAATTGGGATAAAAAGTTGTATGATCAGAAAAGAGATGGATTCAAGAGACAGTTCAGATCCAGTAGACCTGAACCAGGTGAGATGTTTTCGCAATTTACGGTAAGGCTTGGATCATATCTAACAAGATGGATCGAAATGTTTTAAATACCAAGAACTGTATATGGATTATTTGATTTGATGCTACGAGACCAAATCTTGCATGTTTGTAATCAAGAAATAATGACCTTTTTAAGGCAAAATGTACCAAAGACAGCATATGAATTGTGCAAACTTGCAGATCAATTTTCAGAATCTCAAAATACTAATGTGTTACATCTGTGTCAAAAATCTTTCAAAAAACAACTAAGTGTTGATGTGAAAGGTAAGGATAACATTAGGAATGGTAAGAACCGTCAGATGGAAAAACAAAAGCTGTTTGTACATGTACCAATATCAGAGCGGATGTGCTACCTTTGTGAACGAAAGGTACACATAGCACCCAACTGTCCTACAAAAGGAAAGAGTAAGTTTTCTGGAGCTGTCAGTGATGATGCTAAGGACCAGGACAAATCAGTCATTAATTGCAGTGCTTTGATAGTCACTAATAATCCATTACTTGGTTTTTGGGTAAGTAAAAATGATAATATGATTCTTAGTTCAGCATGTCATAGCAAAACTCAGCAGTTACCTCTATCAGCAGGTTATGTGAATGGATGACCTGTTACATTACTGCGTGGCACTGGATGCAAAAACATTGTGGTAAGAAAAAGTTTGGTTCTGAAAGATCAATTTACAGGTCAGCATGTAACTTGTGTTCTTGCTGATAATACAGAGAGAGTAGTTACCCTGTCACTAATATAGATATTGATTCTCCATATTTGACAGGCAAGTAGAAGTATACATGTAAAACTATATGGGTCATTCTCAGAAAAGGTGGATTTTCTCAAGAACCACTTGTTTAAAAACAAAGTACTTACAACCAGATTGAATTTATTATATTTTGTATTGGGCATATCATGTTGTTTGTTTACCAAAATATGCCAACAGTACACCACATAAAAATCAATAAAAATATGATATTTACAACCACGTGAAAAGAAAACAGTCTTTGGTGTAACGCATAAGAAATATTCATAAATTTCATTAAATTTAATTGTTCATGCATTTGGTTTGTTTTTAAAGTTAAATTTTCTAAAGTTTTTCTTGAATTTAAGCATAAAACAAGAATTCAATAGTGCGTTTTCCTTAAATTTTCATATTTGGTGTGTGAATGAGAAATATGCATCTATCTTATGACATTGTATTGCACACTGAAAACTTCTTTTCCATTTACGGTCTGATTTTTGTTAGGTATACACTTGTAAGTGACATGAAAATAGTCTTAGTGAAAAAAAACCCTCAGTATTTCTTGAAAATCTTTGAAAATACAAACAAAAAAGGGATGTTACTCCAGGGACAATTATGTTAGTCCAAATGTTATACCAAGGACAAACTTTGTTTGAAGAAAAAATTTTTAGATTTCAGAATAGAGACAACTGCATGTTTTCATAGTTATAACTTATGAATGCATATATATTTAACAGTAAATATTATCAATGTGCATAATAGAGCCCCCAAAGTCAAATTATTTACACAATTTGATTCCAATATGTTTCACCAAGGACACTTACGTTATACCATGGACTTTGTCTGTTATAAGAATCTAAGTTTTAATATTTTAATTTGTTTTGACAGATTGAATGTATTTAAAATGCATTCAAAATGACTGAATGCACATTTCAGCAGATAATTATACAAGTAACTGTTATTCTCTACAAGTTCAGGGTTAAAATTTTAAAAGTTTGTTATACAAAAGACACAACGCGTTACACCATGGACAGCATTCGATCTAGATGATGAATACTTTTAGTATTTCATTATACTTCTGTTTGAAAACATTGCATAATCTGTCATAAAATGTATAAATACAATACCGGTTTTATTAATTTTTCTCTCAGAAGTACATGCATGGGAAATAAAATACTCTTTCGTGTAACATCAAAAGTCCTTGGTAGCACATTTTTTTTAAAAGTCAGATTAGATTTTTTAGGGAAAATTTTGCTTCAGCTATCAGTCCGATATCAAATTTAATATTAATTATAGTACTTGTATTGATAAATTCGATTTGATTTGACAATACTGAATGTTTTTAAATGGATATTTTAGGTCATATGTCCTTGGTGTTTAATTTATGTGTCTTTGGAGTAACAAAATATTGCATGATTGAGAAATAATCTAGTTCTACAGCAAACAGATGCATTGACTTTATATAACAGCATAAACTAACAAATGTGTTACATTGTGATATATTTTATTTGATAATTTCATCATATCTTTTCCCCAAAATAAATTATGTAAATTTTTGTCCCTGGGATAACAAAGATGGTCTATGGTGTAACTTTGATTTCGTGTTACACCAAGGACTGTTACACCAAGGATATATTTATGAATTAACTTGTCCCTACTAAATAATTACTGCTCCCTCAGAGTTAAAGAGCATGCTATCTGCTACAGCAACACATAGCAATAGTTTGTTTGTTTTCCAGAGTGTCTAGATATTTCTTTTTCCTAGTATTTCCTGTTAGCCCAAAGACAATATAAAATGTTACACGTTTACTTCTACTTACTTAGCAGAAAAAAAATAGAGTAAATTTCATCTTCAGCTATTTTGTCTTCTATCATTGTTTATAGCTATATGATGGGAATAGGGAGGCATCATTTATCCTTCAAATTACTAAGAATGACAACTCTTACACACCAATTTTTTGTTTCGTTACACCAAGGACACAAAAACAGGTAACAGACATACTTGATCTCACTGAAAAATATTGTTCATATATTTTCTTCGTCTTTTTGTTTGAGAGAGGTATTTTACATACCTTTCATCCCTTGACCCCATTATTTTAACAAGGAAGGGTCTTACTACCTTTACAAATCTATTTAAAATCGCAAACTCTGAGTGGTAACAGTCAAATAATGTATAAAAATTAACTTATAAACTTTCTAAATATTTAATGTTTTGTTAAAATTAACTGCATATGTACTAATATGTATGCTAATATATATCCAAAGGTAGCACAAAAGTGAAACTTGGCAAAAATCAAGGATTATACTTTCTAGTGCCCTGTAACAACCCAATACCACCTTTTTTGAGAATGACTCATATATGGATATGCGAAGGGCAATGCGGCTATAGACTACTATAATCGCTGAAAATTTGAAAGTTCTATCTTTTATACTTTTTGAGAAAAATTGTGAACAAGCAAAAACATCAAATCTTATTATCTCAGGACCGGAAGTGACGACTTAAAAAATGACGTTATTTTCTTACAAATTTTGTTAAGAATAAGATCTGAAAGTTTCATTGAAATCGGTTGAAGCGTTTTTGACGTTACAGAAAAAAAAAATAACAATAACAATAGAGGAAAAGAAACAAAACAATAACAGTAAGGTCTTCTGTTGAATCGAAAGACCTTAATAATAATAGAGGAAAAGAAACAAAGCAATAACAAGAAGGTCTTCTGTTGGAAACGGACCTGCTCAAAAAACTTAAACTGCATGCTGAGGATATAGCATAAGCTCCATCAAACTTCAACAATATGTGGAGTACTGTATACACCACTTCCATGAATTACACTAATACTTGCTTTCAGGGAAAAAGCAGCTGACAAGTGTTTTAGTACCATTTCATTGTATAATAAAATATCTTATTTTGCCTTATGCTGAAGAAAATTTAGGCAAGCATGGAATATATGACTTTGTTAGTATCGTATCCCAGAAGATAACGGTAATAAGGGCACATGAAATATTTTGGGTGGAAATGCATTATTTAGGCATTACAAATGTAATTGGGGAGACCAAATTGTTTTGTAGAAAAACAGGGCATATATTACGCATATAAACATATAACTTTGATCAGAGTAAATATGGCACAAGTATTTATCTTCTGAAAACCACTTTTAATTTAAAATATCTCCTTTATCCTTATCCTAAAAGTCTGGGATGTATATATGGGGGTGGGTGAAGGGGATTGGGGGGGGGGGGGGTTCATTTACATAATTGTACAGTTTTACGTACAATTCCCCCTATTCCTAGCAGAAACACACCACATATGCTTGAAAGTTTGGTAATTCAGATTTATTTAGTCTGACAATTTGTGTAAGCAAAGAACAGGGGTGTACAAGGCGTTGTATATCCCCCACTCGGGGCAATAAAGACAAAAGAATTTCAATTTAAGTTAGAATATTAATTTTTGGCTTGTATGTATTGTTTTTAGTATAAATTTCACGATGGAAGTCAATATTGTGCTTTCATTCTATAAACAAGACAGGTATAGGTTTCCAAATTAAGCTGCACAGCGTTTTATGCCAAAATCTTGGATCATTCACTGTTCTAAATTGCAAAATTTAGGTATGAATGGGTCTTGACTCCATCCTAAAAGTACTTTTATTTAAAGAATAAGTTTTTATTTATTTTTATTATTGATTTAATAAAATGGAGTCTAGACCCATAATGGGTCAAATCAGAATAATGACAACAATTACGTAATGTTCATGTTCTGTACACAATGTCGGATAAAAATAGCGCTAGCACTGATATGAGATCATGCTGTAATGTTTAGAAAGCAAACAAATAAAACAAAGGAGATGAGTACCAATTACATGTACATTATTTATTTGTCAGAGAATGCATTTCTATATTAGACATGTACATGTACTGATGCACACTTTCAAATGTAAAGATTTTTTAAATGTTGTCAGGCCTTGTACGCTCTTGTCCTTTATGTTTCATAATGAAATGTAGCTGATTACAGAAGATCTAGCAATCTGTAGTCTGCTCTGTGGGGAAAATTTGAGTTGGCATGTCTGATATATGTCAACCCAAAATTATTAGTAGAGTTACAGATCTGCAGATATTAATATGAAGCGAGCTATGGAGGGCTATATTACTGCTTATATTACATCTATATCACAATCAAAAATCCTTCAAACTAGATTAGCAAAAGCTTGGTCTGATTTGAAATATTAACTATCTACATGACTGCAAAGCATATATGAAACAAAGCATATTTCACAGAGTTTATTTTACCATGTATAAACCGAATTGGCTCCTTCCTTACATCTCCAGGAGGATTCTTTTGTTCTCTTTCTTCGTCTTCCAAGTTATATTTGTGCGTAATCCCATCTTCATCTGTGATATCAACTATACTAAAGTGTTTCTCCTCTGCCTCAATCAACTTGCTATTGCAAATTTTTGATACAAATTTCCACTTGTAGTCTTGGCAAAAGCACCATCTCCCAACTCCCTGGATAAAAAATTTAATTTATAGTTGTACAAAATCAGAATTACTGATATTCAACAGTTAAAAATGTTTTATTTTTAATTACTAGTAAAGTTGAAACCACATGTAAATGGCTTTCATCACACCACATATTAAGCATATTTTTCAGCATCAAATGAAACAACAAATTGGGGGAAAAGTGTTTTATTGATTCTATCTTCCAATTTTCACATAAGGAGGTGAAAAAGCAACGCTGACCTTTTTTTTATCAATTAGTATGTCATGTCAGCTAGACCGCAGTGTTTAATTGCGTGAAGGAAGATTTATTAAAAATAATAAATTGATTGAAATCTTTGCACAATTTCTACTTGTACGTGTCCTGTTGGCCAGTTAATGTTTTAACATAGACACTGTTTAAAGAGACATGGTCACGATTTTGGTCAAATTTCATTTTTCTGTTTTTTACAATGCTTTAGTAATGCATTTCTAATGTCATAAACCAAAATTTGAGTGTCTGTCGTAGAGTTATAAGCAAGATATAGAGCTCACAATTCTTTGTTTTGTAAACAAGGCTCGTGCCATGTTTTTATTTACATTTTCAATATACCGGTAAAAGTTCTTTTTAAGGTCTTCCGTTCCAAACAGAAGACCTTAGTACCATAATTCTGAAAAATTTCCAGATTTCTTCTAATTTTTTTTTTCTTCTAGATGCCAACTTTGATCCTTAATATCTTGCTCATTATGATACATTATGTTTTAATACTTTTGATCAAGTAGTTTGTAACTTGGGTGCTTGTGGACAGAACACCTGGTTATC
>WFKH01010931.1:37569253-37594916 GCA_016163765.1 Magallana hongkongensis
TCTGGCCAATTGGTTTTTGAGAAAAAGATTTTTAAAGATTTTTAGGGTCTTCCGTCTCAGCGGAAGACCCTTCTATTATTCTATTGTTTCTTTTTCAGGTTTATTATTTTTTTTTATTCTTTTTTTCTTTACAATTTTTGTGCAGAAGATTTCTCGGAAATGGGTCGTCCGATTTTCGTCAAATTTTCAGCATCGATTAATTATCATTTAAAGTTTATACCCCATTTTCGATTCTGCAAAAATCACTTCCAGTTCGGACTTGTCCGCCATTTTGTCTTTTTTTCTTGACTTCTTGTCCACACAACTCCTCAGAAACGAGTAAAGGTATAAAGCTGAAACGTTCAGGAATGATAGAGGACATGCTAGTCTAGTCGCTTCCGGAAAAATTATTTTCCGGAAATTCCGAAAACGGAAGCTAGCTGGGATCAAAATATAGGTCAAAAATTTGCAACGAATTTTCCTTACTTAATGCATCTCCTTAAAAATGATAAAGGTATAATACTGAATATTAAAGGAATGATAAATTCTGTGTCTGTTGACATCTTTCTCGAATTGATTGGATGAAATTTAAATTTTTCAAAAATTTCAAATTCATTTAAATCGTGTTAAAATGACCTCAGACTAATTTTAAAACATAATATCTAAGTTGCGCTTTTAATTCTGCGTCTGATGATATCTTTCTCGAATTGATTGGATGAAATTTTAAATTTTTTAAATTTTAAATCTATTCAAATCGTGTTAAAATGACCCCAGACTAATTTTAAAATGTGATGTCTAAGTTGCGCTAACAATTCTGCATCTGATGACATCTTTTTCGAATGATTGGATGAAATTTAAATTTTTTAAAAATTTTAAATCTATTCAAATCGTGTTTAAATGACCCCAGACTAATTTTAAAATGTGATGTCTAAGTTGCTCTTGCAATTCTGCGTCTGATGACATCTTTTTCGAATTGATTGGATGAAATTTAAATTTTTTAAAAATTTTGAACTTATTAAAATCGTGTTAAAATTATCTCATACTAACTTTAAAACATGATAACTAAGTTGCTCTTGCAATTCTGTGTCTGATGACATCTTTTCCGAATTGATTGGATGAAATTAAATTTGTTAAAAATTTATAATTTATTTAAATCGTGTTAAAATGACCGCAGACTAATTTTTAAACATGATATCTAAATTGCGTTTGCAATTCTGCGTCTGATGACATCTTTCCCGAATTGTTTGGATGAAATTTAAATTTTTTAAAAATTTTAGAATCATATAATGGTGTTAAAATGACCCTAGACTAATTTTAAAACATGATTTTTGTAATGCTCTTGCATTTCTGCGTTTGATGACATCAATAGATGAATCATAAAATTTTCAAAATTTTCAAAGTCATTTAAATCAAGTTAACATGACACCAGACAGATTTAAACTTCAGTCAAAATCTCATCTCATTGCATCTTATGAAAAATCGGACGGAAGACCCACTCGTTGCTCGCAACGAGATCGCATCTAGTTCTTTATATATTCCTTTGTAAAAATTTGACCCCCAATTGTGGCCCCACTGTACCCCCGGGGATCATGATTTGAACAAACTTGAATCTACACTACCTGAGGATCCTTCCACACAAGCTACAGCTTTTCTGGCCAATTGGTTTCATATAAATATAAACCTACATCAAACTTTGAACCCTTTGGCCCAAGAATTGTCCACGGGCCACAGCCTAAACAATTGAGAATCAACAAATGTCAAGATGCTTGTATATAAGTAATATCATATATTTAGTTTTTGAGAATAATTAAATTTTATTTGCTATGTATTATTTTGATCCCTCCTCACCCCATTGTGGCCCCACTCTAACCCCTGGGTTCATAATTTGAACAAACTTGAAACAACAATACCTAGGAAAGCTTCCACACAAGTTACAGATTTTCTGGCCAATTGGTATTTTTGAGAGGATTCTTAAAGATTTTTCTCTATATATTCCTATGTAAAAATTTGACCCCCCCCCCCAATGTGGACCCAACGTACCCACGGGGATCAGGGTTTGAACAAACTTGAATCTTCACTACCTGAGGATGCACACAAGTTACAGCTTTTCTGGTCAATTGGTTTTTGAGAAGAATATTTATAAAGATTTTTCTCTATATATTCCTATGTAAAAATTTGACCCCCTATGATGGCCCCACCGTACCCCTGGGGATCATGGTTTGAACAAACTTGAATCTACACTACCTGAGGATGCTTCCACACAAGTTACAGCTTTTCTGGCCAATTGGTTTTTGAGAAGAAGATTTTTAAAGATTTTTCTCTTTATATTCCTATGTAAAAATATGACCCCCAATTGTGGCCCCACCGTACCCCCGGGGATCATGATTTGAACAAAATTGAATCTAGACTATCTGAGGATACTTCCATACAAATTACAGCTTTTCTGGCCCAATGGTTTTTAAGAATAAGATTTTTTAAAGATACCAACAAATTTTTAATAAATCTTAATTATCTCCCTTTGAAAGAGGGTGGGTCCTTCATTTTAACAAACTTGAAGCCCCTTCGCCTAAGGATGCTTTGTGTTAAGTTTTTTTGAAATCGGCCCAGTGGTTCTGGAGAAGAAGTCGAAAATGTAAAAAGTTTACAGACGGACGGACAGACGGACGCCGGACAAAAAGTGATCAGAAAAGCTCACTTGAGCTTTCAGCTCAGGTGAGCTAAAAAGGCTATCGGGATAATTTTAGGCTATCGGGATAATTTTTATTTTCTACCATTTCTTGAAACTTTCACCATCTCTTAGGAACTCAGTAGACATATATTTATATGGGAAAAAAGAGGCACTATTATTGTGATTTTTTTTTACAAAATTAAAACGGGAAAAAATACAATCCATCATTTTAAGATGTCTCAGAGGAAAAAGTTCCAAACATACGATTTCCTTTAAATATTTTTCAATGAAAGTTCAACTTATGAGTAAACCATGTGCCAAATATAAAGAAAATTAACCAAATAGTTTATCTGTTTACCGTCCTTAAATTTGGGTTGTATCTCTGTATCATCCCCGCCATTTTATATAAGATTTTATAGGGAAAAGAGGGTCGTCGTTTTCAATTTCATATGTAACAAATTATAAACATACAATTTTCTTTAAATTTTCTGCAATGAAAGGGTAACAAATAAATAAACTTTTTGCCAAATTAAAACGAAATTGACCAGATAGTTTATCTGCTAACTGCACTCAAATTTTGACCCTCATAAATTGGTCCTGTCTTCCAAGCCATTTTACATATAGAATTATATAGAAGAAAAGAATGCTTATGCATCAAATTCAATTTATTTATAATAGATGAAAAAAAAAAAACGGATTTCCCTCACATAGAACATGAAAGAATCGAGCTTGTTTCTATTTCTCAAATTATAATTTAAAAGTTTAGTTATGATATAATGTATTTTGAGCCGTTTTATTTTTATTTCATCTAGTTTCATTTCGCTAGGTTTCGCTCTTTTTTTAAGGTTTCATTTCCATTTTCGTTTCAATTTCATTTAGCAATACGTACATGTAAAGCTAATCTCAACATTTTATATGTACCCGAGTTGCTATGCTTTTAACAAGAGGCCAATAGGCCTTAACGGTCACCTGAGTACCATAGCCCATACACAAAATTGTTGAGGAGTCTCATAAATGCATTTAATTGAGTTTCATAATGGATTAGAAGATTATAATAATGTAAAGACATCCACCTCCCTGCCTGAAATCTTTTGGAAAGGACTCGATCTTAACCCTATAGTTTAGCACAAGACTTGAAGCTCTTAACAGAGTGTATGACATACTATAGAAGAGGTGCCCAGATTCCATTCAATTTATTTATCCCACGTATGTTAACTTACAAAATAGGTTTTATGTTTATATGTTTTCATAGATAAACTAAAACAAGGTGGCTTGTATACTACTTATTACTTTACTATTAACAAGTCTATTTGTTTATCTTAAAAAATTTAAAAACTGCTTTTGTTTCAAATGATAAAATACTTGCATAACTATTTTGATCATACAACTTTATAATTACATTCTATTTAATGATTTATTACTAAATATGAACAAGCCAAGGAAGATAACTCCATTATGAAGAAGCAAGGGAAGATAACTCCATTAACTGTTATAATACTCTTCCCTGAACTCTTTTCAAATGCTTTCACAATATCTTATCAATAACTTTGATGGACAGCTTCATTATTTTTCTATATTCAATGATTAATTACTAAATATGAACAAGCAAAGGAAGATAACTCCATTAGGAAGAAGCAAGGGAAAATAACTCCATTAACTGTTTACCCCCCCCCCCCTTTCAACACTTTCCAAATAATCTCCAAATGCTAGGTCCTGAACCCTGACTTAGGGGTCATGAATTTCACAATATAGGTAGAGGAGTTCATAACCATGCATTCAGTTTTTTGCCCACATGTGTGGGAGTAAAGATTTTTAAGATTAAATACATTTTTACTATATGGCTATGTTGGTCCCCCCTGTCCCAGGGGTCATGAATTTCACAATTTAGGTAGAACAACTTCATGGACATCATATCCATGCATTTACTTTTTCACAAATATATACGGGAGTATAAAAGAAGATTTTCTAAGATTTAATACATTTTTACTATATGGCCATATTGGCCCCACCCTAGGGCCTAAACACCTATCCCAGGGGTCATAAATTTCACAATTAAGGTAGAAGACTTCATGTACATCATATCCATGCACTTAGTTTTTCACAAATATATATGGGAGTAGAGAAGAAGATTTTCTAAGATTTAATACATTTTTACTATATGGCCATTTTGGCCCCACCCTTGAGCCTGAACCCCTGACCCAGGGACCATAAATTTCACAATTTTGGTTGAGGGCTTCATGGACATCATATCCATGTATTTAGTTTTTAACAAATTTCTATGGGAGTAGAGAAGAAGATTTTCTAAGATTTAATCATTTTTACAATATGGCCATATTGGCCCCACCCTAGAGCCTGAACCCCTGACCCAGAGACCACAAATTTCACAATTTTGGTAAAGGGCTTCATGGACATCATAACCATGTATTTAGTTTTTAACAAATATCTATGGGAGTAAATAAGAAGATTTTCTAAGATTTAATACGTTTTTACTATATGGTCATATTGGCCCCACCCTAGAGCCTGAACCCCTGACCCAGGGGCCATGAATTTCACAATTTTGGTAGAGGGCTTCATGGACATCATAACCATGCAATCAGTTTTTTCCTCACATGTGTGGGAGTAGAGAAGAAGATTTTTGAAAATTTGGCTGTTTTTTGCATATTTGGCCCGTGGCACCCTGGGGGTGGTAGAGCCACCAATTTCACAATTTACATTCCTCTTACCATACAGATGCTTCAAACCAAAAATGGTAACAATTGGCCTTGTAGTTTTTAAGAAGAAGTTAAAAATGTAAATTGTTAACGCACGACGCACAACACACGACAACGGACGAAAACAGATAGCAATGAGTTTACTCAGGTGACCTAAAAATAGATATACCGGGTACTATACATCTGATCACAGAATGCCCAACGATGTCCATCGAATATTACGTATTATAAGTGGGATTTTTTTGACAAAGCATCAAAATGCTCCAGAATGCTTGAGTAACTTGATGAGGATAAGAAAACATTATGTTTTGCAAAGGGCTATATATGATTTGAGCCTAAAATGGCCCCCTTATATGAACATTGTCATTTAACTGTAATTCTTTGTTTACTTTGTACATATATACATTTTTTCATAATGTTCATTTTTATTCAAGTGCCCACAATTTAGAAATATGACGTCATAAAGTTTACCTTTTCTCGCCATTTTCGCATTTTTAAGATAAAACGGCTTGTTTTCAAGCGTTTTTCATTAAGAAAACATTGAGCGATTGCTTGAACAAACAAAATATTTTCACCAAAGATGTATCTATCCAGTACTTATAAGTGACAAAAAGTTTGTTCTTGTTCAAAGCGTCGCTCTATATTTCCCATTTGAAAAAAGAAAAATGTCAATAAATGACTGATTTTGATTGAATTATAAAAATAGCGTCTCTTCTTTTTTTCCCTGAATTTAAATAATTTTTGTGTGCGAGAGTATGCATGAAGATAATATATTTTTTTCAGATTTGAAAAATGAAAATAAGTCCCGCAAGATATATTTGATTATTAGATAAAATACCCGATGTGTTTATGGAGTTATTGTTTTAAGGGGACATCCCAGATTTGTACTTTACCGTTAAATTACATGCATATGAACAAAAATCTACAAATTTATATCTTACAAGATATTCTTTGTTAGAATGAAATTTTATTTATGGTAGGCCTAGATAAAAATTTTAAATAATATATATATGTCTCTCTTCTATTTCTTCTTTTTTTTGGGGGGGGGGGGCAAAAACAAATGAACCTGCAGTAAAGCATTTTAAGAGAAAGCGTTTTGCAGATAAACAGGATTTTTGAAGAGGATGATTTGATATACACAAATAATTAGCTAATTCGTAATGAGAATATAGTTATCTAATAGGATAGTTTTATTACAATAATTTCAATTTTAATTATTGACGCTGCAATAAAAAATGTGCGACATTCATTTTGTCAATTGTTACATCAAAGTTTCAACTGACGTCATTGTTCACTCTGACATGGATAACGTCCATTTTGAAGTAGCGGAGAAATAATAAAAATACTTCTGAACATTATTTTAAGGAATCATTTCACTAAAAAAACTTTTTATTGGTATAAACATTTTTTAAAAATAAAATTGTTATCTGATAAACTATGTATTTGCACTTCTACTCTGCATTTGCATTTTATGTCATTGAAACGATTTCTTAAAATTATGCGCAATATCCTGCGCAGAAGGCACAAAATTTTAAACCCGCGACTGACCTTAAAGATAAAATCGTAAATCTAAGCACAATTAACAGAAAAAACAATATTGTCACTCAGGGCTTGAACCCAGGTTGCCAGTGTGCACATGCAAGTCCACCACTCTAACTTTTACGCCACAGGGACCTTCTCTTCAGGACTTTGAAACCCATAATCTAGAGAATATTGTAATAATCAATTTTAAAACAAATTACATTATATTCTGCATTCATCAAAGCCTTAAAAAAATAACAGAAAAATATTGAAAAACAAAAAAGTTGAAAAAAATCAGTTTTTTATATTTGCTTTCAGCAGTGACCGGAAGTAATGACGACTCGCAAAAAGGTGCCTACGCCAATCTAGAAATCATGTTTTATCCTCTGCGACAAGTCTCCACTTCATATCTGTAGCCTTTTTTTAGCGCACTCATGGACAAAATTTCATTTTCAAATCAGAAAATTGCCCATAACTTGGCACTGGAACCGAATTTTCCAAAAAACGTAATTTTATATAAAATTCATATAAAGACCTTTTATCCATGAAAATTTCAAAGAAATTGCCTGCACAAAATTTTGTCTAAAAAAAAAGAATACTCATTATAATAAGAAACAATAGAATCACTATAAGGTCTTCCATGAAGATAGAAAACCTTATAAATGCATTCTTTTGAAATGTAAAATAATTGGAATGTAAATTGAATGATTTCTGTAGATTCAGAAATAAATTTTGTTAATTGTTTTCCCAGGGACTCCACAAAACCTCGCTATACTTGAGATTTCGCTATATCCGTGTTGATAATGATATTTAAAATGATATTTACTGTAATATACATAATTGTCCACTACACTTTATACAAAGACTTCAATAGTTTTATAGGTTTTTTGAATTGCTGAATTATGTAAATAGATTATTCACTATAGAAATAAGCAATTTCTCACCTTTAACAATTTGATCTGAATCATGCACATCCTGAAAAGTCTAAAATGAAAAAAAAAAAAACCTTAAGTTCAACAGCAAAATTCAATAATCAATGAAACATTACATCATTTCAAACAGGCATTCTGAGAGTATAGGGCATAAGCAATACATGTCCCCTACTGACATCCCCGATTTAAAAAGCATTGTCGTTTTAGGTGCTAAATATGTCTGGAGAAAATTTAGTGAAAGATATTTTTTTTGGACAAACCCGATTAGTTATAAAAAAAAAATGAGCTGTTTAAAATTAATTTCTTCATCATCTGTGGTCCATTTGGGTTCCTTTGGGTCCATTTGGGTAATTCAGCGCACCAGTGAAGCAGTAACACAATCATGAATACAAAAGATTTTTAACAAGAGAAAAGCTGTCAATATGACAGCAAACCAGGTTTTCTTTTGTGTGAACAGTATCCATTATCCATTTGTCAACCCTGAATTGATAAACACTACCTATCCAGAGAAATGAGGTACTCTATATGCAATATATTTTGCAAAACAAAAAAATGACTAAGTTAAACAGCTGGTATTTTTCGCAAAAATTATCAAAACTCAAAATCCAAGTAATATGCACATCTCTGATATATATAGATTATTACATGGCATTTTTTATATCGCATCCTATATTAGCCCTGACGGCTCAAGGGGCTGATATACAGTGACCAAGGGCTAATATAAGATGCGATATAAAAAATGCCATGTCATGATTATTATATCATATACTTATAAAAAATATCAAAGAAACAATAAAAAACATCATGTGATAAATGATTATTGTCAACAAATCGCTCCGTGTCTATATATTCTGTCTCATAAACTTTCCTGAAAATTTTGTGCCAGTTATTTGTATACCAAGTTGATGTCGACGTAATTATTTGACGTCAAACTCGGAGATCGGAGTTGAACGACGCATACCGAACTCTACGTCATAATAGTCAATGATTAACGGAAAGGGGTGTGTAATAACAACCAAAGATTGCCGGAGAGGGGTGTGTGATAAATTTTATTACACACTCCTAAGGTTTATTACACACGGGTAGGCGAATTTTCAGTTCATATCACACAGGAACAAAAAAGGGTATATTTTCTATAAGTATACAATATATGTACAATTGATCTGCAAAACAAAAGTGAAGGAGGCGTTATCCGTACAATAGGGGTACCCTATATGCAATATTATGCAAAAACATAGGTAATCAAAGATTACAGAGCTCACCGAGATGAGGCATCACCTTTATAAGGCATCACCTTTATCATATTATATGAAATCAGTTGTTGATCTTTATTAACATATTGTATATTAATGTGTAGTTTGACACCATATCATATAATTTGATATTATCATATGTTACAATATTATATCATACAAATATTGACTGGGGTTGAGGGTAACATTGACTATATTAGCCCCCGAGGAATGAAATATTGCCCAAAGCGAATTATTATATGTAAATTTCATACTGTATTGTATGATAAATATTTATCAATACACTACTATATAATACAAAATTGCATCATATGATACAATTTCATATTGTGTCATATGATATAATATCATATAATACAATATAATATTGTTTTATATCATGATACAATGATATTGTATCATGTGATATGATATTGTATCATAAGATATGATATTGTACAATATTGTATGAAGTTGTAAAATATAATGATATTGTATCATATGACATTGTATATGATATTGAATAATATGATATCATATTATATATAATATGATATTGTATGATATGATATTAAATCATATAATATGAAATTGTATCATATAATACAATATTGTACCATGTAAAATAATATAATATTGTACCATATAAATTATGATATTGTATCATATATATTGTATTATATGATATTTTATCATATGATACAGTATTATATCATACAGCATTGTATCATATCATATTATACAATATCATACAATACAATATCATATAATACAATATCATATGATACAAGATTATATCATATGATATTGTACAATAAAATATGATAAAATATCATAATAATTATCATGTTTTACACTATATATTATATGATACAATATCATTTAACATAATACTATATGACACATAATTATATAATACAATACAATACTGTATTTTATATTATATGATACAATATCATATTATATTAAAAAATATAAATCATATGATTCAATATCATAGAAATGGGAATCATGATATATTATATATGAACAATCACATCTTAAACAAGCAAGTTTGAGTGAGGTAGGACAAGGTTTTCTTAGCATCCTTGATAATGGAGTTCAGGCTTTGTATCTGAAGCTAGCCTTATGTTTCAAATCCAAATTTCAGTTACATGAACCATGAAAGTTGGTCAGGACAGCAATTTTTCTAACATTCAAACCTGGATTTAACTACTCAAAAAACTTACACTTGCTCCAGCATCAAGATAATCAAGATCAAGTTCTGTACCTGAAACTATCTCTATTTACACATCCATAGTTATACCCTACATCAGGTTTTTTCCACGTCATATTTTTTCCGCGAATCAGAACCTAAAACAGTATCTAAAATTTACACTAATCAAATTTTCACTATTTCAAAGTCTTACTGAAAATATAGTTCACGGTTGTTTAAACCTGTGAAGTAAGAAGGAAAAAATTGTCACTATTAATAATGAAAAATTCGGACAATGAAACCATTTACACGATTTCCTTAATGTGAAATAATTACCGATAATTATTTTCTGAGACGCAAACAATCATAGATCAACAGATCATGTACCGTTACATATACTAGTAGCTCAGGTATAATTAGACATCGGTTTACACAAGGAAAATGACCACTTTAATAAGCTTGTCAATAGATTATTAGTTTACGAGGCTTACATACCTGTAATCTGGCGCTTGTCCTCCGATCCCGCAATTTCTACCTCTAACTAAACTAACTGAACACAGTTCACTATACTTTTACTTATCTGTTTACTTTATAAGGAAAGAGATAACTCTATCACAAGAACAAAACTTTGTATCAGTTTTACGCTGATTTATTTTCCGCGATTCGGAAATCATCGCGAACAAAGCGGAAATTGGATACACGCAGAAAAAAACTGAAATACGGTATAAACTGTTCAAGTCTGACTAGGTATGAACAAAATTTACTTCATTTTGTAACCAGCTCCAAGACCCTAACACAATTTGAGTTGTTCTTAAATCTTAAACCTGCCTAAGCATCTAGATAATCAAGATCACTCTCCATATCTGTAGCTACCTCTGTGATTCATCTACAGAGTTATATTTACATCTACGGACTAGAAGAAACAATTATTGGATTTCTGTGTATTATATTTCATAACTATATACATGTATTTACATCTACCGAGTATGATTCCCTCTATTTCTTACAGAAACTTATTGTTAATTCATAACTCTATAGAAACTGACAGGACTGAAATCTGCACGCCCTGTTTATCGATTGGTCGAAACCTACAGCGACCTAAGAAAAATCACTGACCTCATGAAATAATCATGAAGATGTCAGACTCAAACTCCCATAGGAGATGATTTGGCTGTTTCTTTTAGCTAATGTACTGATGTATATTAACAGTAATTTAGTTAATTTAACTTACTTTTTACAATCAATTTATTAATTTGTTAAAAGATGTAAATATAAACAATAAAATGCTTTCTTTGATGATTCATGCCGGTTATGAAGGTAGCGATCATTGCAGAAAAAATTTACATAACCCGCGTTATGGAAACCTATGGCTCAGATTCAGCATACAAGCCTGTCAAGTACATAAGTATCATAAGACGCACTATCCATGCAAGTTTGGTGAAGATAGGACCAGTAGTAACTTAGATATGTCCATCAAAGGGCACCTGCTCTACTTTAACCAACTCCAACAACCTAAACCTCCTCCGGCATCTGAAATTAATGGCCCAGATTCAGCTTCCAAATCTCTCAAGTCCATAAGTAGGTCCAGATGCACCATCCATGCAAGTTTGGTGAAGGTAAGACAAGTAATAACTTAGATACAGGACCTGCTCCAAAAACTTTAACCAGGTCCGGACGCCGACGCCGATGCCAGGGCAATAGCATAAGCTCCCCTGACTTCGTCTCAGTGAGCTAAAAATGACTAAGTTCAACAGCTGGTGTTTTTTGCAAAAATTATCAAAAATCAAAATCCAAGTAATATGCACATCTCTGATATATTTACAATTGTTTTGCAAAACAAAAATTTCCTATCTAGAAAATTGTAGGAGGAGTTATCCATACAATAGGGGTATAGGGCCGCCTGCCCGCCAGCCATTTTCACCATTTCAATAACCGGATATTTCCTTTGGAAAACCGGGTTAAAAATTAATAACTTTTACACCTGTTTATAAAAAGTACCGAAAGTCAAACTTGATGAGTGATAATTGCTGTGTAGGATGCAATGGTACAATAGACAAGAGGCCCAGGGGCCACATCCCTTACCTGAGCAACAATAGCCATAACTCTGATCAAATCAGCATTACAGTATCAAATTCAAAATATCTTGATAATTTAGTAGAGTAGATCTTGCACAAAAAGTTAAAAAATCTTCCGATTTTTATCCACATATTTTATGTTAAATATCAAGCCCTTTTTGTTGTTTCAGTATTTGTGAGAAGATTTTTCCAGAAGATTTTTCTCTATATATTCCTATGTGAAAATTCTTAACCCCACCCCCCTCACCCAATTGTGGCTCAACCCTACCACCCCATCCCCCCGGGACCATGATTTGAACAAAGTTACAAATCTGAATTTACACTACCTGAGGATGCTTCCACACAAACTTGAGCTTTACTGGCCCAATGGTTTTTGAGAAGAAGATTTCTGAAAAATACCAACAAATTTTCAATAATTCTAAATTATCTCCCCTTTAAAGAGGGTGTGGCCCTTCATTTGAACAAACTTGAATCCCCTTCACCCAATGATACATGTGCCAACTTTGCTTGAAATTGCCCCGGTGGTTCTGGAGAAGAAGATGAAAATGTGAAAAGTTTATGACAACGACAACAACGACAGACAACAGACAAATTTTTATCAGGAAAGCTCACTTGAGCCTTCGGCTGGTTAGTTTTTGTATACGGGTAGGTTTTTGTAAACATTGTGAGGGTTTAGGCTTTGTATTTGTGCTACTTATTTTGCTTTACCAACATGTCATTTGAAGAAGCTCTGTCTGCTTTGGGGTTGGATCAGAGATCACACCGTTATGTTTCTATGGCCCAGGATAGGGACGAGTTGTCATGGGGTCTCAGGCCAGGGATGAGTTGTCACGGGGTCTCAGGCCTGGCTGCATGTACAAACCAGATCCCAAAGGTATTGTTAAGGTCAGATGCGACACATCTTCCATTGTTTTCTATTTTTCCATATCTCCGCAATGTGAAGATTTCTATTATGTAATTCCAAAATTATTTTTTTCATGTTTTTGAATATTTCTCCATTCGGATATTTAATTTTAACTGAAAATATATATAATGACTTTATTAATAAGCGTTGAATTGCATTTTGCATGCTATTAAAAGAAAAATTCAAAATATTCAAACTTCAAAAATAGCCTGGTAATGTATTATGAAGTTTTAGGTATCAACAGTTTTAAATGCAAATAAAAAAGAATTAATCTTTCAAGGAAAATTATCTAAAACTAAGGAATGTCACGTCTGTCCTTAAGCAACCAACATACACAGGCACAACAGGTCATTTTAGCATAGGTTATGCAGAGAGAGCACCCTCCAGTGATTATGTAGGATCTCCCAATGTTCGGGTTGAGTTTTGGTATAGAGGGGTGATATTTGTTTGATATTTGTTTGTCTGCCATGGGTGGTCATCTGAGGGTACCCTAAGGCACTTGTGTAAGTTTGCCAGTTGGTGTTAGGGCTTTTTTTCCACCTAGCGATTATGTAGGTGTCCCCATGTCACAATGTTCCCATGTGGCCCTTACCCCTGGGGGAGCACTGACTATTAAGGATACCCCCTTTGCTAAAGAGCCCATGGGATGTACTGATGCAACCACATTATGCCCACCTGATTCTCAGGGGCTGCAGTGAGGCCCCAAATTTGTTGGACTTTGACCCCCTTACTACTACCCAGGGTTCACCCCCAAGTAATCCAATGCCCACAGGGCCTACACGGCCCAGATGCCAGTCCTCTGATAGCCAACCTGTTTATTTAGAAGGGGTTGCACCAGAGTCTATGCATGTAGGTCAGGGGCAGCATTATGATAGACTAGTTGACAGATGGTTGATTTGCAACCCCAGGTTACTCACTCAAGTCCTCCCTATCCCAGTTGCTTATCCGCAGTCTCAGCCTGGTAGTGGCCACTGAGATACAGTCACACCTGCTGTTACAGCCACCTTTAATCAGTGGCCACTCACCATGAGTGGCCAGATTTAATCCAGCCTGTTTAGTTTTTCACTATATTTTAACTCATTTAAGCGGCCACCTGTCTAACGCAGCCAGCGGCCAGTGTTTTTAGGTCCCGTGCTTTCAACATGCCCGTTTTCAACAACCATTTTTTCATTTTTATCACATGACTTCTGACTCTGCCATGTGACCCCGTATCGAAAGAAGCCAAACTTAGAGCTGATAATGAGTTAATGACAAATAATTGAGTAATTTGAATTCTGCTCAAGATTTAATGAGGTAATTGTTTATATATCTATTTATATACTCAATTCATTACAAAGTTATTGAATGGCCAGAGTCTTGCATTTAACAGCTTAACATGTACCGCAATTTGCCGAATATAATATGCACCTTTTTTCTAGAAAGTTTCTTTGTGATAAAGGGGTGTGTATTATACACCAAAATGGAATTTTGGCACTTTTGTTTAACAGGTAAAACATTCGCTATCGTAGTTCAGTACAAAGCCTTTGTACGGAAATGCTACTTCTGTTTGTTTACCGCATTTAAACAATTGAAAATTATTGTTTGGGCGTATTTAGCAGAAAATGTTTTGCTCTTAATCCCTTGATAAATAAATTGAATTAAAATGGCCATTTAAAATTAATATAAACTGTTTATTCAGCAACCCGAGCTGTGCATTCACCATCTCCATGTACGCTGCCATTTCAGTTGTTATCAATAAATCTGTGCAATAGAGCCAAAATGAATATACTCAGTGCTTTTTCTTCATTATTTTGAAACCTGGAATAAGAGGCCACCTGTCTTAAGAGGCCAGTTTGTCATTGTCCCACAAGTGGCCTCTTAAAACAGGTGCAACTGTAATTGGTATTCACCAGGCTCGTTGGAAATGGGTGGGTGTTTAGATCATCAGCCTAGTAGTTATTCTGTACCAATACCTGAGGTCCCTTCCAACCTTGTCATTTTGTGGGGGGGGGGGGGGGGGGGGGGGGGGGAAGAGAATAGCACAGGTTCAGCCA
The DNA here is from genome assembly GCA_016163765.1 of Magallana hongkongensis. Lineage (NCBI taxonomy): Eukaryota > Metazoa > Mollusca > Bivalvia > Ostreida > Ostreidae > Magallana > Magallana hongkongensis. Next base: position 37,584,504 of record WFKH01010931.1, read on the forward strand.
GAATATCAGGGAACCATATTTCCCAGCCAATCATGTGTACATCCCAGTACCCCACTCACATGAGCCCCCATCAGAGAAACACCTTTCAATGTTAGTCATGCACGGATTCCCGCAGAATCTTATAGTCCCTCAGACTATGCGCAAATACCCGCAGCATCTTACCGTCACTCAGAATACTCATGGATACCTGCAGCAGCCTATGGCTTGCCTGGAGATGTGCAGACCCCTGCAGCACACTTCAACCCCCAAAAGTTTGCTGCACAGCCCAGCAGTTCCAGCAACCTGACAGTCTGGAGTAGGCCTAGGTATAAGTATCTGCACTTTGATGGGAGATCCAGCTGGAAGGCATTCCTGCACAAGTTTGTTAGCCTGTCAGGCAGCCAGCGGTGGACAGAGACTGAACAAACACAACCAGTTTTGCTTCTTCCTAGAAGGAACTGCTAGTGAGTACATGCTGTTACTGGAGACCAGCCCTGGCCTACGCTTCGCTGACATCCTGAGGAAGTTTGACTAGTGCTTTGGCTCATCAGCGCCTATCTTGGCCCACCAGCTCAACTTCCAGTCTGCAGTCCAGAACAGTGGTGAGTCTGAGGCAGTGGTCTGACTGTACTCACCTTGGCTACTCGCGCCTTCCCCCAGTTCCCGGATGTCCACACTTAGGCTATTCCCCATCTGTGTTACGGGGCAGAGGACCGAGAGGCAGGCCTGTATGCTCTGGATGGCCAAAGATAGGATGCAGTTCTACCAGCATTCCCGAGGAAGCAGACCCCCATACCCTAGCTACCACTCAGTGAGAAGTGTTGTTGTAGGTGAGGTGAAGAGTGAGGGAGATAGAAAAGCTGAGAGCGAGATACGGGAGTTGAGGAGCCGAATGCAGCAGCTTGAGAAGACCCTCAAGAAAGTCCTTGACTCGGTCCGGCTTGGGACCCAGATGACTTGCCTCCCTAGATGGCAATCTGGCCCAAGGACAAGTAACTGTTTTAAGTGTGGGAAGACCAGGCATTTCTGAAGAGTGTCCCACGAATGCAAGACGGAAGACAGAAGGAAGTGCTGGTGGGGTTGTAGATCACCCCTGCCTTACCGTGGTGCTTGTCAAGCAGTTACAGATGAAGAGACAGGCAGTGTAGCATCCAGATAGAGCAGCAGCTTCACACTGTGTGCCTTCTGACCCAGGAAAAGATGACCAGTTTGAAAAAGCACCCTGCAGGTGACTCACATGTGGTGAACCAAGAGTTGGACACCCCTTGTTCCAGCATAAGGCGCAAGAGGAATCATGATAGGCATAGGGTAAGATGCAAGAGGCCAACTTTGCTGAAGTCATTCTCCAGAGATCCTGAGGTCCCCGGAGAGGGAGAAGTTACCCCAGTAGACAGTACTGTAAATTCCTAATTAAATGCGAGGAATTTATATCAGCGTAAAATCGCGAGAAGCACCCCTCGCGGATTTTAAAATCTCGCCATTATTTTCTGAGAGTTGGGAACTATAAGAAATGTGGATGAATGTTCCGCATTCGCGATTTTATATTCTCACGATTTGATACAAAACAGCGGGATCGTGGAAATAAGGAAATCGCGTAATATTAGGAATGTACAGTAATCTTAAGCATCAAGTGCAACACAAGGAGGAGACTCCTACAGAATCCAGGTGCCCCGAGACCAAGGGCAAGGATGACTTAGTGGAGGACTCTGTGCCCCAGATCAAGGGGGCAGTCTTGCAGGATGATGATTTTTGTGTCATGGCAGCCCAGACTGCCAGTACAGTCAAGCTGAAAATACTGGAAAGCAGCTATAAGACAGCGGAGGAGGATGGACCCCTCATCCAAGCATACCCTGAATGTGATGGATGAGGGACATTCTTGGAGTACAGCCTTCGGCATATCGGAGTATCAATAGCATATTTCTTGACCAATTACATGCGGGCTCGCTATTCAAAGAATTTAAAACCATGTGACATCACTAGTATAAATAACCACCGCCATGCTTAAATCGCTCATAATTTAAAGCAAATTTATTGTCAATGCACAAGTATCAAAAGAGACGGGGAAAATAAATTCATGTACTAATCCATGCATTCTCACATGGGTGGGAAAGTTGATACTCCTCAGCCTCCGGCTGTACTCCAAGAATGTCCCTCATCCATCACATCCAGGGTATGCTCAGATGAGGGGTCCATCCTTTTTCATACAGCCTTCGGCATATCAGAGTATCAATAGCATGTTTAAAGAATTGACAATAAATTGAATCAAAATGTTTATTTGGAAAAATAACATCAATCACAATTTAATACACCATGCATTCATAAAAGAATTAGAATCATTATTATTTTCAATGTCTCTGAAATAAAATCTCCTGAAATTCTTCGATGAGGACCAGTCTCCAGTGTTCAAATGTTCGATAAAGAGACACCACTTTTCAGAGCTGCAGAGGCTGATGCTCTACAAATTGAATGTGCCTTAAAAGTATTAATGTCTATTCCTGCACTTTCCATCACACATTGAATCCACCTAGCTACAGTACTTGTGGAAATTTTATCAAAGGTCTTAAATGAGACGAGAAGTTGATCACACTTACGATTTTAACTTGTTTGTTTAATATATTCCAGTAAAGTATGCACAAAACAAATTTTTTCATCCTTAAATCTTTCAAGAGTAATAGAAAAAGACTTTCCTGGTCTAGATGTCTTAAGTAACAATGAAAAATAAACAAAAGGCCCATGGGCCACATTGCTCACCTGAGCAACAATAGGCATGATAAAATCAGCTTAATGGAGTCATAATACAAAATATCTGGACAATGTGGTATAATACATGTTCAGATCCTGTATAAATAAAAATCCATTTTCCCCTGGATATTCTTATGTTTATAATCAAGTCCCTTTTCTAACAGGATGATTTTATTGTCATATCACATGTTGAGCATTGCAGTTCTCAAAAAAATTCTGAACAATTGTTTTATCTGGGATATAAACCTACATCAAACTCTGAACCCCTTGTGAGACCCAAGAAATGTCCAGGTGCCAGAATAAACAATTTAAAAGAATCAGCAATATGTCAAAATGCTTGCATGCATATAAGTAAAACCATACATGTATGTGATAGCATTTCAGTTTTTGTGAATAATTAAAATGTTTTCCTTTGTACAATTGGATCCCCAATGTGGCCCCACCCAACTCCTCAAGATTTTGATTTTAACGACTTTGAATCTACACTATCTGAAGTTGCTTCCACTAAAGTTGCAGCTTTTCCAAGCAAATGGTTTTTAAGAAGAAGATTTTTAAAGATTTACTCTATATATTCCTATGTAAAAATTCGACCCTCCATTGTGGTCCCACCCTACCCCTGGGGAATATTCAAAAGATATTGTGCCATATGGTCCCTAGGTAGAATAACAAAAAATAAATATTGTAAAGTATTCGAAATTTACATTTTTTTTGCATACACATAATCTTTGACATTGTACCTTTATGGAATACTATTTTTACCGAGAATAAAAAAATCCTACGCAAAATATAGAACTAAACATTTGGTAGGGGTACACTGTTAACTTAAATTCCATTTCCCTATATTTTCATTCTGCCCCCCCCCCCCCCCCCCCCACTTTAAAAAGCGATCGAAATATATGAGAGCATATAGGTACATTTTCTTCCTAAACTACTTACTTGTTATTGTATTTTATTTAAAAGATTCCTATAGATGTGAAGAAGAAAATTGTACCTCAATGCGTTCAATTCCTCAAATTAAATACATTCAAATATTCAATTTGTCTCCCCATTATAATTAAACGACTGTTGTTTACCTGGTGTAAACTCGTGTGACTTTTATAACCTTACTCACACTTGATTGATGAATACACTTGAATAAAAATGTTGTCACATGACATGTTAAAGAGCTATAAAAATCAATGTATTCACAGGCATATCACTCTATTTTACTAAGGCCCACCCATTATTTTCATCTTTATTCAAAAATAACAAATGGCTACAAAATAGGATAATTTGCCGCTGTAATATTTTCTTAGGAATAGCGATAATGCCTTTATCCCTGTGACAGAAATGTGTCAGAACTATGGAAACTGTTTTAATGGCGTCGTTTTTTTTTTACTCGTGTCTGAAAAACTATCAAAATTGATGTAGATTTCCTATTATTCATTGTATAAAGAGGAGCCCCCAGAGAGTAGTTACAGCATATCATCCTTTTATTTTTTTTGTACAAGTATTTAACGTTTAGCGAGACATTTCTCATGATCAACCAAAATTTCAGCGTCAATCGTAGAATTATAAGCAAGATACAGAGCTCACAATTCTGCTAGGTTTGAGTCATATTTTGTTCACATGAGTTTATTACATTCAGCTTAAGATTTTTAACTTGGTATTTCCTATTCAGCTTTTAAATGGAAACAAAAAAATGGCCTTAGATCTGTGTACAAACATAGAATTGTGAGCAAAGCTCTGTATCTTGCTTATAAATCGAAGTTTGACACTCAGATATGGTTAGTAAATAGAAAATGCAAACAATTAAACATATTAAAAAAAATGCACTATAACAAAAAAGAGCACAATTTATTTTTCAAAATGAATCATATGTATACCTACATATTTCCATCAGTGATATTAAACTCTATTTAAACTGAATAAACTCAAGAAAATGCTGAGCATCTCAACAAAACACATTGCATTAGTCAACCATTACGCAAAAGATCATACCGAATTACCGATAGAATAAATTGTATTTTAGTTCTTTGTTAATACATCAGATTTTGGTTAATTTTTTTGTATTACAAAATACAGCTATAGTTCCCAGGTTACAAAGCATAAATAATGAAAATGAAACGAAAATCAAAACAAGCTAACACCACCGTCATATGTGAAATTTGTCAACGCATTGAAATATTTAACCTCAATTTACTTCACAAAATCAGCACCAATGAACATGTATTTCATCTTGTCAGATTGACCCGTTTATCATACATCATGGCTGCCTTGTTTAAGAAGTATGGAATTAAACATGAATTATAAGTTTCTTCTTAAATAAATCCACAAACCCGTAAAATGTCGACCCACTAACCATTTTACCAACTTGGAAATCAACAATCGTCATTAAATTCCAAAATACGCATTGTTGTCTATCAATATTTACAGCGAATATAAATATACCGGTCTGTAACATATCCTGAAAATTTCAATGACATTGGTTAATTATTATCGACGTAAATTGAAAAATCTCGATCTGCCCCGGCTTTTATTTTGTCCTGGCTCGGGTTTGCCTACCCATTTTACCTAGACTCCTATGGAATACCGAACCCGAAGCTATAAACTGATTGAAACACACTTTTCCTTTATCATTTTTTTCGTAATAACTCAGGTTTGAAACAGAATTAGCCCATAATTTTTGCAATTTATATTTTCCTTTCCATAAGGATTATTTATGATAAATTACGTTGAATTTGACTCAGTAGTTCATGAGAAGAAGATTTTTAAAAATGCACCCCCCTTTTCTACAGTTTTGAGGTTTTCTCCGCTTTGAATAAAGATCGGTCTTTCAATTCTGTAATTTATATTTGCCTTCCCATAAGGATGCTTTGTGCCAAATTTGGTTGAAATTGGTCAAGCGGTTTTTGAGAAGTTCAAAATGTAAAAAGTTTACAGATGGATGGACAGACGGACAGACGGACAATGGACAAAATGTGATCAGAATAGCTCACTTGAGCTTTCAGCTCAGGTGAGCTAAAAAGTCAATTATTTGAGTTGGTGTTGTCACTGTTTTCTCAAAGTTAACATGAAAACCTAATGAATGTAAAGTATCTATAATCAGTTGAGTAAGACCAAACTCTGGTTCATAATTAAAGAATTGTCCAGATAGTAGGAACATCTGATTCCAATAGATCTAAAATAAGCATAAACAGCTAGGTTTCAAAATTTTTGTAAAAATTCTGGGTGCTGAAGACAATCCAAATGGTAAAACTGTAAAACAATAGATCCTTCCATTCCATTGAAAACTCAAATATCTCTGAAATTCTTTTGCAATTGGAACACTAAAGTAAGCATCTTTTAAATCAACACTACAGAAAAAATCTTCCTTCGGTAAAATGCTCAAAATTTGATTCAAATTTTCTTGCTTAAATTTCTCATATGAAACAATTTCGTTTAGACTTCTCAAATTTATAATAGGTCTGAGCTTTCCATTTTTCTTAGGAACAACAAATATATTGGAAATAAATAAATCATCACTTTCCTCTATTTCTCTTATTGCACCTTTTCTTAGCAGTTCATTAATTTCATCATTTACAACCATAGCTTCTTGATCATTAAAAGAATTTTGAGATGGCTTTTTTAATTGGTAAGGTCTTTCATCAAACAAAATTTCATAACCTTGGATTGTCTTCAGAACCAATGGATCCTTAATGATCTTTTTCCATTGAGATATATATTATTTAATTTGACCAACACTTACCGTGTTTGTCTCATTTAATATTTCTCTCGCCTTCCTCTCTTGTCTGATCTCGCTTCTCAAGTTCTTCCCCCTAAAAAAGGTCTATTAGATCCTCTTCCTCTGCCATAATAATAGTTGTAGGAGAAATTCCTTCTCCCCCTGTAGCCTACATTGTTATATGCACCTCTATTAAATTTGTCCCTCTTGTATCTATCAAAATCTGATAACTCGTTTATTTTCTTTTGTATCTCTGAGCCAAACAAAAATTCTGTTACTGGCTGAGTGGCATTGCATATGTCAGAAAACTTATTTGGCAAAACTTTTCTCAAAAGAAATCTCCTTTTCTGGGACAATTGGTAAACAGAGTTACAGAGTACGATAACTGCCTGTTTTATCAAATTCAAGTTTTCATTTGACTTTGACATTTCAGCTATTTTAAGCAAAGGAACAATCCCAGTTGCAAAAGTTTTTTGAACGGCTTGAAAGCCAGAGTCCCTACTTTGGGCAGATTATCTGAGAAACAATAAAACACTCTGAAAATAAGATGTGTATAAAACACTTGAAGTTAAGACATAATCATAACTCTATATTTAATTTAAAAAATATCAGATAATACCTTACAGCCCGCACGACGTGCGCCAAGAAAAATATGAGCGATTTAAGCATGGCGGTGGTTATTTATACTAGTGATGTCATTTTAAATTCTTTGAATAGCGAGCCCGCATGTAATTGGTCAAGAAATATGCTATTGATACTCCGATATGCCGAAGGCTGTATGAAAAGAATGTCAAAGTTCCTGCAACTAGGAACTCCTTGCTTGAGAGACGGTTGCAGGCGGACAGCATTTAAGGCAGCAAGGAACTCTGAATATTCCCGTTCTGGTGTCCTGACTGAAGTGGTGGATGCACTGGAGATGCCATCTTTACTCTCTGGATTGTGCATGTCTTGTCTCATGGACCAGACATAGTAGAGCTGCCCTCCCTAGACTGGACCAGCAACCGGAACAATGACTTGGACTATCCCTGGATTTACCTTTGTTTGTGCAATGGCCCTTGTCATTTGGAAGGGCCCTGCCCTAGTATCTTAGTATCCCGGCTGTTTTGCCGGGATGGGTGTTCCCACGCCCCTTATTATTCAGTGGTCCCGTTGGTATCAGACATGGACCTACTCCTCTCAAGGAAAATGGAGGGGAGTGTAGTGTTTGTGAACTTATTCCATGTACAGGTTGTTTATAGCACGTGACATCAACCATGCAGTTCTGCACAAGGAGCCTTTTATCATCTGCAGCCAGCGATTCCAGACGCAGGATGTGTGTGTGTCAAGGTTACCGGAGAGTCCAGCGGTACCCACAGTTTATCAGTGGACTAGAAACACTTTAGTAACATGAAACTGCGAGAACTTGTTTTTTCAACAAAAAAAGTTAGATTTTCAGTACTTTCAATACTTTGATATACTTTGATTTCGTACTAGTGAATGAACATCATTTAAACTCTAAGTTATTTGTAAATATCAAATAATTAAGAACAAGAGGCCCAGGGGCCACATCACTCACTTAAGCAACAACAGTTGTTACTCTGATCAAATCAGCTTTATGGTATCAAAAACAAAATATCTTAATAATCAAATATATTATAGTCTGTCCCAAGTTATTGCTTCCATCACTTTTTGATGATTTTTAATTAAAATACACATACCTGTGAAAGAAATTCAGTTGAAATTGTTAAAAAGGAAAGAATCCAAGATATCTTCATTGACACATTTTCATTTTTCACTCATAAAGTTCACAGGAACGAAAACAAATTTCTTACAGAGACTTATAATGGGAAATGTTTACATCTTTTCACCATTCGGAACTCACTCGGAATACCTCGCACAATTTTTCAACGTTATCATCCGGGCTATTTCATGGCTGATGCAATGCAAAATCCCCGTAGACTTTCTATTTTGGGTTGTGTTGGGTTGTCCAGATAATCTGGACATTTTTCATATTAGTGGAAGAAAGTAGTTTGAGCACAAGGGTATTTATGATTATCAAAATATCAAGCAAAAAGTGGTGGAAGCAAAAACTCGGGACAGAGTATAGATCTTTGTTTTTCAAGATTTTCAAAATTTTCTCCACATATTTTTATGTTAAACATTGAGTCCCTTTTGTTATTTTTTGTTTTTGATTTTTGTTTTTAAGATTTTTCTCTATTTATTCCTATGTAAAAGTTCAACCCCCCTTTTTGACCCCACCCTACCCCCAGGGATCATGATTTGAATAAACTTAAATCTACACTACCTGAGGATGCCCCCACACAAGTTTCAGCTTTTCTGGCAAAACCCTTCCTCGGGGATCATGATTTGAACAAACTTTAATCTTTTGAAGTCTAAACCCTAATCCAAGACTCCTATGACTGTTAGCCCCGCCTTTTATTATTTGATGTTTGGAAAACCTTTATTCATAAAAAGGGGGGGGGAGCAAGAGTTGGAGGAATCTTAGATTATTACTACCCTTTGTGTGAATTTCACAATTTAAGAAGGGGACATAATAACAAATGCATTGGACATTAATTTCACAATTTAGGTAGAGGGCTTCATTAACATCATAATCATGCATTTAGTTTTTCCCAAATATATATAGGAGCATATAAGATGATTTTCTAAGATTCAATACATTTTCACTAAAAGGCCTGGCCCTAGGACCTGAACCCCAGACCCAGGGGCCATGATTTTTACAATTTAGGTAGAAAGCTTCATGGACATCAAAACTGTGCAATCTATTTATCTTCCACTACTGTGGAATTAGAGAAGAAGATTTTCTAAGATTTAATACATTTTCTCTACATGGCCATATTGACCACATCTTAAGGGCCTGAGCCTCTGACCCAGAGGCCATGCTTTCACAATTTTGGTAGAGGGCATAATAAGCATGCATTTAATTTTCTCAAATATATATGGGAGTAGATTTTCTAAGATTTAATACATTTTCACTCTATGTCTCTTTTGGCCCTGCCCTAGGGCCTGAACCCCTGACCCAGGGGCCATGAATTTTATAATTTTGGTTGAGGGCATCGTGGGCATCATAATCATGCACTTAATTTTTCAAATATATATGGGAGTAGATTTTCTAAGATTCAATACAATTTCACTATATGTCCATAATGGCCCCATCCCTAGGGCCTGAACCCCTTACTCAGGGACCATGAATTTCAAAATTTTGGTAGAGGCATCCCTACTTATCATAACCATGTGCTTAGTTTCTCTGCTGAATGTCCAGTAGTAGAGAAGAAGATCTTTAAAATTTTTACTAATTTTTACAGTTTTTACCCAAATTTTATGGCCCCTGAGGGGTGAGGGTCATCAATTTCACAATTTATTCCCTTCCTTTAAAGTTGCTAGACACCAAATTTGGTCAGGATAACCCTAGTAGTTTCAGAGAAGAAGCTGAAAATCTCCAAATGGTAACGCACAACGACGGACGAAAACATATCGCAATAGGTCACCTGGGTGAATCAGGTGACCGAATGAAAAGCTGCAACATTAAACAAGAGGCCCATGGGCCACATCGCTCACCTGAGCAACAATAGACATAATAAAATCAGCTTTATGAAGTCATATACAAAATATCTGAACAATGTCTTATAATAGATCTTATATAAAAAAATATTCCCCTGCATATTCTTATGTTTATCATTGAGCCCCTTTGTAACAGGATGGTTTTACAGTCATATCACATATTGAGCATTGCAGTTCTCAAGAAGATGATCAGACTTAAACAACTACTTATATATGGATTATAAACCTACATCAAATTTTGAACCCCTTGTGAGGTCCAAGAATTGTCCAGAGGCCTGTCAGAGTCTAAACAATTTTAAAGAATCAACAATATGTCAAAATGTTTGCATATAGGTAAAACCATATATAATAACATTTGAGTTTTTGTGAATAATTTAAATGCTTTCCTTTGTAAAATTGGAATCCCCCCCCCCCCCCCCCCCCCCCCC